>VYZM01003152.1:3813-29371 GCA_013398915.1 Dromas ardeola | reverse complement strand
GTGTGTGTGTGTGTGTGTGTGTGTTAGAACATACCACATCCTTTTCCATATCCTGCATTTAGACTGAGCTTCTTTCAGAATCATGAAGTTCTCGGAAATTCTGATCTAAGCACAGCAATAAAACATTGTCTCATCCAGCTCTGACACTAGCTCCCTCTATGCTCTGGCCATATTTTCATTACTTTCTGCAAAAATGAAGAAAATTTTTATGTACTTCACAGATGGGTTTTTTTGGGGGGAAAAAAAAGTTGACGTTTGCAACATACTTAAAGGAAAAAAGTAAAGCATTATCATAACTACAAGTACACGATTCTTATTAAAAATTCAAGGGGTTTAATGCAGTGCGGTTTTTATAAGTTTTTCACAATATTAAAGTACTTGGCAGATTCAGCTGAGGGTCATCGCTCTACCTGCACGTTACCCCCCACATCTGGCCCTGCAGAAACCACTAGTGTTGTATCAGTAGGATTTGGGCTTTAAGAGAAAAGATACAAAGAAATTTAGCAGATCTAGGAATCAACAGAGATCCTGGGTGAGTATTATCCCCTTCTCTTTTAGCTTACTGTAATTTCAGTTTGCAGTGACATTTGTTGGAGGAGGAACTTCTTTGGAGAATAAGATAAAATCTAGGAGACGAAACACAGGTTTAGAAGAAAAGGCATTAGAAGCAGATGGCAGGAAAGAGAAGGAATATATGAGATAATTAATTTTCACTATTTACTTCACTAGGGAATCTGCANGGGGGAGGGAGGAAAGCAGGAGGAAAGAGAAAAGCAGAGCACAATGTGTTTTACTAGTTACTATTATTCATTTTTATTAATAACTGAACATTATCAGTATAGCAAACTGTTTAAAGCAAAGACACAGCCCCAAAGAGATTTATTATCTCAGATACAGTATCAGAGCTGATGTGACTTCATGTTATGACTTGAAAGTCAGTCTAAAAAATACAGAGATTCACAGTTATAAAAAGCAACGAGAAAAAAAAAAATACAGGAGAAATGAACCTGTTTTCTTCTATTCGTTGCCTCAATACAGGAGAGGTACAAGACACAATGTCTGCGGTTCAACTTGTCCACAATCTTGGGAAAGACTTGGGAAAAAATCTAGCAGTAAAGACTGTGCTGTTCCTGAGAGTACTCTGATTTTCACAACAGCCTCCATGGTCATCCCATCTATCTATCTCTGAAGATAAAAGAAGGAAGTGAAGAAGAGTTTGAGTGTTTTCTAAACCAGAAATCAGACACACAATTCATTTAATGTAAATTTGGATATCTGAAGCAGGATGATTATATGTGAGCGAATCATGTTACTATCAGTGGAGGCTGTGTGGACTAATTTATCTCATCCTAAACCAAAAATGTTATATATGATTACTTCCCATTTTGCCTATTTCTCTCAATTGGACTCTAGCACAGGTGTAGACATATACATTATAGATGTCTAAAGTTAAGTGAATTAAGTCATTCCCTGAACCCCACCCAACATCTCTCCTGTCTCTCTTCCAGAAAGTTATTCCATGACCTTCACTCCAAGTTTAGATCAGCAGTGACCAAGACACTCCATTACATGAGCAGTCCTAAATTACAAGAACTTTACAATTTACTCCACCCATCCTGTTTACATGCCTCAGTGTGGAAAGCAAAGAAAAATATCATCATGAAGCTAACAGGGTAGGAAGAGAAAGAAATACTTGCTACTCCTTATCACATTTGAAAGGCATGTGCCCACATCAGTGCTTGGGTTGATGAGGCACTGTTTCTAATTTTTCATTCAATTGCTCACAGCAACAATTCCCCAGCCAGGATAAAAAGTTTGTAAAAACAACAGGTTTCTGTTATATCAGTCCAATTCAGGCAATTATTCCAAAAATCCCTCTCCTTAGCAAGAGTGGGATATGAGTGCTCATATGGAAGGTACAGAGGAAATGCCAAATACCATGCTTACAGTAGCTCCAAGATTGATTTTTCCACTAGTCAACTTATACAACCCTCCTGCATCTAAGGCAGAAATCGGGAGTTGCAAGAGGTGCTTTTTAAATTAAAAATTATTTCCAGGGAAGACACATACTATCTGACTGAGAAAAAATATGAAGTAATAATGATTTATACTGTTTAGTTGCAAATTTCAGCACTTGCAGGTATTATGTTTTTGTGTTCTTATATTCACAAAACAGACTGCTTTTCCCGTGAGTTGATTATTTGTCTCTGAATAACATATGTTTAAAATCACAAATGCTTCCACCTTAAACTTTAAGATTTCTTTTTAAACTGAAATAAGAAACAAATAGTCCTCAAGTGAATGCCACAAAGGTACCAACCAGTATTAATATAAATCACAGAAGATCAAGGACAATGCTGACAGGAAGAAGAGCACTGATTTATCCCTGTGTACACGTCTGTGTTCATGAAAGAAGAGAAAGGATGGTGAAGCATTTTTCTGCACTGTGTGGAAGATGGATAGCCATCTATATTGGCGTTTCTGTCAAATTCCTAAAGAATTTTACCGTGAAATGTGTTAATGGGAGTGAGAGCTACAGACTGTTACAGAAATACTTACACAGTAGGCACATCTGCTAAAGAGAAACCAAATATATTAAAAAAAACAATTTGGAAGGGAATCCTCTACCATAATCGGAACACTTTCCTCAATGCACCACAAAAGAGCAAGGGAGCACATTCAGTAAGATGTGCATAGTATTGGCTATATATTGATGTAAATGTGTTTTAGTATTAAATTTCAAGCCCTTGAAAAGTTTGGAGTAAATTCAGTATGGATTATTTAATTGTTTGCAATTCCCTAGAACCTGTACATGTTGCCTGAATAAATCAGGAATGAAGAGACTTAGATCCATCCAGAATAAAATAATCAAAATTTAAAAGCTTCTGTTGAAGACATTTACTACTGGATTGTGAAATATGCACAAAACCCACTTACTGCCCTGAAGAAAATGAAACACAATTTTGATTACACTTGACAAATTCTTAAAGTAAATCCTTTACAAAAACTAAATAATGAATCTATCTGATCCTGCTCATAACTTGTCTTCTAAATACTGGAAGGATAAATGACACAAAAAATGGAATTATATTAATTTTAATTTAAATTGAAACTTTAATGTGACCTAACTTTAATTTCCATAAACAGAAAAACTGATATTATAATCCTATTTAAATTGGAAATACTATTTAGACTTTCTTAGGAATATTTTTTCAAAAATTTGAAGCTGTAGGGCACCTAGAAAAAAGTTGTTTATTATTAGGAATTCTAACTCTTAATGAGGTGGTCTACAGTAATTTAATTTTATATTAGGAATATACTTTTCATGCAATACATATATCACTATCATAGATTCAAACTATCAGTCAACAGACTATCTCAGTATTAGAATAAAAAGGTGGAAGACATTAAAAAAAATAGAAATAAAAAGCAAGAGGAGTTGGTTTAAAGATAGGGTCTTTGGATATCATAATGGAATTTGAATTAACATTTCTGGTTCCAGACCCTTACCATTTTGATTCCAGGTCATGCGTAACTTTTGAAGAGGTCTATTCCATGATTTCCTTTGAAAGGTGTCCAAAAACTAAGGAGGATAATTTACAAAGTTTCGGCAAGATTGACTGAAACCAAAGCTTAAGCATGACTCAACAATAATAAACTCCACTTTGCCTTCAGACCACGCCTCTCGCAGATATGAAAACTACCACAATGAGCCATTAAGTCATATGAAAAAGCCATGGTCTATGGTGATAAAGCAGAACTTCAACATTACTGCTAAAATTTCATTAGAATCAACCTCAGGGAACTCTAAAAACCATCAGGCCTCTGTCATAGGTGAAACAAGTAATTTAACTTACAGTTAATTTTGGCCTGTACTGAGTATTATAAGCCTCCCACCTCAGTTATTTCATTCATTACAAGATTTTTTACCATTTGAGCTGAAATTTTCTAAGACTGATTTTCCCTGGGGCTGATTATGCTAAGGAAATTTCAACAATAATGGTTCTCTTCAACTTTTTAACACTTGCCTTTATGACTTCAGTATCTTTTTTAATGTATTTTTGTACCAAGTGCATATTAAACTACCAACTTAATGATGCTCGGTCACTAGCACTATGAGCTAGGCTTTTTAATCACTTGAGCTGGAACAAAAGAATGACATTTTAACTGTCAGTTCCTAAAAAAATGAGTTCACATAAACAATCAAATAGAGATAAAACTGGAGATTAACCTAATCTTTATATCATGCTCATCATTATAAAATGTGGTTTGCATTACTCTGCAGTGCTTTTAGATACTGTAAATATTTTTTTTCTTAAAAGCTACATTTGTAGGAAAGGAATTTAATCAATAATCTCATTTATCCATTCTAAATGTTAGCAGATTTCCTCTTCTATTAATTCTTCCCAGAAGAATATGTATGTTACAATGATGTAAGCACTGAAAAGAGTTCTCTATATAGAACACAAGTGCACTGGGTGTCTCAACTTTAATTAATACAAAGTCACCGGTTCAAAGTAATTTGGTTAGGAAGGCTGAAAAGGGTCTCTGGGTAGAAATTTAAATGCAAGGATTGGATCAAATAGGTCTCATTGGCAAAACTAGTTCTATTGGAATTTCAGGGTTTGATAATACGTAAACTTTGGGTGAAAAAAACAAACAAAAATATAGAGCATTTAGACTTTCGAATATTATCTTGCTAGTATAAAAATTCTTTTGGAATAGTTACAATATTTACATTCAATATTGTAATTTTATTTAACTTTAACTTCTGTGTAATAATATTGTCATTTACAATTTTAATGTATTCTATTTAACATTTTATGTAAAACTTTTCAATGTTATCCAAATTTGTTTGTTTCTTTTTTTTTTTTTTATTTGAGGTGATATATTCTGAAATAATGAAGTTCGGTTCTTTCAAGAATAGATTACATGTAAAATCTGTTTATATGTGAAATTTTAAAGGTGAACATTTTGAACTTTACAAAAAATCAAAGCATAAGTGATTTCAGAATATTGTTATTTCC
This sequence comes from Dromas ardeola, assembly GCA_013398915.1. Classification (NCBI taxonomy): domain Eukaryota; kingdom Metazoa; phylum Chordata; class Aves; order Charadriiformes; family Dromadidae; genus Dromas; species Dromas ardeola. The sequence goes on along the minus strand of VYZM01003152.1, from coordinate 24,344 downwards.
GATAGCTCAAAATTCTGATCTTCGGACAACAGTGTGAAACAGCCTGTTCAGTTAAACTCTGTGTTACTGAGTGTTTGAATGGTAGGATTTCTGTTAAGGAAAAACTTAGTCCTGCCTTTTCTGCAGTTGCCGATTTACAAGGGCCCTGAATGACTTAACACAATGTATTGGGTTTCCACAGCAAGATTTTTGTAGCCAGGGAGCTACAAGGGTGGCTTCTGTGAAAAGCTGCTAGAAGCTTCCCCCATGTCGAATATAGAGCCAATGCCATCTGGCTCCAAGACGGATCTACTGCTGGCCAAAGCCAAGCCAACCAGCAACAATGGTAGCTCCTCTGTGATAACATATTTAAGGGGGAAAAAAAACTGTGTGGCAGCAGCCAGAAGAGAGGGGTGAGAATATGAGCGAGCAACAACTCTACAGACACCAAGGTCAGTGAAGAAGGAGGGGGAGGACGTGCTCCAGGTGCCAGAGCAGAGATTTCCCTGCAGCCCATGGTGAAGAACATGGTGAGGCAGGCTGTCCCCCTGCAGCCCATGGAGATTAATGGTGAAGCAGATATCCACCTGCAGCCCATGGATGACCCCATGCCAGAACAGGTGGATTCCCGAAGGAGGCCATGACCCTATGGGAAGTCCACACTGCAGCAGGCTCCTGGCAGAACCTGTCAGCCCATGAAGAGAGAAGCCCACGCTGTAGCAGGTTTTCTGGCAGGACTTGTGACCCTGTGGGGGACTCTCACTGGAGCAGTGTGTTCTGCAACATTCTGCCTTATCTGTGGAATGTGGGAAAGATGTGGGTCTCTGATGTCAGGCCTGTGCAGATACCTTGAATGTTCCCGTGAACCTCAAGTAGGATAACTAGCCTATTTAGACAACTGAATATAGTCGTTTGTCAGACAGAGTAGGTTGAGGTCTACTGTCAAAATACAAATTTTCAGATGTTAGCTACTCACTCACACTTGTATTATAATCAGTATTACCCCTATAATTTTGTTATAATCAGGGATCGAGGCAAGAGAGTTGATAGGTTTAGGGAGTTACTGAGCTCACACTAAACTATCCATGTTCTGCATAGCTCACCTGAATACCTCTCTAAGCTCCATGAGGTTCTGTTCAGCTGTCTGCACCTGAGTGCATAGTGTTGATGTGCTCTGGTTTCCTACTTTGCTTTCTGCTGCCAATCTGGAAGTGTGTGGCTCTCCCATGGCTCTTGTGCTGTAGCTACCAGCCTTATGCAGCTGGCTCCTCTACCTAGGGGCATCTGTAATGCTTACGGGTAACTGTGCACAAGGAAATTAATCAAGCCCAGGATTTTCATAGACAATGATGTCAGATTAGAGCTTTAATTAAGTGTTGACAACTAATTTTTAGGTGCATAAACTTAGGTGACTGTATTGTGATGATGACTTAAAGCATTGTTTTCAGAAGCTTAAATTGATCTGAAAATGGAAATTCTTTGGGTTGGAAGAATCCCCAAAACACTGATAAATTTAGTTCCTATAATTTCATTATTACTATTACAAAATTGTATTGCTAGTAATTTTAAGCCATGCCTATATAACATTTATAAGTATTTACAGATATGGCTAGGTTTTCTAACATCCTCTTTAAAACAAAAGTGATTCTTAAGTATATCCATTTAGAATATAAGTTTGTTTTTTTTTCCCTAAGTAAAAACAAATAATCTGGAGGCTAGGAATATATCTTTCTAACTAGATCATAAAATAGAACAATTTCAAATAACTCTTCTGGGGTTGGGACATAGCTAGCTGAAGTCTCTGGTAATAAAGCAGGGAGGAAATCCACTGCTTCATTTCCCACTAGTTTGAAAACTGTCAGCTGTTTGATAGTGAGCCCTGTTCAAAAAATAATTGACATGAAACAGCATTACGGCCTCTGAAAATGTTTTTACACTGTTCACAACTGTAAGCACAATCTCTCTCTCAACATGTAAGCCTTCATGCAGAACAAAGCTGCTGTGGCTGCCGCCTTTATACAATTCAAACTGATGTGCCAGACTTGGCATAAGCCTATCTCTTATTAACATCAAAGGCTCTCAAATAAAACACCATTAGTGTTGTTTGGGATTTTCATGAGCAGTGCATATAAATACACATCTCTTACACTGTCATAGTTGTGTTATGCTTCAGCATTAACGGTGGTTCTGGGACACAACCCTGATTCAGAGCCGGATTTAGAATCTCCTACATTCAACACACAGATTTTGGAAAGAGGGTTGGTGCCCACTGTTTGATTTAGAACCATGTAAAAATGAAAAGAAAAGTCAGATTTACAACTGAATTTTACAGACTCTTCTAAAATCTTCCATATGTGACTCCCTCCCTCTCTTTCCCTCTACTATTGTCTTCCAGGCTTTATGTCTGCTGTGGCATATCTCCTTTCTCAGATACAGACATGCATCCATTCAGACATTCTGAATTAATTACTTAGGTGGAAATAATTCTGAAGGGATTTTTGAAATTTTAAGTGTAGGCTGTTAAGGTGTTTTAAGTGAAAAATTCAGATGTATTTACTGTCTTTGAACCCTATTCTAAATCTATCAGAGACTCACGCATTTCTAATACTGAGATTATTTCTGCTGCTTGAATAAATGAAGCAATCAATTGTAGCTCAGAATTTCCTGGAAATAACTATATCTTTCTGAAATGTAATGACCTTTTGATATAGCGGTATTAAAGCTTGCTATGAAGAGTACATGCCCTAAAGCTTGCAAATCAGCATATGAAAATGGTGGCATTTAGACACCTGGTTTTGAAAAAAGATGAACCAACAGATTAAGTGGGTTCTTTGGCTTTAATTTATTTGGTTATAATTTCTGTCTTTTATTCACAGTTTCCTTCTCCTTAGGAAGAAGTAGGATAGATAAGATGCCATAAACACGTCAGGTTATTAGCTCACTATAATTAGAAGTTTCCCATTCTGGTAATGATTTTTTTCCAGTTAGTCATTCCAGGTGTAACCACTTTTGTAGCTCTTGTCCTAGTGAAGGCAAATTGTTTAGAGCACATAGTTGTTACCAATAGAAATCACAGCTAATACAAGTGAAAATAAAATAAATGAGCATCCAGAGTAAAAGAGAACCAAGAAAAGCCATCAGGGAACTGAAAACAGACACAATGACCTGAAGAGTCCTTTCTCACCTTCAGCAGGGTGAGGCAGGCGGTTTGATTTTAATTATTTTTTTTTTTTTTTTTCTAATGTGTGGTGAACTGCTTTTGGCTAAATTTTATTATGTTATACTGTATATGTGCCAGTTAGACTTCCAGGTACATTTCATTGTGATAAATACATCAAATAACTTTGGATATATCTGTGAGTTTTTATAATTCTAGGCAAATTTTGCCATGACACTCTCATTAGATTTTAATCAACACTGCATATTTATCATGAAACAGTGAATTAGTTTTTAAAAAGATGGTTTATACAATATTTTAAGTACTTTGGGGTTTTAGCAGTTGCTTATTTTCATTTAAAGTTAATATAAATAATACCTTAATCAAAAAACAATCCTGCATATATAAATAGATACATACAGGAATAGTTTGTATATAAGAAGTTTGGTATACTGTTTGTCCTCATTACCTTGAATGCATTCTTAATTCTCCTCATTTCCACTAGAATTTAGAAGTGTTCACCATGGGAATACCCTTACTACATTCCTTATGTATGAGAGATGAAAAAAGTTGCATGTGAACCATTGATTCTTAAATACATATTGTACTTTCATTCCCATGTACATACAAATACAAGTATGCTGACAATTTTTCAATTTTTTTGGTAAAACAAAAATTTCTGAATTTGAGTAAAAAGTTTGTAAATACTCTTGTTGATGCAAAATCACTTCTTTGAAATATTTCTAAATACGCATGTTGCTTTTGGCATAATTCCATTTCATTTTTTAACTCTTGAGAGCAACATGCTCTAAAGTGGAAAAGCACTGTATATTGCTATAAATTTTGCTTGTAATGTCAGAATTACCATAGTCATATCTGATGGTGATTATTGGTCATAGACTGATGAGATACTGAATGCTTAAATAGAGAATAGTTCTGAATTCAGGCTTTGACTTGCATTATTCAAAATGGCATATACTAGTAATTGTAAACTAAGAATATTGCTGCTACAGCTCAATTCCAAAGCCAAATAGAAAATACTGAATCAGCATAGAAAATTCTGAGAAACAAATACAGTAATACAGTGACTTTGTAAAGCATCAAGACTGGATGATGATAGCTCCATCTATAACTGTTCTACTGTATGTCTGTTCCAAGAAGAACTTGGATAAAACCCAGAAAACTGTCAAGTAAAATAGCTGCTCATTGAACTGCTAAATAGGAAGCACTAGTTATAAGTCATAAAAATTGATGAGAAGAAAAGGTGAAAAGTTTTTAGTGATTAAGAAGATTTCAGAAAGTTCTATGAAGTTTCTTAAAATATTCAAGCCACCTGAAATGAAGCTTTGCTCCATCTAAAAGCATCTAGTAACAACTGCAAAATAAGTTGTTACAAGGCAAGATCTGCTAAGGTCTCTCCTTTCGGAAATATGTGATATATAATTACACAGACATCATCCCCTAATCAGAATATCAATGCAGATTTTTTGCCATCACATGGGATGAGACCATGACATGAACATCATACACCTTTACTTGCTCAATGGCTGGATATACCACTTGTCTTAGCTGTGTGATAAATCCGTGTTTGGATAATACAGTTAAGTTGCTTTCAAAAACCCTTTGGGAAAGACAAAGCTGGTTGTGATTTCTGCAGACAAATTGAAACATAGTAGGCATCGCTCTAAACCTACTGTTTGCCTTTCTAGCCAAACTCACACAAGTAACTGCAGTTATCTCTAGATGATCCTGCAAAAATTCTGCTGTCTGGACAAATTTGTAAATGTGCTTCATATTTTTTGCATTATGGCAGGATGGTAAGGTCTTCAATAGGAGTGGAATGACAGAATCTTTTAAGACCTTTTGGTCAAAATGCGTGCCTTGGTTGAACACACACAATATAATGTCTAGCACATTACTGACCATTTTGATCATGGTACCAAGCACTTCATATTCAACACCACTCAAAAAGAAAGCAGAAACCCTTTTCTAGCCCTATTACAATGAAAAGTATGTGGAGGAAGTAATATGCAGTGACAAAGTAGCTCTGAAATTTATAAAATATATAAATTTTATAAATTTATAAAATATAAATTTATAAAATATAAATTTATTTATATATTTATAAATATATAATTTATAAAATATAAAATTTATTTATAAATATTTATAAATAAATTTTGCATCACAGTGTTTCAGTCCATCATGACTAATGATACATACCTTGGAGATACAAAACCTCAGTCAGCTTTTGAAACGTCATTCCTAGAAAGAAAGAGGCATCTAACTGCATAAAAAAGAATACATACCATATATCTACAGAAATTTTGCACCTTACAGGAGTTTGCATCTCAGTAGTGGTGCATAGTTTTCCTTCACGTATTCAGTGTCAAACAAAACTCCCAGATACTGGTGCTGAGCACTTTATGCTAAGTCACATAACAGATGCCCAAAGTTATTCTGAACAGTCAGATAAAAAATAATACACAAGTGGAAGGTGGGGCAGTTGAAATATCAAAAGTGCACATCTGAGGCAAGTCTTTGATTGTTGCTCTATAATGTGGGAGACTAAAGCTGAAGATCTTCTGGTATAGCAAAGAGAATGGTACCAGTACTATGGAAACCCCAACAAATCTGAAGAAAAAAAAAAAACAAAACCCCACACATTGCATTTAAGCTACTGGAGAAAGATGATGTTATAAATACAAGAGGCTGGAATAATTTCTCCCCATTAAATGGAATGTGGTATGATCAATGAATAGGACATGACATTACTGTTTAATAATAACAGAAAATGCCATTTTTTACCAAATATGCTTTATTACTGTTTGGGGGAAAAAAAACCCAAACAAACAAACAAAAAAAAATACACCAACAACCAACCAAACAAACAAATAAATAGGACAAAAAGGTTTTCTGTCTTTATTCATGGAGATTTCCAAAAGTATTATGGTAATATTGCTGTGTATGTACCTGGAAAGATCAATCAAAAAAGTCTTTTTCAAAGTATCTGACAACATTTTCATAGTGTTCCTTTCAGGAAGTTTTCACCTGCAAATTTCCATGGATTTCTTATGATTTTTGCTATGTTTCTACTAGGTAGTATCTTCTTCAAATACTCAATGTGTACAGAAGTTGATATTCCATTCACCATAGGAGTCTGGTACTATAGAAAACTATTTGCTTGGAAAGACTTGTTATAAGAACATATAAAATTGTCAGTAAATTGATGGAAGAATAGAGTATTGAGAAAAATAAGGAAGTACTATTGCTTTATTTTAAACAGATAAAAAAATTCCTTGTGAGGGAGAAGAATTAATCTTTTAGAAAGAATCCAGGGCTAGACTGAAGCATATTTTTTTTTTTAGTTTTTGGCTTGATTTTTTTTTTAATCTTACATTCATATAGCTTATAAGCATTAAATGCAAACTACAACTTTAGCACTAATTTAAGCACTCTTTGAAAGTACAGAAATGCTGCAAAAACAATTAAAAAAGTTTTCAAGCCCAAAAGAAAATATTTGCCTTTGGTAAGTTGGTACAAAAGCATTGCTTGTGCAAAAGAAACATTGAAACTTAGGTGGTGGAATATGGATGTTTTAAGAGAACAAAGTGCTGTCTTATTGAATTCACGCTGGAGCCAGGCAAAGAATGACAAAGAAATATTTAGACAGATTATGCCATGAGCTGTTCATTTCCTGTTACCAAGGAAGAGGCAGTAGCCAAAATATTCCAGCCTTCCGGCCGTTATTGTACATCTGCTGTTATATTGTTGTTTAGCACACTAAGTTCTCATTGACCAGAGGCTGAGTTAGCATAGTTGTTCCCCCAAAAGACATAGTCAATAGCAGATGTTTTAAAATGCACATTATGTTATTTTTGAATTTTTTTTTTTTTAATAACTTGGGAGCAATCAAGTGTAGGCTATAGATACATAGCTATAAGGTAATGTGCATTTCTTCTGAGAATAGGCAAGGTTGACTCCAATGAGAAAAATAATTTACTTAACCTGTACATTTTGTATTAGATATATATTTCTCTAATTTGTAATACACTTCAGCTTTCGTAACAAATATATCTGTGCCAGGTCACAAAACTAAATTTTCTGCACCTATTGTGAGATTTTTCCCAACACACTACGGAATTCAGATGATTCTAAATAGGTTTTGCAGTCATTCCATAAAACACAGCTACGACACAATATAGAGATACTAAACAGAAGGTGCATAGTTATCCGATTACTGTTTGAAAGAATGTTTTTTACATTACCTTTTTAAATATACAAAAACTCAGGATGCATAAAAAATACACACAAAACTACATCTCCCTTCATCCTAAAATCTTTTCAATATCTGTACCTTTGTACTTCATTTTCTTTCTCTATTTCGGTTTTAATAACTTTGTTTATTTCATTTCTCAAAGACTTGAGTGGAATGCGTTGTAGCTGAGGGGATGCATTGTTTTCAATGGAAAAAAATTACAGATGTTTTCATAATGAAAGAATAGACTGTGTTCTGTTTGGTGACACAAAGTAATAAAGTAAATTTGAAATAAGTAAACAAATATAATTTTTAAAGGTACCTTCCCCCCTGTTGTCTTCAAATTTCCTGAAAATAAGTATTTAAACTAACCCGGCCAAGAGGAAAAAAAAAAAAAAAGGGGGGGGAAAAAAAAGAAAAAAGAAAAAAGAAAAAAGAAAAAAGAAAAAAACCTCAAACACTCTTCTAATTAAATAGAGCTATCTGTTTCAAAGGTTAAATAAGAATATGATCATTTGAATATTTGGCTTACATTTCAATAAAGTCTGAACTTTATTCCCAAAAAATTATTTGCGGATCTTGTAAAGAATAGGAAGCAACTTAGACAAAGGTATGCACAAGAGATATTTCTGCAAAGAAGGAAGGACAGAATGGTAAAGCAAACAAGGGCTATAAATTAGATGATAAAAAATGCATGTTATGAAAGAACTGCTTCCTGTTTGGAAAGGAGGAATAACTAAAATAACATGCACTCAGTTTTCACTACCTGTAGCAGGAATGACTTCAAAGAAGCAGCTAAGCAGCCAAAGGTTAAAAGGAAGCATCCGATCACATCTGTCAGAATCTGTTTTAACTTTTTGGATGGAGATATGCCACATTTACACTTCTCTTTTAATTCCAGAAGGAAAGGAAACAGTTAGAATGTTCTTCATTGCCTGTTTGTGGACACTGGGATAAACTAATAATCTTTCTTTCATCTCTTTGATGCTGATAACTTTTGTCCCAGCTTTGCAGACAAAAGCAGAGGCTACACGAATTGTGAGGGCTTAAATTGAATAGAACCCTTATTTAAAAAAATAAAATGGAAAAAAAAAAAAAAAAACCCCAAACAAAAAAAACAAAACCAAAAACAACAGCAAAAAAACACCAAACCTCCCATCTTTGCCATTAACATTTTCTCTTCCAAGGCAAGTAACAGACTTATTTGGACTGCTGTTTAAAATCTGTGTACAAATATATAGAAGAATGCCAAAGCTCCCCTTACATAGCATGCAAAGGAAACCTTTCTTAGCTTTTTTTTTTACATTTCTCTCAGATGCCTGAAATAACCAGCCATTTCTTGCATGTCTATTTTCATGCCTATTAGCATGTTTCATTTCATTACTGTTGTCTCTACTGCGATCACTTGTTTTACATCCTGCCCAGCTGCACAGATCTTTCAAATTAACAATGTGTTTTGGGGAAATTCAGGTAATCAAAGCGCATACCCTTTATCTAATTTATGTAATCTTCTGAAGTTCATTGCCTTAAAAAATGAACTTTTTCCTTTTAAGTTAGAAAAGTGTTTGCTGTTGCTCTGTGCATGTGTTTATGTCTGTTCATGTGTGTATTTTTAATTCTAAACAGAAATATCATCTATTGAAAAAAAAAGGAAAGTCGTCTCAGCTTCTCAAATGGACTTTTACTGTTAATAAACACTTTGAAATATATAACCAGTCACTGTTAAAACTGTATAGTAGAAATATTAAGAGACATAGCTTGTCTTCACAGCTGATGATCTGAGTCAAGTGAAACTATTTTATTCTACTCGTCTGTAAATCCTTTCCTCAGAAAGGACCAGGCACTGCTCCCAAGAAATGATGAACTCTTGAAGACTAAGAGGAGGCAGGGAATATATACATTTTGAATTTTCCTAAAAACCCAATCCTAAATCTGATCCAATCTAGCTTAAAATACAGGTTTTAAATGTATTGAGCTATCTGCAGCCTCTGTTGGTGCTATATTTTTCAATGGATTTCATCTGATTTTACCAGATTGAGGTAAATCTAGTTCTGCCTGTAATAGAGACTGTACAATGAAAAGTCTCTGGAATGTCCCAACTCTTTCAGCATTCTTTATTACAACATCCATGCATCAAAATGCACCTCTTCCAAAGGCAGCCTGCAGAAACCAGGAAAGTACTTAATCAATAGAAATAAAATGTGGAGGAAAAATGTGGAAATACCCCCTCTATGTATGTAAGGAGTGCATTCTTTTAATGTATCTTCAGAAAATGCTGCCTTTCCCAGGCATGCTGAATGTGCTGTCAGGAATGCCCTGGTGGAATGAGCAGGAAGACCATTGCTTGCCAGGGAGTCTCTGGCTTTCTGAGGATGCACAGAGCAGTTCTGGTGTGTGTGTGGCGCACACACACAGCAAGTGGCCTCATGACTTGGAAAATGCCTAAACAAGACAGAGGTGAAGGCAAGGCTACTCTTGCTGCCAGAACTGTTTTTACTGGCTCAGAGTTTTCCTGACATCTCCACAGCATGGTGCGTGAAACATCTGAAGCAGGCCAGAGGCTACAGCGCCTCTTATAGGCCAGCTCTGCCTTATGTGTCACCTGTTGAGGCTACGTGTCCTGATGTATAGTGTATTCTGGTGATGTCTGCTAAATATCTTAATAATTCCCTAAAAACCCCCAAACCATCTCTTTTTTTTATGTCATACATTTTAAAGAGTAAGATTACAGAGAGAGAACGTGTCTTTTACATGAGCATGAGTTCCAAAACTAGCAAATGCTAACATTTAAATTTGTGCGAACTATAGTTTTTTGCAACTGGAATGCCTCTTTTAAAAATAATGTCATCCAAGGCTCCCTTCACAGTCAATGAGAGAAGAAGCCTCCAGAGGGATTCAGATTGTGTGAAGATTGAGTCCTTCCTTCTGCTTCCTTCTCATAGATGAAGACAGGACAACTACAAAATAGCCTTCAAAAGTAAGAGAAAGGTCTCAAAACCAGGAAAATTCTGATTCTTCTCCTGTTACAAACTTTATAAAATAATCTGCTGCAGAGGAAAGCTAAATCATACTAAAAGGATTTTGAAAATTCTGATACTTCAGCAGTGATCATAGACAAATGGAAATATGACTGAATCCACAAAATACCCTGACATTTCAAGTATTTTTAAAAGCTCTTATTTTGCTGAATGGTAATACCAATTGCTTAATTTTCAATTTACTGTACTGATTTTAATTAATGTACTGATTATCAAAAATAAAAGCACTTTGAATTCAAGCCATTAACATGTAAATAAAAGACAAGAAGTGAATCATAATTTTCTGCCCCTGAGTTCTTTACTACTTATATTTCTAAACTATGTTATTTTTTTTTAGCAACCCAATACCTTGCCAGCAGCAGTCTGGAAACAAGTAAGATGTAGTCATTTACAGATGTGCCCCAAATGTACCCAATACACCATCTTTTCAGTGTTGTCAGGTGCAGATTCGTGCAATAGTCAGGGCACAGAGCAGCCTTTTTGAGCATTTAGATTATTTTGTATCAGATTTTGTTTTAGAATTTGTATTTGATTTTGTATTAGATTTCTAGTAGATTTTGGAGCATTTAGATTATTTTTGGTCTTCTGTGCTGAACGAAGTCAACACAATTGCAAAAAGTGATGATTACAAAAAGGCATAGTTCCATTAAAAATAATTACAACGGAAACTAAAAATGTATATGACTATTTATGAGCAATCATATCTCATAGAGATAGTATTTATGGTATGTTTGAATGGTTAAGAAAGCAGCAATAAACTGCAAGAAGAGTATTTAAAGCCACAAAAACAACACATCAACCCACCAGACAGCATTCCTGTGCAAAGCAAATTGGTCTTTTCTCATTTTTGTTTACAATCAGCTCTTCATAGACTAAACTCTAGTAAGTTGTGGAGTTTCTGATATCCTCTCTATATATACAAACAGTGCATTCACTATAAACACAATGAGGGAGGTAGGAAATAGAACTCCACAATAAGACCCTGAAAAACAGACTCCTCATATGAAGAGCTGGTTGATAAAGAAAACCAGTGGGGGTGACAAAAGGTAAGAGAAGCTTAGACCACTAATGATTCGAGCAAGAAAATATCAGCTTACTCTCTCTGATTTCTGCAATACTGAAGCTTACAAAGATTTAGTTTTCAACCAGAAACAGAAGTTCATTTAGAAGTGAGCTCTGTAAGAAACATTTTCTGTTTGCATATGTAATTGATAAGTGCCCTACAGTACTAAACAGAATCACTTTGGTTTTAACTTAAGTTTCAGTGTTTACAAAGCTTCCAGACTGTTTCCTATGAACTACAAAAGCTGTTTTATATTCCATAACTTTCTACTACACAAGTTTTACAAGAGTGGAGTACACAGTAACATGACTTTAAATCTTTCCAAAATGTATTAATATGCAAAGGCATTAGTAATATGATTTAAAATTAATTTTTCATTGTGCAGGCAAATGAAAAAAAGAAACTCTTGAATACAGATCAGCAAATATCTATTGCCTCTTAGGAGGATATACCTGTCAGATATGCATGTTGTACTTTCAGGTTTAGGAATTAGGTGGCCATTTGAGGCCATGTTCCAATTATAAGACTTAAATAAATACAGTGTTACCAATACCTTGCTGAGTAATCAAAATTTCACCAGTCCTGTGCTACTCACAAATAAGTAATAGTCACTCTGACAACAGGAGTCTTTAATTCAAAAGAATATCTGCTTTTTGAATTTAAAAATGAGGCAGAAAAAATAAAAGAACTCTACAGAGAAAGCAAGATTTCTAACGTACTGTAATTTGGTGTATTACTTATTTGTGACAGTAAAAGACAATCTCTATTAGGAAATATAAATTAGGATAAATAAATTAGTCATTGCTAATCTAACCCTAAAAAGAAAAAGAAAGTTCATCAAGAAAAGTAGACAGATACTGGAATGCACTTTTCTTAAAGGTGGTAGAAATTAATGTATGGCAAGCCTAGTTGTCCTTCTGCATTATGATAAAGCAGTAGTTCAGTGGAATGAGTAGGATTTCATACACTGGGAAAGAATCTAAGTGAGAAACTTGGTCCTTTAGAAAACTTCTGGGATGGTTGGAAAACAGAAAGACACCTAGGCAAATTCAGGAAAGCCTTCTAGAGATTCTCTGAAGTATAAAATACTCATTGTTGAGGGTAGAAATCCTAATTCTGCCATCACATCTTACAGCCAGTACTAGCTAGTTCCTTTGAAATCCACAGCCATACCTATGTTCTTAAATGAAAGTGCCCAATCTCTGCCCTCCAACCCTGATGCCAGGTGGGTCGGCATCGTGTGCATCCACACTGTTTCTCTTGCATCCTGGGACAGAGTGGCTGCGCTGAGCTGCTGTGCTCAACAGGACCAATGCCAAGCATATACCATCCACTTTTTGTGCTCATGAATTTCCTGAGATGCGACATGTTGACACTGAACACTATCAACTATCATGGCTCAAGCGCATATTCTTTTGTTTTTTTAATTTATTTATTGAGGTACATACCCCAAATACTTTAAGAAACACTGCCTTTTGTTTCAGAAAAAAAAAGAATATGTAACTAATAAATCTTTAGTTTCTTCAAATTACTGTGCATTTTTTTAACGAAGTCATATTTCATCTGAGAATTCCCCACTAGGCCTACCAAAAAGTGCAAAGTAGTCCTGAGATAAAATGTGTTATCCTCATGGACTTCCTATTTTCATTTTGGTTAAACTATTAGATGGAAAGATAAAAACATAAGGAGGCATTCTGTATTTGCTTTTAAAAAAAGAAAGAAAGAAAGAAAATAAATCAAATCCAAAAGCTCTAGATAAGGCTTTCATCCTGTCAGAGTACCAAAGCACTGACTTCAGAGAACTTTTAGTACTGTGAGTACACTGAACATTTTCTGTTTTGCAAACAATAATGCAGATGCATCATCACTACTGCCCTGTTTTTTCACACAACACACACTACAATGCCACATATTGTTGTGATAAAGTCAATACCAGTAAGTCAGACAGCCACCTGCAACCTTTAGTAATGTTTCTGAGGATTTCATTGCAGTACTAAAAGGTGATTTGGAATTTCAGGTTACAGCAGTATGGTATAGAACAGTACCTATATGTTGAAACATTTAACTGAAGTTCCTCCAGCTCCCCATAATATGATTTCCATATTTCAAGCTGCTAATACAGAAATATCCTGAACAGAGTATTAGACCGTTCCTGTTTGTGCCTATATTAGTAATACACCTAAGTTGCAAGCTGAGAAAATGGAATCAGTGGGCAGTATTTTCCTATGCTCATGTGCAGGTCAGAGTTCATGGGGGAAAAAAAAAAAACAAAACCCAACTTTTTTTTACTGTTTTGCCATGGAAGCAAGTCCTATGGGGACACACCACCTGTATCATCATCTGTCTTCCCTTAAAGAAAGAGTGTGAGTTTTAAGCCAGATTGAACTGAGGAAGAGTGATCTTAAAGATGTGAAATTCTTACAGGTTTCCTGAAGATAGACTTGTTCTGAAGGAGAGAGATTTAATCGGTGACCTCAGGGAGAGATAAGCTAAAGAATGATCTACTATGAGATGGAAGAGAATACAGAAACAATATAAATAATCCAATTTTATAAATTGCTGTAATGCTACTTTGTACCTTCTTTAAGAGAAAACAGATATAAGAAAATCTACAAAATATCTGGTTTCATTTCATTTACTGTTTTTCATTTATTCACCAAAAGTGATTCCTTAGGTATGATCTAGAAGTGTGGATCTGGTTGTCACTGATTAAAGGGTACACTTTACAAAAAGAAAAAAAAAAGTAATCAAAAGCTTTTAATCTGCATAAGTAATCTAGTTAATTTGATGTTGATAGTTTTCTTATTTGCCTGGCCAGAAGTAATTACATCTGAAACTTTCAATGAATAGGAAGAAAGCAGACATTTCATATTTTTCAGGGAGACATTTAGACCTTGATTTTGCAAGGGAAGTAAACTACCTGTTGATGATCTCTGTGTTATTTACATTACAAGATGTTTATCTAGTCTTTTCTCCTTGGAAGATGGAACATTTTTTTCCTAGCTTTGTCTGCAGCACAAAAAAGTTCATCTATATTTATACACCTAAAAAGCAAACTAGGCAACTGATCATGAGATCATTGCCTGGGACTGGCTTCACCCAAAGGTCCACTCATTCCCTTGAACTTCAGTATTGATTTTCTTTTTTTTTTTTTTCAAAAATAATGAGCCAGTTTCCAGCGAAGCATACTGAAGCAACTAATTTTATTTTAAGAAGACAGAATTAGTAATTGCAGATTTTTTTTTTTTTTTTTTTATTTCCTGTTATCCGCTTTTGAGTTTATAGGAAAATAAAGCTGAATAACCATATTTAGGAAGGGAAGCCATGGAAATAGTGTGCTTTCATCTTTTAATGTAAGGATAGGTTAACCTGTGGCATGCAGTGTAATCCATCCATGTGTTGGATTCATCGTGACACTAATTCTACTGGTTATATTAGAGAAAACTGGATTACACTGGATACTCTGCCTACTGTTTCTTTCAGAACATTATCAAAGATCATCTTTGCTTTTTACCAGTTGTTCTTTCCGTTCTTCTGGAGCACTCTTTTCATGGAACCCCTGCATGGTTATATCCATTTCACAAAATCTGGCTTGAAAGTTTTATCCATACAATCTACTCATTAAATTTCTCCTGTTTTTTTTTTGTTTTTTTGTTTTGGAACTGGACATCTTTTTACTGCTGTTGTCTGTCCTATGTTGTCTGTCCTACCTTTGCTCTCATTACGCAGGTAAGAAATAGGTGAGAGAATGTTGCACCTACAGATTAAATCACATACAGAAATGCCAGGAAATTATATATAATGTTTTACTACTAAAAATATTTCTCTGTGTAGCATAAAAACATCCAATTAATTCCTGCATTAGCATCTGAAGAAAGTTAGAGAAATATTTGCAGAGAAATGCACAATCTTCCTTCCCTCAGCCAAATGCAAGTAAAGGGAAAATAAATAATAAAAAAAAGCATGGGATGAGATTTAGGAGGCAGAAGGTAATGGTCCATTTGCAACACAGAAAAAGTCTAATAGACGAACTCCACAGTTTCTTCACAAAATTACTGGAGACAAGTATTTTTATTCAGCATTGACTACTGAGAGTTTCCTTACATAGCATTTTAGTTAGAATCAGGAAGGCATTTTTGAAACAAATCTCCTGGGCATCAGAACAATACCAGGATAATACCTGTTTTGATTCATATCAAAAAGCAGGCTTGGAGCACATAAATTATGTTCTTTTTGGATGAAATTACTGGAAGACGTGCTTCGGAAGTTCTCCTAATTTACTGTATCTACTAGCAGGATTCGATCCACAGGATTAAACTAGAAGTAGTCTGAAGTAAGCAGCCTACCCTCCAAATCGCTGTGCTATGAACATTGAGGCCTCGATGCCAACTGTTTCACTCTACTCCTATTGGTCCTCATTACTTAATGCTTTAGACGTAGCTTGATTGGACAACAATATGAAAACAATAGCAGATGGCAGAGTTGTTTTGAATGAAAAACTTAGGTACATAAGCAATCTAAATTATAAAATATAAAGCTAATGTTGTGGAAAAAAAAAAAAAAAAAGCGGTTAGATTTTTGAAACATTTTTGGATGCTTTGAGGAATAAGCCAGCCAGTAACTGATGTATCCTATGAAACTCATAACTGATGTATTATTTTTTTCAGATTAGTATTTTTGCATCTTTTCTAAACCTATTACTCTTAAAAAAGGGTTACTTAAGTGCACTTAAGTGATTTTTAATCTTCCTGCCACATAAGATGATATTTGCTAGTATGACTTTTTACCTCATAAAATTATTTCCGTTCAACATTGTATAAATATTATCATCAAAAGTTGTTAGATAAATTCTAGCAAAAGTGTGACCATTCTCTAAAAGTAAGCCTATTGAATTTAATTCTGAATTAAGAAATGGTTCCTTATAATCCATCATGACATTTATGGAGAGATTTTTAGATATTATGTGCCCTTTGTTACAAGATGGCCTCTAGGGTGAGTGATCACTGAATTAATCTAATTCTTATTTCTTTGGGCTTTTTCTGCTGTCATTATTACACCAAACCACAATCTCAACAGCTGAAGACATAAATTTCTCAAAACTGATAAAGAGCACATCAACCAATTTCAAGAAAACATCAACAAATAAGTCATCATGCATTCAGTTTATGTTACTTAATTCAATCTCTCTACGTCTTTTAAATCTAAGTAACCAACTGGGATTTCAAAAAGCAAGGATGACCATTTTCTCTGTCACAGCACATGTAAAAGTCAAGCTGAAAGAGGATGTGTCTTATAGTTCTAAATTTTGAGGAGGATGATTAACAGAGATAATCCGTTCAGTTTGCTAACTGCATTTATGTCTATGTATGTATCTATATGTAATTTATGTAATGTTTCCATAAGATTTAAATGTGAAACATATTTTAACAAATTTACTTCCTTACATGTCCAGCATGTTTAAGGTTGTTTCCAACAGCAAGTGATGGTTAACTAATAAGCTACCATAAAAGGTGTGGTTTAGGCATTTTTATCTCAAACATCAAAATGTCAAAATACAAATGATGTGAAAATTCTTCATACAAGACATCCATTAGCTATTATCTTTTAATGAAACAGAAGAATATAAGTTGAGTCTCGATTAATACATATTGAACTACATTATGGAAAAAAATATTATGGCTTACAAAATCTTGAATATTAAAAATAGTACAGTTAACAAAATAACATATTTATAAGCAATTATCGTGTGTTGAGAATAAGATCTAAACCAAATTTTTATATCCAGTTTGCTACATAACCAAGCTGATTCGTTCTGCAACTGATTCACTCTGCACTCTGTATTTGACTAAGAAAAAAATGTCCTTGTCTTCAAGAGTTTGTAATCATCCTCTGGTGCAATCTCAGAGCACAGGAGAAGGGCTGTTTTGAAATCAATTAAGTTAAGATTTGTGAAAACACACAGAGTAGGAACAGAATCAGGCCCCAAGTTAAAGGAAACATTGAGATACGCATTTGGAAAAGTTGTAGGTGATTCTTTTTGGAGATAATCAGCATCTGCAAAAATCTCCACATTTTTTCTTTGTATTATTTCAGTAGTGCTTCTGTACATTTCCCCTTTTAACAGGATGTAAGTGTTATCTTAACATATTTAAATGATAGATTGTTACCTCAAATAGAACTTAACCCCTTATCCCTAATCTTATGTACTCTTAAAGTATGTATTTATACACAGGAAAGAAAAAGTGATATTTTTAAAATAAAAAGAATATCACTAATACTATCTGCAGTTGTGAAAACTATGACGTTTAATTAGATTTTCTATTCTAGACATAACTGAGATCATTTCACTTCATTAAACCCTGAACATTTCCATTGATCAATCTTTGTTTTAATCATAATTGATGTTGCAGAAAAGTAGCGTGCTTTTTCTTCACTGTTTCTTATGTAATAAGAATATGTAATAAGTAAATCTTATGTAATAAGAATTATGTAATAATTATAAAGAAAAGCAATATTGGGTTTATAGAGCACGTGTGCTATTGCTAGAAATAAAACTGTAATGTTTAGATTTAGACATGAGATTGCATTGACTTTAAGTCTGTGCATAATCAATGAGAAATCTCTGAAATGAAACTGCTTTTCTCATGAAGAGCAAAATTTGTGTTCTTAAAGTTACCTCTGTCAATAACATGATAACATT
Organism: Dromas ardeola; assembly: GCA_013398915.1. Lineage (NCBI taxonomy): Eukaryota > Metazoa > Chordata > Aves > Charadriiformes > Dromadidae > Dromas > Dromas ardeola. The sequence goes on along the minus strand of VYZM01003152.1, from coordinate 6,149 downwards.
AGCCTCTTTTTATCCATACTTTTAAGTATTTTAAAATAATCTTATTATTGTTTTTCTAAGACCTTTTGCTCCCTCTTACTAAACATTACCATTGAGGAAAACTAGTTATCCGCGTAGGGCCAAATCCAGACAATGTTAACTGTGGTTTGTTGGACAATGGAAGCCCAAAAAGGTTGAAGATTCTGGCTTTGAGCCATGCTACATTGGTAGCTAATCAAGCCAACCAGAAGTTCCAGAACTCATGAAAAGTGAGCTTAGAGCTGATCAAGTCCTGGAGACAACCTACTCATCTCTTGCATTGCACGAGATCTGATTTAACACACAATTAAGTGGGGCAACCCATTGCCACAAGTTGCTGCAGAAGCCAGAAACAAAAGCAGCTCCATAAATTAATTATAGAAATTACTTGAGGGCTGGGGGCTATCAAGAACATCTCCAGTCTCCAGCTCAGCGAGTTCCTGACCTGCAAATTTCTGGAGGCTCAGAAGATACACTGCAAAGGTTGTGTTATTTTGTCTTTTCTCTCTTTAAGGGCTGCCATTGGGTGCAGAATGGCTCAGAACCAAAAATATGACCTGAAAAACTACAGCGCTTCTTGCATTCTTAAAATAACTTATTCTTGAAAATTAGTACATTATAAGAATTCTCTACACATATAATTGCTAGATTTACTCTCTCTTCTCAGTTTAATTAAATTTAAAAAGAAAACAAACAAACAAACAAGGGGGTAACCTATGACATTCCAGTTACCAGGGAAGAAACAGTACCTTTTCTGGTTGCTAGAAAACCCATTCTGTATAATCATATGTATCCTCTGACATCGCCAGGTATAAGAAATTTAACAGCCTTTGCCCCTGGAAAATAGGGACGTAGAATACCTGATTTCATCATTAGCAGAGGTGGAATAATGTACTTCTGAATAGGAAGTAGTCTCCACTGCTGCATGAAACTCGATGTTCTACAAAGGGTAAATTGTGACAGAAATAAAGCCCTTAGGAGAATGCTTGCCAAGTGGTACTATTTGTAAGCCCCCACAGGTCAAGCTCAAAAGATTAATTTCATTTTTTTTCCTAGAATTCCTTGTTTCACTTACTATGTGCATGCCAATATATACTGTCAACTGAAAAGGAAATGTTATAAAAAATTAGGTCGTTTTCCTACTGTAAAATATATTAAAGCATGATGTGACTAACTTCTTGTGTCATTCAAGTACTAGGTTGTCATTGGAGTTGTAGGCAGAAAAAATATTGGCAGCTATGAACAACGTATTTGATTTCTGTGATATATATATTTTTAAATTATAACCAGGAGTGTGGAATTGACATTCTTCCAGACACAGAATTTGTTAGCAGTTTCTTTACATCATTTTAAAGCTTTTATCTAAGAATTACCACAAAAAATATCAAAACAACAACATAAATGTTGCTTTTCCAAGGGAGATGCCTGTTAGATATCCTGTTAAATTTAAATACCTGCATGTAAGTGTAGCCTTCAACCTCTGTGCAATCTCTAACCTCTGAATTGGGATATCATTCCTCTATTTTTCAGCAATTTAACAGTTATGAAATATAATGTAACACAACAGTAATTCTGTGGAGTGCAATTGAAAAAAAAAATAATTGTAAATTAGGGAACAAGGCCTTTCGAAAGATTTGTAACAAGATTTGGAATATTCCCAGTTATGTTTCTGGCCTATGGTGGTGGTGACTAAAATGTGTTACTGTCATCTAACTGTTTCTCAGCCTACATTAAACGAAGCCCTGGTCTCAATCAATATCTAGTTTACTAAAACCACAGTCGCATTTGGTATCCATTGATACCCTTGTTTACAGTCTCAGAAAGGAGACTAAGCAGTAAGTTAACTTGGGGTTGGAACTGAACCCTAAATCTTGTAGATGAGCTGTCAGATTGGGCTCCACAAAACTGGCAGGAAGAGTGTGGGGCCTCAGCAATAGTTATATAATGAAAACTGAGAAACCGAGTCTGTCAAAAAATGAACATATGCTTTTGTTTCTTTCTTATAAGTATTAACAATGAAAATAAAGACCTCTGATTTTGCAATCTGAATACAACATAGATACATGTCATCCTTTCACAGTATACTTCCCAGAATCATCAGACTTACCAAGAAAAGGCATGCCGGGGAGCGGTTTCAGCTATCTTAATCTGATCTCCAGCTAGTGTAAATTTCGCAGTCTCCGCAGGCAACTTATTCCAGTATTTCCTTGGCCTTCCTGTTTGAATTCTTTCTTGTTATATCTAACCCAGATCTTCCTTGCTGTTATTTGAAATCTTTTTTTTTTTTTTTTTTTTGTGTTTTGGTTCTTTAAATTTAT
>VYZM01003151.1:299026-341975 GCA_013398915.1 Dromas ardeola | reverse complement strand
GTATATTTCTAGTTGTATTATCTATTATGTAAGAGAAAACTTTGTTAGCAATGGGACACTCAGACTAACCCCAGAGCAGCATTTTGATATGGTTCATTGCTGCAGCCTGTTTAAAAAAATTAAAAAAAAAAAATCTTTCACATTGAAACTTCCTTTTTTGCACTAATAGTTTCATATCAGCAATATCCATAATGCCTTGACAAGTGTTGTTGAAATGGTAAATTAATTGTGGAAGAAGAGAGACAAATTAAATGCTACAGAGTAAGGAGAAGAAGATAGGACTTCAGCTGAATTTCAAAATAAATGAAAAAAACCTCATGCAGCAGAGATATAAAAAGAGTCTTCCAAATTAAGCTTCAAAAAAGGCATAGATAGCATTGAAATATGTCGCTGATCATTTTGTGTTTAAGCAACCTGAAGGACAGAATATGTGATAATATGACACGTACCTATGATTAAACTGGGAGATACAAGACAGTGCAATTCCAAAAGACATTCAGAGACTACGCAAGTGATAAATAAAGGAACATTTTCACAAAAATGAAACATGGTGGACTAAAAAAAATCTTTTACGTCATACTCTTGTTTTTAATTGGAACCAGTGCTAAGAAAATCTGTTAAATGCCCAGTTCTCTCTCTTAAGGGTGCATGCTATAAAATGCAAGGATATGCTTTTGTATAGCGCCTTTCAAAGTGACGAACTCCAGACGCTCTGTAATGTCTGCTTCATCCAACTTTTCAAAATACAAGATGGGAATGTGTTTAGCAACCCAAAACAGCAGCACAAGACAACAGTGAAAGAATAATATATTCAGTAGTATTGTAGGTGACCTTCTCTGAAGAAATTTGGAAAAAAAACCAAACCAAAAAAGCCCCCAAAAACCCAAAAAACCAACAAACTTTGAAAGTGGGAAAGTTGGATCTTCTAAAGCCATGCTAGAATACTGTTTTAATAATTTTTAGCTAGTACAAACTAGAGTTTTTAACAAACTGGAGTATATTTTTGAGGGAAAAAAACCCCCAACAAATACAGAGGTGATATTTTCATACAAAATAGATTATCTTCTTGTGAGAAGATGGTAAAATCATGGTGCTTTATGCATAATCTAGCCGCTCTCACTAGGTAGCTGAAATTGCTTGTCGTTTGCTGCTACCAAAAGCAGAAGTCCTATTTTCCCTGCTTCTTGCCACATGACCCATCCCCTCTTTTCTACCAAACATGGCATGCATTGGGCCTTGTCAGAGTGTCTGCAATCACCAGAAGAGGTTGGATGCGAGTTAATTGGTGGACTTGGCAGTGCTAGGTTAATGGTTGGACTTCATCTTAAAGGTCTTTTCCAACCTAAACAGTTCTATGATTCTAATGAGTTAGTGGCTGAGAAGCAAGGCAGATCTGTTTGACGAGTTCAGTATCTCACGAAATCCTACCATTGTGGTTCTATGGGCATATTAAGGTGGCGTTACGCTGGTGCTGCTGCTGAAACCTTTATGAATCTACTATTCTTTGCTCTTGCACCCACAGCTTCTTTATTCAGGCACAAGCAATTGTGTAGCCAAGTGATGAGCTAGACTGGAAAAACTATTGGGGTAAAAAGCAATTGATATTTTGTTTATTGTGAGGGGGTTTTTTTGGGGTGGGGGGTGGTGGTGTCACTGGACAGGATGGTTGTTCTGGCATAACCAAGGAGCAAAGTAGGGGCAGGACCAGCACTTTAGTAGTCAGACTATAGGTAATCACAGCATAAGTGTTTGTATGTTAGGAGTTAATTTTTGTAAGGCTATTAAGGACTGAAGAGCATGCTGTGAATGACTGAAAGTATAATTTCTGATAGATTTTCAGCATTTAATCTGTGATCTATGATTTCAGAGTCTCATTAGTTTGATTGTCATAATATTAACAGTTTCCTAAATGGATACTTCCACCAGCTTATGAATATGCTCATTAATTTATTTTTATATCATAGTTGACTCATTTATGCAAGTCACATTTTCCTTTGAGCAATATTTTTTTATTTTTGCTGCTGATGATGACACATTCAGAAGTTGGAAGACTTTTTTCATTTCTAACATTAAGTGTGTTTTTGGGAAGCCTTCTAATGATATTTTTATATCTCTTATCTTTTTTTAGACAGAATTTCTTTGATCACTAAAGATGAAGCAGAGGGAAGTTTGGTGACTAGCGAAGAGGCTGAAAAGGTATCATTTTTTTAATGAGCATCTGTTTGTTTACAGCACATGCTGTGGAACAGAAGATTCTTTCTTATGTGGATAAATCTTTAGGTGAATGAAATGGAATTCGTATAAAGGAAGAAGAATGTCCTTTTGACACACAACTGAAATTACTCCAATTCAGAGCAAAAGTAATTCCCTAACATGTACCACAGCATTTGCTTTAATTGGTCTTTTGAAAGCAGCATGTATTGACATAATTATCTGAAAATACCCTCTACAAAGAATAGGAGTTTCAGGAGCTCGGTGTAGTGGAACAGCAATAGACTATTTATATGTGTAAGGTCATTATTTGAACTTCATAGAAAGAACATTCATCTCATTGTTATCACATTAGTTCAAAAATCAGGATACTGTTTTGTCTAAAGGTATTGTGAACTCTCTAATATAAAGTTCTTTGGCTAGTTTTCACCATAAATGCAACGACATCAGTATTTTCCACTTTATGCAGCTCTTGTAGATTGATGGACATCATAGAAGATGCTGGTATTATTATTGATGATCATATTACCTCCTTTTGGAAATACAAGTTTTGGAGTATTTGCAGGTATTCTTTCTACAGAAATATAACACTTCAATAACTACAGTGATGACTGAAGGATGTCACGGTTCCAAAGGAGCAAATTCTAACAGGCAAAACGGTGCCTTCCCTTTGAAGGAAAGCAGAATACAGTTCTCAAAAACTGTATTTGTGTGGAGAGGGTAAGGCAGGCATTCTTGTATCAGGCTGCTGGCCATGTTTTTGAATAGTTTAGGAGAAAGAAGGTCCTTGTATTACAGACCCTGAAGGTAAACCTGTGCCTAAAATCACTAAGTACTTTGCAGAGAAACAGCTTTTCTAAAAGATGCTGCATTGATTTGCACAACTTCCAGGCCTTACATTAGCAATAACCAGAAAGGGGTAGAAGTAGGTTCTCCGTGAGTGAATTAATGAGTGGGTAAAATGTTGTATTTTTAGAAACTGCTTTTTTCATCTGTAACAATTTACCTCAAGGTGAAGAAGGCACAAAAATGTCATGAAAATGAAAAGCTAACAAAGAGTCCAGAAAGCTAAGCACATGTACAGAGTACAAATGACAGAATATGATGGTTTTTTCTAGACGTGAAGGACCTACTGTCTTGTTTCTTACCACACATAATTGTATGGAGCAACTTTTTTCCCCCAGTAGTGGTTTTAAAGTGTGTCAGGTTTGGTTATATATTCCAAATGCTATGAATTTACTTGGAAACTTCCTAAGACAGTATGTTTCTTGAGAACTTCACTTTCTAGTCTGAAACTACCATTGATGCTCAAAATGTACTAATGCTGTGTGAAGTAGCCACTATTCCTTAAGGAAATCTCTACCAGATGTAGACCTTACAGCATACTATTGTCTTAACTGTGAGCTTGTGGTGGCTAAAAAATATTGTGCCTGCATAGGAATGCAGCAGAGTACCAAGGACTGGATTTAGAGCTGCCAGGCTAAGCTGGAGCAAAGTATTTGTAGACTGACTTCAAAATTACTTTTCAGTTTAATGTCATCTTACAGTCAGCAAGGTGTTGCAATGCAGGAAGGTCTTTTGTGATTGATTGAACATCCTACAACAGCAATAACTTCCCTTTAAAATAGGGGAATAAGAGAGATTGCATGAAATCAGCTCTGCAACAGAGTTCTCTAACAGGGCAGTAACCTTCATTTTCAGAATAAATGGGTTCCATCTCTTTGCTGACTGGGCAGTTGGCAATCCCAGTTATTCACTAGATAACCATCTCCCCACACACTCTCCAGATTCAAAACCTGAACACAGATTTGCCATTGTCTGTCAAGGTTTTATATGACTTTTTACTTAAGAAACTGGAAGACTGTATATTCTTGGAGGGATATGTATATCTGCAGGGACAGAAAATTTTGTCTTGAGGTTATGGGGCTGATCTAAAACATAGTCCTCCTTGGTCCAGGTAAACCCTGCAACAGGTTTTCTGGGTGATACAAAGCCAGAATTTTCCTATGTCCATCGTAGATTGCAAAATGGTTCATTTTCTATACCCTTTCACTAAAGGGTTATATTGGTTCTTTTAAAATATCACACAATGGAGGAAGAGGCAAGTTTTCTTCACCTCTGCAACAGGTCACGTGCAGCGTGTAGGTCAAGGGACTGGCTGTCAGTGTGGTCGTCTGTGACACAAAAGACACAAGTGCAGATTGCTAGCTGATAGTTTCCCGACTGGTTTGGATGTAAGATTTCAGGTTTATAGGGTTGCTTTTTGAAGGATAGAGGAAGACTTACAAGGCCGCTTATTAGAGAGGTAACACGTAAAAATTTTCTTTCTCTCTTTGAGCTAGGTTGTCCATGCCTATTTTCCTGTCGCTGAGAAAAATGGGTTTAGGTAGGTTTTGGGGTTTTTTTTCCTGTAATAGTGGAGATACTGTTTTTAGAGCTTGAGGATGATAGGTTATAAGAGCAGAAATGTCAAGTGCTTTTTCTGGTTGCTTTGGGGAAGATAATGGATTTCAGCACAGCTATTATATGTAATTTGCTTTTGCATAAATGTAAAACAGGCTTTGGAAAAAAAACCCAACTTTGGATGTTCAGTATTTGATGGAAACTTCAAGTTTCAATTTATTGCAAATCTTCATCATACATTTCTTTAGCTTTTAGCTTTCTTTACCTAATTTAGTGTGGGAAAGCTAATTTTGAAAACGTTGAAAAATGTGCTACTTTCAGAAATACCATTTGACTCTTAATTAACTGTGTAAAATGAAATTTGATCTGGCACAAAAAGCCTTGCAGAGCTGACAATGTCATTAGCTTTCAGTTTCGTAGTATGTGCTGTTACTACTAGATTGACAACTTTTCCAACAAAAAAGATACACAGACATACAGCATCTTGAAATTCTAATTTCTTCTGGCCCTGTCACTTTCTCAGTTTTTTGCAGCTACAAAATCTATATGATAAAATGAAGTCAGCATGTTAAAACATGAGTGGTGTCTGTGGAGTAAGCTTTCGGCATTCCTCTTGATGTTGCTGTTTAGGATGTAGGAAAGGTCTGACCTTTGAGTAGTGAGACAAGTAGGCAGAGGTTGTCTATATCCTCTGTCTTTGGTGTTAACCAAAGGCAAGGTATTTGCTTCTCATCCTAGTGGATATGGTATTTGATACTTACCCACAAATGGGGTGCAGCAGGTAACTTCTCAGTGTTTTACCCCTTGTCTAAAGCTGCCATTATTGCTCTAGAGAAGGATCGGAACATTTTATTTGTGTAAAATAATATTTAAGCTTTTTACAGTACAAGTATATAGTCTCAGAGACTGGTAGTGCTGTGATAGGGATCCCATGACCTTTTTATACAACCTCTGCAGCTGTTATAGTTGAAGTCCTCAGGTAACCAGTAGCTTGCTTTCAGGAGCCAGCTGTTTGCACAAAAGAGTTACCTGAACTTTAAACAGGTATTTATAGCATGCTTAATGTGGTTATTTTCTAACTAGCTGTTCTCTTACATCATCTAGAGTTACAGCGAAGTTGTTTCTGAACTAAGGATGATGGAACTCGAAGTCATGGAATATGGCCTTTCTTCCTCCCCAGCATTTGTAGCCATCTCTTTATCTGGGACAGGGCTGTTCCCAGCTCCATGTGCTTGTTGTGGGGCATTTTAATACGAAAAAGAAAATTTATGATTTTGTAGTAAGGGTATTGGTAAAAGAGACAGTAACAAAAACTTGCAGACAACTGGATACTTTTGAAGTAAAAGTCAAGTATTTGTATTTTTTTCTACCATTTTAGCTAGATTATTACTTTTTCACTATGTAAGGCCAAGAGAAAAATAATTCGGAGGTGGTTGTACTCCAGATATTGTCTATATGCTTGATTTCAGTTGTTATAGTATCTGAGCAACTTGCCTTTGTCTTCTGTTTATGGATGCTGTGCCTTAAGTGAAGGGCATATGGTGAATTGTATCAGTAGCTACGGCAATAGAATTTTACATAATGAATTTTCTATTTTTAAAGACTGGCGTTCTAACCATTTTGCGTGTTTGAGAGTTTTTTTTAAATTCATGTTTTTGTTCATTTGTTAAAATGTTAATTGAATTAAATGGGAAACTTCTAAGTCCACACAGAACTAGAATATTGTACTTAAGAACTTTGCTAAACAAGCCGTTGGTCAGCTTACGTGTGTATTCATATCAGTGGGGGGGTGGTTTGCTGTCCTTTAGCATTTTGTAGCTGTACACAATATTACTCATAATTTTTTTTTTTTAAGAACATAAACATGGCCATACTGTAATGGACAAAATTTCCATCCAGCCCAGAATCCCATATTTGGCCGTGGACAATAACAGATGGGTAGGGAAAAGTGTACTGTCCGGGGCATTGATGTCTCAAGTACTTCCTGTGCTTGAGGTTGTTTCTGTGGACTTAATAGACTTCAGAGGATTTCTCTTCTATGAACTTTCCCCATCTCCCTGTGAGACTAGGCACTTGCAGCATCCTTATTATAGGGCGTTCTACAGCTTAACTATATGTTGTCTTAAGAACCATATCCTTTTGTCTGCTTTTCAACACACTTCACCATAAAATCCTTTAAAAGCAAGTCTTATGAAATTTCCTGTAGTTTACAATGATTTTGGAGGGTGTAAACTGGAACAAACTTCCTTCATAATTTTTTATTATAGGTGGATTTGTTTTGATATACAAAGGAGACATTCTGTTAATTTAACATTAAGGGTCTGAATGTTGTCAGTATCATATAAACACATTTGTATTTTCAGTTCTTGGCTCCGAAAGAAAAGAAAAATGAAACTCCGCCTCCCACAGATGAAGGTGGTGATGTTGATGATTTGGTGAGTTCCATAAAGACATGATGTGGCTTTAGAATTAAACTAACCGAAAGATGCAGTGAGAGAGAGTGAGTGCTTCTTAAAGCAGTAGATTAGAGTGCATGGCTTAGAAAACACCTAAGGAATTGAGTCAGAAAAGAACCACATGGGAAACTTATTTGCTATTATAAAACATAACCAGGTGTGTAATTTCATGATAGCAAATACTATGTTCTATAGTAACATGGGTGTTTACATAGGTTAAATGTATTCTCCAGTGTGTTTCAAAAGAGCCAGTGAGGCTGCTCATTTGATAGCAGATTGTTATAATTTGCTGTAATGGCATTTAACAAAGCTTGTAGATCCAGAACACCTATTTATGTGGGTTGAAAACTGAAAATAATTCTTTAAAAGATGTTTTAATCTTCTCAATTAACCTTCTGTATACAGGCTTGCTGAAATTCAAGTATTTCAAGAGGTTTTTTGATAAATATTTTAGCCATGTTTTACAGGCTAAGTCATTACAAATCTGTCTCCGAGGCTTAAGCTGATGGTGTAGATAGTTTTAAAGAAGCTTCAATAGCAGGCAGATTTCTACTTTTGGACTGAACTTTTTTAAATCTATAAATTGCACACATGATTATGTGAAGATGAGATTTTTACTTTTGTTTTTGTACTTCATAGTAGCTTAGTATTAAGTTATGTGCAGTCTATTTACATTACAAGATAATGATTTCCAAATTTGCTTTGTTTTCTAAGCATTAAACACACGTAAGAAATACCTTGAATTCAATGCTGCTTCTTCCAAATCTTTTTCTTCTCTTTGCAGCTGGACATGATGTGACTGAGTGATGTATGGTGACTATACAAGCAAAGTTTTGGAAGAGATCTCCCTGTGAGATGTGGGGCACAAAAGATGATGCTAATGAGAAGACAGTATATCCATCTTTATTTTCTCAAACGAGAGCAGAAGTCCCAGAGACATTTCCAGTTGTTATAAATGTAATCTGACTTTTCAAAACTAGAACAGAAGATGGAAATAATCTGAAGTATTTGTGAAGTAATGATACCTTTAAGGCATCTTTTTTTCTTTTTCTTTAGCACACTGAATCTGCTTATCCTTGGCATTGCTTTCAGCTAAACACTACTAAATTTAATGAGAATCTGCGCTGGCGCCTGAAATTCTTGTTATGTTGCCTGGGAAGGAAGATAGAAATGTCACAGTAAGGTTACCAGGTAATGCTGAATCTTTAGTGGAGGTAATTCTATAACATTATTGTTACAGAAGGGAAAAAGTCTCTATTTTCATGCTTTTTTCCTATCAAAAAACAGAGCAAAAAACACCATGAAGGCTTATGGGAAAAAATTCTAGGCCAGGGAGTCACAAAGTACTAGTTTGAGATACACAACAGAATCGAAAGCACACAGCAGTCAAGTGTGCTGATTTTGCCACACTGTACACAAATCAGTAATTATCATCTCTGTACTACAGGTTCTCTATCCTGTTAGCTCAGCAGCAGCTCAACAGTCTCTGTCCCTTTCTGTTATACATTATCCTATTTGTATGCTGGGATTTTTTTTTTTTTCAGACTTTTAACTAGTACGATTACTGTAGATACTCCTGGTGCTAAAAGGATGAATGAATCGGTTATATCTCCGTGTCATACATTGTAGATAGCTGTTAACACTGAGTCGAGGAATCCATGAAAGCTGTACATTGACAGCTGTGATAGATAACTGATAATAGTTAATATTGGTAACAAAATGGAGTACTGTCTACACAGAGCAATCCAAAGTAGTAGCTTAGAAAGAGATACTCAAATTTGATTACAGATCTGGAGAGACACAAGACCTTCACAGATGCTTGTTTGTTACAACCAGATTCATTCCTTTAAAAGCTTTTCTTTCGTTATTGCAAATGTATAAACAGACTGTGCAAAATGGTTTTAAGATCATAAAAAAGAAAAAAAAATCATGAGCTGTTGTTAAAAATGTTTTGGAATATCTGCACTTTATACAGAACAACACCTCTTGTGTGGGGAAACAGTAATTGCTTTTTGCCCCTACCTCCATATATAGCAGCCTGCTTTCTCCTCTCTTACATCCTATCCTGAGTTCATGCAGACTTTGAAAGGGTTTCTCAAATGCAGATGGCAGGGAGTAAGTGATCTTTCCAGACCTTTAGAGCATTTGTGTCACCAGAAGATGTTTTTCTGAACTGTAAATATTTGGTCAGTCCATTGTTTTGAATGTCTTTTAAGGCCAACTTATAGAATATAACGCTGGCTTGGGGTTTCTTTTTTTACATTTTATTAATTTGTTTGATTAATAAAATATTTAAAAAATTGCTTTTGTCTTCTTCAGAACAATGTTTGCTAAAATCAGATGATTAACTACCTATGCAGTACCTGAGAGAGACGATCAAAAGCCCTTTTTCTGGGCATACAATGCAAATACTGAATATCGAAATCCCTCTGCGGAAACCGAGTATAATTGTTCCGTTCTTTGCAAACTCTAAACTTCACAACACCTCAGTAAAGTAATTTTTACTATTTTGCAGAGGTGATGAGAAGTCTTGGTCAAGACCAGACAGGATATAGAATTATTTTGCAAGTCAAAATAAGGCTTTCCGTTCCTTTTTGAACCTGTTGTCCACATTTTTAGAGAGTTTTGCTTCTGTCAAGCCATAAACATTTTGTTCATGGAGTATTATTTCATAGATCTTCTTACCTGTACAGCACATGTAGGCTCAGTATGGTAACTGAGTTGCTAGTACTGAAGAGGGGAATGGGAATTTACGACTCATAGTTAAAATTAGTGAAAGCAAATTCTTAGAAGGCAAGCAAGGTATCAGTCGTCAGAAGCCTGTGATATGTCTTACTGAGGGTCTATCAGATAGCAACCTGAATTTACACCTGTTCTTTGGCAAAGAGCCAGCTTTCAGGTTCTTAGTAAGTGACTGGAAGAGATCTTTCGCTTATTCTGAACTCACATTTTCAGTTATAAAGTCTGACCTAGTTACTTACTATTTACATTGAGGATGCTCGTTCTGAATTGCAATACTAGCCAGTCTTCAGACGCATTAGAGCAGTAAGTCTTCCAGTTCAAAAGCAGACATGCAGGAAACGCCATGCAAATTTGTTTTCTTGCAAGCAGCAGAACATCCCTTGTCCTGTACTTCATAGCCAGAGAAATTACCAAAAATTTCTAAATTCGTCTAAAAAATGTGTCTAATGTGTCTAAAAAAAGAAAAGATAATGGCTGTGATTTTGTTATATGTTACTGGTTTATTTTATTTTTTCCTGTGGAAGGAATGCCTCTCTGTAAAGCTCTTTGGGTGCTAATAATATGGGACAGTAACCGTGGTTAGCCTTGTTTGCTGAGAGATCAAAGCTTATCATTGTTGTCTCTGTCTTTCTGTTAATCTACTGCTCTGATATCTCTTTAACTCATTGGGCAGTATCAGTCAGCTTTGATGGAGGCGCGGTGATTTCAGCATTATATTTTAAAAGATTTATATGAAAGTTGATGCTGGGAAGAGGTGAAAAGGAAAGGAATGAAGAGTTCAGCCTTTTTTCCCCTCGTTGGCTGGCCTGGCAGCCGAGAGTACCAGCCAGCAGGCTAATCATCATGTCACATCAGCAATATCATGTGTTGCCTATTCTGCAGGTCCTCTTCCTTCTTCCTCAATCGGAAGAAGAATGCGGACTAGAAAAGGTAATTTGCAGCGTGGACTTTGGGAGGTAGAAAGTATTCAGGGGTATTATACCAGGAAGCTTAATTTAAATGGGAGGGAGCTGGAGCCATAGCATGAAACTGTGAATGCTCCACAGAAATAACAAAATACTGTTTTTGGGATCCACAGAGGAAGAATGAGGCTCTTCCAGTAACAACGTGCCGGGAATCTGTAAGCAACCAGGATAAATCGGTTCTGACGATGAAGTGGGTTGCTCTGAGTGGTGGGGTCTGCTGATGCTGTAACACAGTTCTCAAGTCTTGTCTCATTCATTTTTGTGTTCTCGGACAGTTGTGAAAATGTCACAGAAGTAGTGGAAGATAACTTCCAAAATGTTACATGTTGAAGACTTTGGATTTGTGTGATACTAGATTGGCTTGAAGTGAATTGTCAGGTCAACAGTATGATGTCAACTTGTTTGGAGAATTCTGGAAGTAAGCCTTTATCTTTGTCCTTACAATGTGGCATAAAAGTATCACACATGCCATCAAAACACTTCTAATGCAAGGAGATCTATTCTGCCGCACTGCGGTCTCTTAGTTGCCGGGGTAGATTTTCTTCTTGCTAACTTTCCTGATATTTTTGTTTTGGCAGAATTGCCTGTGTGGGGCTGGGGCAGGGTCTTTGGAATTAGAAAATGAAAAAGAAAATTCCCAGTCATCTGTGGAAGACTGGAGAAGTTATTTAGGCTGTGAATTCTGCAGACAGGGCCCATCTTTATCCGTCTGCATTTGCACGTTGCTTGGCATAGCTGATGCTGCTTTTAGGCTTGGTTGCTGGTCACTAGCACAAGTCAGATGATGTAAGGCAAGGGAGGAGTTCCCTCGTGATCTCAGTTGGGTTGGGGGTAATCTGGAAAGAGCAATGCGTTTTGACTTGTATTTTGCTAAGCTGGCAAATATGCAGGTGGATATTCCTGTTGTGCTTATAAGCAATAGGTTTGTTCTGGTTTTATGTCCACCCCAAGTAAAAGAAGCAGTTCACTTTAGCTGTTGACGTACGACGGAAGAAAAATCATTTCCACCAAACTTTCAGCTTTGCTTCCTTTTCCCTTCTGTCTTCATTCTTCTTCTCTTGGTACCAGTACAGCATTAGATGCATGATGGAGCCACAGCATGTGGCACATTAAAAAGAGTAAGTATCAGATGTAGAAAACCTCTCAAGTTTTCTCATCCCTCTTTTGAGATGCAGGTTAAAAAGATTATTTAAAAAAAAATAAAAAAAATCCCAGCACTAGCAGGGGACTGGAGGCCCACCCAGGCCTGTGTTTCTAAATTCTTTGAAGAACTACGGCATAGAAAAGAACAGCTTTCTTTGTAAGCCCTACCACTGAAAAGGTGCTAGTAAATGAAGACAGCATTGACTTCTGCAAGAGATTACCTGTCTTTCTAGCTGGTGGAGTTTACGTATATAGCATTTCTGCTATAGCAGTGTTTTGAAGGCAGAGTGGTCCCTCAGTGAGCTCCATTAAACATCCTGCCAAGCAGTTTTGGCAGAAGCTCTGCACCGGTTTGGGCTGTTCTTTTCTTGTAATTATTGAACGTGAAAATTCTAGAGGAATAGATTACCACATACTAAGTAAAATAAAGGAAACCAGAATAGGTCAAGTTTTCGTTTGTAGTACTGTCATAACCTGATGAAGAATTAAAATAGATACATTAAGAAAGTCAGGGCTGTGATTTTTAACCTCTATCACCTTTCCCAAAGGATGAAAAACCACATTAAACTCCGCATAAAAATTTAGCATAGAGGCAGAGATACTCTTTAGTGTACCAGAAAATTGGAAAATATTTGAACACAGTTTAGCTTAAAGTTTGACCGTATTTTTCCATGCAGCAAGTTTTGATAAGTGGAAAGATTAGTGTCCTCCTCTATCCCCCTGCTTTCCCCGCTTTTTTACTGTTTTGGAATAGTATTTGCGTTTATGAAAATAAAACAACTGGAATTAGAAAACCTGTCTCTTCCTCTAGTTTTTACAGACATTTTACTGCATGTGTGAGTCGAGTGCCTTAAAATAAGCCCTTCATTCGTCTGACTTTCTGCACATACTTACTGTACTTCAGTGATTTAAGTTAGAAATTAATCTGCTGCCTCTTCTCCATAACTTTGTGAAGCCACTGTGACTAAGATACGGTGAAACGAATCCTGTTCATTCTGATGCCTCACCAGTACAATTCTCAGCTACTGACCATCGAAAGCACCTCTTTTACCAGCAGCCTGAAGTACTCAGTACTTTTTGCTATTACCAAATCATGAATCATTTCACAGCACTAAAAAGTACTTAAATTTGGTCATGTATATTTACTGGTGTACTAATTCTTAGGACCCCTCTATATGCACCGAGTCAGCTGAGTGGACTCCTATGAGAGTTTGGGAAGTCTATGATGGAGTTGGTACGTTGGCTGTAGGGATGTATTTAATGATGCTTTATTCTATCAAACCAAAGGATTGTTTTTCTTCCTTATTTTTATGAAGTTCTGACCCTGTCTCATCCTTTCTTCCTATTTTGATGCACAATAATGGGCAGTAATAACTGATATTTCCTTTTCCTCCAGAAGGGAGTGAATCTTGCAGCTTTCAAGATATTAACAGAGAACAGAAATACCCCCCATGTCAGATATAACTAGAAACATTTTCTATCTGCTGTCTTAGACAACACATAAAGAGAGCACGAGCCCCCGAGGAGACCAACTGCGGTGCAGATATTTTTGCCTGAAGCATGTGGATCAGAGATAATGCTAGGCAGAGTAAGGTAAAATAGCTGTAGTGCTTGATTGTTGAGGTTTTATATGGCTTGGATGTGTGAGAATTCCTTTTCCAGCCTGCTAATGCGAGTAGTCAAATGGCAAATGCTCTCTCCCCACCGAGTGAGGTACATCCACAACAGGAAGAAATGGTATATAGACCCCTGCACCGTGTTAGCTTTTCGCAAGAGTTATAGCATCTGTATCATAATGCTTAGGGACCCTTTACTTACTAAAACAAAAGGGAGGGGGAAAGTATTTTTTTTATTTGTTCCCAAGCAGACCAGCATGGAAAGCCCTGATGTGAATGGGTAAGAGAGTCAGTCAACAGCTTTTCCCTGTGGTCTCTTAACACTGTGCATGAATCACGTGTGAATTTCATCTTCTAGCCCTCAGCATTCCTGAATGTTCAGGGAGTGTCACTTGTCTGTCTAGAAAGGATAAAAAAATGGCTCAGCAAAGGTGAGATGAGAAATAACATGACCTCCTTTGCTTAGTGACTTAGGATGTAGGGTTTTTTTATCCTGGAGTCTTCTAGTACTCATTGTGAACTTTCAGTAGTTACCAACCATAGTATCTCAGTGTTTCAGTTTGGCCCCAAGGTTTGGAAGGCTGTATGCTCTTAGGAAGAGCATAGCATAAGCAATATTGATCCGCCTTTCACAAAACTGCTGGGTAGTGTACAAATTTGTGTATTGTTTGAATCCCACCTTCAACTAACATTCTGATCATCTTTTAGAAGCTAAACTGGTTGATTCACTTCATTTTCTTGGGGGGGAGTTTATCAAAGATAACATCAGCCAGCAGGTATATTCTTCTCCCTGAGGAAAAGCAGTAAAGGAGACAAGGTTTCGAGGAGGAAAACATTTTTGGTGATACGGAAATTACATATGTTTAATGAACTTCCTTCTGGCTTATGTTCTATCACTTGGAGTACCAGAGCTTACCAGTGTGTTCTGTAGCTTATTTTGGTTGGGAAACCCATTGTTTCTCCGGTGTGGGTTGTGCTTTGCAGACAATAACATTACCTTTAGAGGCAGGCGCTTACTGCAGAGAAGTCTTGAAGAGACAGAGGTAGGGAAGGTTTCTGTCTTTATTATTTGCTAGCAAACAAGGAAAACTTGAGGACATCTGCACTTACAAGGACCATGTGTATCACTGAGCTGGTTGGGTTTGTTGCACGTTGTTTGTAAGGGGTCTGTGGCTCTATCAAAAGGGATGATTCAAAATTTTGTGAGATCTGGTGGTCAGGCTTCTTGGGAGATAAAGAAGATACTGTAGATGAGGTATGTTCTATAACAGGTCGAATCTCTCGGTGATGTACTAACATTAAATCAACTTGTAAGTTAAAGAATCAGAGAAACAGGATGTGTCCCCTATACGTTCATTAAAAATTTTTCATTGTCTCATTTCATAAGAAAGTAAGAGAGCTAATCTTCTGGTTCACTAGTGGAGTACACCAACAGTAAGGTTTTATTTGTAGCTCTGCTGAAGATTCATTTGGGGCCACTTATTCAATCTCTCTGCCTCTTGATTATCCTCCCTTTGCAATTGGGGAAAGTTGTTTACTCATGGTATCTCACAGAGAAGGCAGTTGAAAGACTTTTGAGGGACTTCGGTTGGATGCGACTTCATATAGAGGGGAATATGTAAGTGCAAAAAGTTTTATGGCAAAAGATTTGGGGAGGGGAGTAAATGAAGACAAAAAGCAAGTTATTGTGATGTTCTGTGGGACATGAGGAGAACATGATCATTAGCCTTGAGGAGAAGTGGAGCAGTGGGAATTCCATTAAGTGTCTCACAGGCAGCAGGAATATGTGAGAGGAAGACATTAAACAGACAAAGACCGAGGTAATCTGGAGAAATGGACAATCAGTTATTCCACTTAATGACTTTGAAAAGAAAGGAGAGGAAACAGATGAGGTTTCAAAGCTTATTGTTGGAAAGAACAGCCTTTCTGTATCTCTTTTACAATTCTGAAAGAATGAGCTATTTTATATAATGAACATTTACTTACTGTTCTCCCAGACACACACACACTGACCTATTTAAAAATGCAAATTGTCACAAAGTTCCCTTCAGGCAGCAGTGACAAAATCAATGTGGAAGGAATAGGGTTAGTCCAGCAAGACAATACGTAATTGGGTTGTAGCTTGTCCAACAGAGATTTCTCTGCAGTCCTCAGGAGATGGGAGCAATAGAGGCTTTAGCGTTTGAATGACTCACAGCTCAAGGTTTACACATGAGTTTGTGTATAATCCCCATTAACCCAAAAATGATGATGACTCAGATATAAGAACCGCAGTGAGACAGAGGACATGTGAAAAAGAACAAACACGAAAAGAGAAAAACATGCAGGAATTAACCTTTTCTTACAACAGGTCACTGGAACTTGAAACAGGAGAGTGATACATACCCTAGGGGGACCACTGGAAATCAAGGGAATCAAATCGTGGCATACGTGTTAGAGTGTGTGCTGGAAGGCAGGACCAGCTTCACCTTCTGGATGTCTGCGTAGTCTTCAAGGGAAGATTACTCTGCAGAATCTAGTTCTTCACGGAAGAGCTGTGGGCAGTTTCAGACATTTACTGTGGGGTAAGGAGAATTGAAAGGTAAATCGCAGCTACAGGGAGAAGCATGTGTTAGGTACTCAAAGCAAATTGTTTCCTTCTCTTAAATTTAGCTGCTGAAGTTTTCGAGCAGGAATTCCCATGTGATGGGATCTGGCCTGTAGGTTGCCAATATCTGGTCTTGATAATTACTGTAGGCCAGGTTGCAAATGGTTTGAGATTGGTACAAAAACCATAGGATGAGTGAAACTAAGAAAATAAGCTTCTGTGATTCTCTTGGTAGCGGCAAAATGACCAGAATCGTTGAGGTGCAATTCTGTATTTTGTTTGGCTTCAAAGAAACAATCAACCCCACTTTCCAAATCCTAGAAGAGCAAATGCATCAGAAGATAATTTACCCATGTCTGTAGTCTTCATTGTACAAAGATTTCCTGAAGATTTCCTGTGTGCTCTTAGAGCCGGCATGAAACCAGCCGATGGGGCAGAAGTTGATGTCTTTATTGCACCACAGTTATCTTAGGCAGCATCGGTTTTCCTCTGGATAGCAATGGCTGCACAAAGGATACTGAGGCAAAATCACCAGGTATGCCAAGAATTGGCAGGCCAGTTGCTCAGGTTCAAAATGCTCTGGCGGCAGGGTGCAGAGAAGCTTGAGTGACTGCTGTGAACGCTGTTCCTCTACGCTCATTTGGGGATTTGTTGGTACCCAACAAGCCAGACTTGTCTGTGGAGCACGAATTGTTCTCTGCATGAATTAAAGGTATCAAGGCTACTGAGAGAGGAGGAGAAGTAACTCAGAACACTTATACGCAGTTTGGGATCAGAGATTAGCTGAAAAAATAGTGCTTCAAGACAAGGAGGGAGGAAATTGAATAGATGAGGGCATCGTATTTAAAGAAATGAGCAAATCATACCAACAAGCACATTCCCTTAGGATACATTTAAACGGACACACAGCCCCTAAGGAGCACAGTACTGCAGAAAAACATATGTTCTTTCTTGGGCTTTGCATGGCTTTCAGGATTTAGCTGTGTGTCATCAGCTACTTGGTGATAGAGAGTTCCTGTAGCTGCTATGCATGGAGCTTGTCGATATTTGGAATGTATAAACTAGTCTGTATTAATGCATGTTAGCTGTTTATAGATAATACCCATGTGTCCTAGAGCTGCAGTTCCTTAATGGGATGCTTTTAACAACGATTATCCAGGCTTGCGTTGCTTACTGAGGGCATTTTGCAAAAAAAAGAAAAGTCATAACATAGAGCTACACAATTTCATAAGCAGTTGTGCTTTCTGGACCAGACAGCTCCATTCTCTTGCATTTATTCAGTTGGCTAATTCAAGGCAAACTTGTCCCGTCTGCTAGCAATGCTGTAGAAGCCTTAAAAGGTGCATCTGGGCTGTCTGTATCAAGGGTGGAGGTGTGGGTATCCAGGGTGGGGTATCAGGGCTGAGAAACCCTGTAGCTTTGTGCCATGATGCTGATGGCCTCCTGCCACTAGCGTGGTTGTCCGTCCTGCCGGCCTGCACAGCCATGCTTGGGAAGCTGGACTTCCAGCAAGACAAGACTATGTATAGAAAAAGGTTTGTCAGAATGATGATGTGAACCGCCTTCGCTCCCTCTGTAGTTGTTTTTTCTGAGTTCAATAGGGTGGGAACTTTTTGGTGACCCGGAGTCAGGTTCTCAGTTTCTTCATTTCCCCTGGGAAAGGTTGTCTCTATGGTAGTGATAGAATCATGGAATGGTTTGGTTTGGAAGGGACCTTAAAGATCACCTAGTTCCAACCCCCCTGCCCTGGGCAGGGACACCTCCCACTAGACCAGGTTGCTCAAAGCCCCATCCAGCCTGGCCTTGAACACTTCCAGGGATGTCTGCAGACATGTGAATGCACATGCATACGTGACATGTGTTCCCATACAAGCACACTGCTCTGTAACAGCACAGAACAGAAACACTGAAATCCCCAAAATTAATTTTTAAAATGTGAAATAGATGGGTTATACTGTTCCCCCCTCTTTGCATGCATTAATCTGGGGTAAGAAGCAATAAGTGGTTTATGAGGTGCCATAGACTGAGTGTATGATTTTTATTTTTTTTACTAGTGCCGAAGATCATTAGCAGGCTCATTTGCTGACCAGCTGATTGTTAACCCTCTGGGAGGAAATGCATATTTTATATTTACTAACAGAACTCCGAGATACAGTCTCACTTATCTCAAGCTCAGCAGGCCTTTGGGCACAAAATGTGCTCATGTACTTTTCCTCTTGTACATGGAACAGACAACAAAGCAACCCCTTCAACTGGGTGATACTCCTCTGTGAAATTTTAAAGGAGAGACAATGTGTTGAGTGACAGTGGTTTTGCTAGTTGGTGTTTGAACAGCTCCAGGCTTTAATGCTTTAATGCGAAGAGACAGGGAAGTGCCATCACTCCAAGCTAGCAGAGGTGGGTTGGGAATGAGCTGCCCTGGCTCTGTCTGATGATTCTTTAATGTCTTCTCTTTCCTCCCTTGCCATGGCCATGGGTCTGCTGCATATCTGTTTGGGTCAGCACATTAGGTCCCTTGTATAACTGCTGTCACACTGCTTTTGCGTACGTGTTTGAGAATGCAGAGATCCACTAACTGTAATTTGGCATAAGGAGCAATGGCTGGTTTATCAACTGCCATAGGTTGGGTGCATGGAGGTTCACACTAGCCATTGCTACCTGCCTGGTCAGCAGGAAGCAAAGACACCATGGGTTTTGGGGAGGTGACCTTGCATGGAAGTACTGCAACATGTTTTTTGGGTTTTTTTGTTTTTTGTTTTTTTTTTTTTTTTTTTTTTTTTGCGCACTGTGCTTTCTCACAGTGTTCCCCTGCCGCCTTCATGTTCCAGGTGCACTTCTGAACTTGGCTACAGGTTTTTAGGTGTCCATCCAGCTTTGCTCACTTAAAATTACTTTGCCTTTTTGGCTGTTTCCAGCTCCAAATATATGACTGCTCCCTCCAGCCTATTTTGCTGCTGTGCTTCACTCTAAGTTTTTACCTTCAGCTGAAAGCAGCACTGTGTGCTGCGCTGCCAGATTTGGGAGGCAAAACCACTGGTTGCAGGAAATTGCCATCCGATTCTGAGTCCTGGGGGCTGGAATGAGACCCCTCAAACCTTTCTGACTTAATGGCTTTTCAAAATTGATCTCTGCAGAAGGGTGGCAAGGAGGCTTCAAAACACCGTTCTTTGGGGGCGTATCTATTTCTCCAGTGCTGTATGGTAGACCTCTTGCCAATTTATTTTCTTTAGTGCTAAGATGCTCCATTATAGTTTTTCATCTTGTTCCTGCCGTACAACTAATCTCTGCTTTCTGGGGCCAGTGTCAATCTGGCGGCTTATAATTATGTCTCCTTGAATTTTCTTGTGAACACTAGTTCTTTGAAAATCATTCTGGCTGATAAGGTGAGAAGAATTTGCCTTATGGTGCTGCTATATGAGCAGTTCTGGAGTTAAGTATAGGTATTTAATTCATGTCCAGAAATTTCTATGAATGATGAACGAAGGATTCAGGGTTTCCTGTGCTTCTGGATTTCTAGCGTGTACAGGTGTTTTTTTTTTTTTCTTTTTTCAGTAAGAATCTGCTAAAAAGAGTTCAGGACTTTTTGTGTTTATTAATAACTTAGTGGCACAGAGAGTGCTGTAATAGCTTACTTTCATCCTGAGGTTTTCAAAAGAACATTAAGTGTTGCTCCAATTTTTCAGCTGAGTGATTTATAATGTAGAGAGGCAATAGCCACACAGATGGGTCAGTATTGGTAGAAATATAGATGTTGGCAAGGCAAGATGATTTCTGTGGAGGCTTTTGAAGATGTCCCTTTTGGACTGGGACACAGGGGCAAAGGCTGTGCTCTGCCTGCATATTCTGTGTGCTCGCTTGAATGTCCTAAGGCTGCATTGCTTTCCTTGCAGAATTAACAAAGAAAGTGTTCTTCACCCGCAGGCCTGAGGGTAGGTGTCCTCAGATGATGTCTGTGAAAATAGGTTAGATCTGAAAAAAATCTAGTGGAAACAAGCTGGTTGTACTGTTGCATTACATTACCCCCTTATTGTCTGTGCTAGTCAAGAGGCTAAAGCATTTTCTAGCAATATTGGAGTCTCAAATTCAAATCCTTCCTCTACCTGATTCCTCTTGGCTGTTAATCTTGAATCTTAGTCTTTACTGCTGAAGATGTGCTCTTTTGTATAAGTGTAATATTCACCAGGTGAGCAGCTGGAAGCTGTATCTGTCAGGTGACTATTAGGTACCAACCTAGAGATGCGTTTGCTGGGATTTTCTCTGCCTCCTTTGCAGACAACATCCCCTCTAGGCCACCAGCTACTTAGAAAAGAGCCGTTTTGTTCTGAGGTCAGTGTCTATCTGACCTTACTATAAATAAACAAACAAACCCTGCATTTTGCGTTTCACGAGGAAAATGTAGTAGGAAGGTGGAGGGGGAGGACTGAAAAAAAAACAAGGACAGCATTTTACAGTACAGGAGAGCTAGACTCTGTTCTGGTTTCTGTCACAGGTACTCTCCACCTTATATTCAATATACTCCTCGTTTTCCTCCCCATACCTGATTGCAGAGTGCCCATTTATCTATGGAGTGGATGAGTCCTGTTGAGCAGAGAGAGGTGTCCATCCTCAGCTAAGGTGGCTGAATGCTGCTGCTGCTGCTTTGTTACAAGACCGCTTCTTTGCTGGAGGCTCGTCCTTCCCACCAGCAGCTCTGCGGTAGAAAGGATGCAGGGAGGTGCAACTTAACTCATCGCTCTGCAAAGCCAGCCAGGCCGGTTCAGTCACCTCTGCTGGCTGGCTTTGAGGGATGCTTGCGTTCCTGTGCCACCCATTCAAGCATAAGGCAGGCAGCATGTCTTAAACAAGAGCTTAAGTGCCAAGATACTGGCTGAGTTGAGGCTTTAATTAGAAAGCTAACTGGGGCTTGGAGCGTGGTGCCTGTAGCTCCACTTGAATCATGGTGGAAGTGCCGCATTTACTTGGTGACAGCTCCTCTTCCAGCTGCTTTTCGGAGCTGAACTCTGCTCCCTGAGCTAAAGCGAGTCACCTGGCTTTGCATTATTCACCATACAGTTTGTATGACAAAGGAGTGATTTTTATAGCTCAAATAAGATCAAGCGTAGATGATCTTTTAGTGAAGTGATCTTTGTGCCTGATTGTATTAACATCACAGGGAGACAAATGTACTTTTGCTGCGAAGAGTCCCCTGCAGCTATAATTAGATGAATAAAGAGGTTCATATTGAGCTGTAGATCAGGAGGAGGAAGGAAAGAGCATCACCCGTGTAAGCTTTTGAGACCAAAAGCTAGTGCAGGCTGCAGAGAAGTCAACTTAGGCTCTTGGTCCCAAAGCAAAAGCTCCAGCCAGCTCATCTGATACTGGCTCCACCTACTCTGCAAAAGAGATGTCATTGAGCTAAGCCCGTGCCACTGGGGCTTGCGGGGTCACTGTGTTGCCTGGAAGGAGCTGTGTCTGCATTTGTGTGGTGCAACTAGGAGAGCACCTGCACTTGGTCGATCAAGCAATGAGCAAGGTGGTGGTCTGGTACCCTAAGAAAACTTTATGTAGGACTCTCCTTATTTGTTGGCACAAAGTTGCCTTGTGCACAGCTCAGTGGTACAAGCAACAACTGGGAATCTGTAAAATCCAGGTCTAGACACAACTTCAGCATTGTCATCCTGTGCAACCGTTACTCCAGCTGTGCCTGTTAGAAGAAGGAAGGTGCCGTCCTCTGGCAGGGCTCTAGGCTGGCAAAGAGAAACCATGTCCCTGCTGCAGACCTTTGTGGACTGGCTCTGCACACTTGAGCTAAGCAAGACAAAGCTGGTGGGGAAGTGATATTAGTGACATGTTGTCTTGTGTACCATTGGTGCAGAGTCATACCTGGCCCAACATCAAATGTGGTGACAAAAGTGACAAAAGCCCCAAGGGGCTTTTTAAGGTCCGTTTGGATTGTAAAAGACAAGCAACTGGCTCACCTTTGGAACCCTTTCTCTGGGGTAATGGTGTTTAGCAATGGGCTTTGGTCTACCAGCAAATGTTTTTTGGTGCTGGTTTTTCAGTGGAAAGCTGGAGAAAGGGGCAACAGGAAAACCTTAAGCCCTCAGGGGTGCAAGTGATACAAAAATCCAAACTTTCACTGCACTGCAGGGTTGGAGAAAAGGTGGAGAGAGTGTGGGAGGATGAAGAGGGCCGTGACAAGACATGCTACAAGACAGATTCTGAATGACTCCAAAAACACCCTTGCTTTTCCTGGTAGCAGAATGTGTCTCTGTGGGCTCAAAATGTGCCTGCCTTGAGACTAGCATTGTCCTGTCATCTCTCCAGTCTAATCTTATTGAGGCTAATATAAGCCAAACTTTTCTACCAGCTCATCTTGTTGGTGCTATCTAAGCACCTATAGTGGGGATGGCATAGCAAATTCTTATGAAATGCACTTTGAAAGGAAGCATGGCTTGCTGCCTCCCTTGTTAAATATAGGCTGCAACTGTGAGAGACAGTTGATGTAGCCAGAGAAATTTTGATTTTAAGCACATGCGTTTGTCTGTAGTAACACCTTTAAGTTTTGATTCACTTTGCAGACAGTGCTTGAATTCTAGACAATCTGCTTTTAATTGGCACCGTGTTTCTTGCGATGATCTCACTGCACTTTGGTGGACTGGCAGTCACCTTTTTGCCCTGGTTTTGAGGTTTTTAATGTGTAGTGAAGTGTTTGGCTCCAGATCGCAGCAGACCTGGTTCCCTGCTCTGACAGTTTAGATCAAAATACTGAGGAAACTGATGGATTTTGCCATTTCCTGAGGCCTTCAAATCAGTGCTATGAATAGTTTTCTGCGACATTCGTGGTTAGCCAAAGGAGCTAAGGGGTGTGGGAGAAGTCAGAACAAATGATCCAATTGTTGCTTCCAAGGTTAGAAATCCACGGCTCTGCACAAACTGTTGCTTGCATGCTAGAGGATGGGAGGTGTTAAGCTGTTTCTTTTGCCTCAGATCTCTCGTGTAAGACAGAGCAATACTTTCATCCCCTTCACTGGCATGGATTGGCTGAGACTAATGCAAACTCTTGAACTTGGGGCAAGGACGACTTTTCCCCAACTCTATCAAAGGAGAAAGAAAAAGCATCTCACCTTTGTTCAAGGTAGGTTCACTGATCCTTTGTAGAGCATCTGAAGTAGTTTGCTGTGTTAGCAGGAAGCCAACCTGTGTGTGGCCCTTTTCTCTCAGGAAAGATGCAGCAGTTAAAAAGCAGGAGGTACAGAAAGCCGGTATTGCTTTCCGCTCAGGGCATTTCGTTATGCAGCTGCTCCCTGGTGGCTGCTGTAGCCCCGCGTGTAGGGGTTTGCTGTCTCGTGCAGCTGCCTGTGATCCTCGCTCCAAAGGGAACAAACATACTCCCTTTCAACTAGGCCTGCGCTCCCTTGATTGCTTTTTAAAATGTCTAAAAGAACATTTCCAAAACTATCAAAGGAATCTAATCATCTATTTACACTTGATTCTGTGGGAGCTTGCAAGAGGGCTCCAGGCACAAGTACTTCAGTGCAAGAGGTTGTTCATGCACTCTTTGCTGTCTGCTGCAGCTTGGCTGACAGAGAAGACAATGCGGGAATGTGTCATCGGAGTTGGTGTTGCTCTCTGTCTGGTGAATCAAAGCATACGAAAGCAGATCAAAGATCTTACGTGCTAGGAGCCATGGTTTATGTGCTGGTAGTTAATTTGGTGATATTTGTGATTGGAGCTTCTGAGTTCTTCTTTCAATTTTGCTGCGAATTCTCCCTCTGCTCCCAGGGGCAAGTGGTTCGGGTCAATTGCCTGAGCAGAGCTTTGAGCAGGATTTCAACTGCAGTTTTCAGTGCTGCTCAGCACATGAGCTTGTCTGTCCTTGCTGATACACCCTTCACTTTGTTCAGTTTTCATACAAGAGGGATGTTAACTTTAGTCCTAGATTTTTCCTCCTCCTTTCAGTGCTCCCTTGTTTGAGAGCAACTTATTGGTCATTTCTTGAGTCCTTTGGTAGATTCAACACTTTTTTTTACACTTTCTTGGACGGCTACCCCTTCCCCTTTCTGTGCTTCAGAAGGGCTATTTGGCTCAGAGGCCACCTGTGAAGGAGCTGTGAAAATGCAGTGTTAAGTACCTGAGATGGAGACGAGAAAAATGTAATAATTTTGTTGGAGAGGAAGATATTAAAAGATGTACCATATACATGGGCGACGGGAAAATCAGTTCAAGTCAGAGCTGAGTCTGTATCAAAAATATTAGCTCTAATTCCTTCAAACCTAGGTGGTGTTTTTGTCTCTTGAACTGAGTTCTTATCAGCTGAACTGGACCAAAGTGAATGCTCAACTCCAGATATGTATGAATACCTTGAAACATCATCTGTGAATGCAGATCTTAGACCAAGATCAAAATGCTAGGAGTGATGTGTTGCATTTTGATTTTATTATTGCTGGTTTACATACCAATACAGTTTCATTGACTCAGCAGAGATGTTTATTTTGTACGTCCTTGTGGATAAAATCAGTCCATCTGCATATCCAGATGCCTACATTGGTCTGTGACAAAAATAAGGCATCTACACTGCAGTAACTGGTTAGCCAACTCAAGAACTACACCGCATCAGAGCAGTTGGTTTTGTTGTCCCCTCTTCCTCCTCTCACAGCTTCTAAAGGTACAAAGGAGAGACTCTCCTGACATTGAGAACTGAGAATGTAATTAACAAGTGTCTAATGTGCCAGTCTAATTAGTACTTCTCTTGACTGTGATAATAATGCTATGTAAGTGGAAGTATTAGTTGGCTTATAAAATAGCAGTTAGAAAGTGATACGGTTTTTTGGATTACGCTTCTGCTGCACGCCTATTTGTGAAGGAACAAGACAGAAGTGTAGTAGAGAATCGCTAATTCAATATGACACTTGTTTTGCGGTGTGGCAGGTTACACCAAGTACTTCTGTAGCACCCGGGCTATACAGCGGATAAAAATAACATTGGGGCTTACCTTGAACTGGTAGTGGTAAGAAAGAAATTTGAAGCTAAAGTTATACCCAAGTCCCCGTCATACCTTGCAACGGCCAAACCCTGCAGGGAGCTTGGAATGATGGTTCTTCTTGCAGTATGCTGTAAAGTTTTAATGCTGTTTAAAAAAGTTGTTTCTTCTAACTGGATTTTTTTTTTGGAGGGAGCTATGGCTTTAACATTAAAATGTGCTTAACCCTGATACTGGAACAAAAAATCCCTGCCCTTGGAGAGTGGTTTCTCAGTTCCCTCCCTGAATGTCCAGTCTTTTTTGGGTTTGGCAATAGGGAAAGGACTTTTGGAGAGTCACATGAGTTATATGTATGGTACTTGGAAGGGACAAACAGCAAAACCATGAAAAAAGGCACCCACCGTGCCCCATCCTCATCCCTCTGGTTTTTTGAGTGGTCTTTAGTTGAGTTGCAGGTGGAGTCAGGAAATCTGACCCAAATCTTAGGTTGAATGATGGATCACTCCACAGTGGATGCACGTGTCTATACATATCTGTCACGTCAACTGATCTGCAGAGACGTGCCGCCTTATCTGCTTCCTGAAGATGGCTTAAAATCCACTGGCAGAACATTAGCCTCCTCTCACCCTTTGGACTCAGGGAAGCGCAGTGCTCTGAAGAGATATGTGCATGACTCGGACCTTGCTGGCTTTTTTGAGATGCTTAGGGCATTATCTGCATGCTTCTGTACTGCCTGATATAGACATACCTTGAGGCGGCTGGAGCTCACCTGAGCAATAACAGCTCCTTGTGTGTTTCAGTTACTCTTCAAAGATCTTAATTCTTGAACATCTGGTCTGTCCTAATTTCTCTTCCATTCTTCTCCTGGGAAATCTAGGTATGTGTGTGGCATCTGTCTCTCACCCTCCTTTGTTTAGATGGAGACAGAGAGTTATTAGTATTTGCAAATGGTCACTTCATCTGTTGGAAAGTGCCTTCCTACCATCCCCCTTTCAGGTCCATTTCTTCCCTTGACTAGTTTCCTCCTCTTCTGTAACTGGAAAAGGCATCTGTTGTTTACTGTACTTGCACGTTAAAAGTTTCTTTCCATAGTGAACCCTTTTTCAACACTTGGACAACCAGCTTCTGTAATTTGAAACAGGAGCCCTGTAAGTAAACCCTTTTTCTTGTCCTCTGCTTGCTTACCCCTGTTTTACCCTTTCAGACATCGTTCCTTTTCAATTACTGAACTAAAGACCCAGCAATGAGCAAGAGCCATGCACCCAGGATATACTTATCCCTCTCTCTAATGTAATCATAGAACAGTGGTCTTTTGAGTTCAACACGTCTAAACTCAGTTTCCTGCCCCATTCCAGCATGGGCAGTTGCAGCCTGCAACACACTCAGCAGAGGTTGCTGCTGCAAAGAGGATTCTCCTATTGTCCTCAGGAGCGAGGCAGTGTTTAATCGGAACAGCTGTCATGCTTCAACGCGCTGATGCCTGCAATTGACTGGCAGGCAGTGGGATTGTTGTATTATGGTCGTATTAGCTAATCACTGCTGATAATTGTTATTAATCATTGTCTTGGATCTGGGATATGAAGAAGCTTTAGTTTCTCAATTGTAGCTGTTCAAGGTGAAATGCAAGAGCTGCTTAACAGTGCATAAGTAGGATAAAAATGGAAGGAAAGGCTTCCCCCCGCCCCCCCCCAAATCTCTCTGGGAAAAAAAAGCAGCACCTTGTAGTGCAAGGTCTCCAAACTACATATTTGAGCTGCACTGGCTCTAAAGGTGGTCTGGTATCCTCTAGCCCTGTTTGCTGCAAAAGAAAGTGGTCTTTCATGGTGTTCCCTCAAAATACCATTGAGTGCCAGCTGGGCTTAGTTTGCAAGACCGATGCTCAGTGTACACAGAGGGCAAAAAGTGAAAAGCACTAATTACTCCCCCCCTCTGCTGGCTGTGGCCACTTTTGCCTGCAGTAGATTGACAACTTTTTTTTCTCTTAAATGGTTGTGCGCTGGGGCTTTCCCCTTTTGCCTGCCTTGGAAAGTGGTTCTGGAGTCCAGGATTTCTCACAGTAGAAAAGTCCTTTGATCAGCATCATTTTATCTTCTTCATGCCTTGCCTTTGCTCCTGACCCCCACGGTCTATGTCTGGTTTCTCAGACTCCAGCTCAGCGCCAAGTCTTTCCTTGATCTGCCCATAGGAGGATTTGATTTGCCACCACTTTCTGGGCAAGTGCTGATGCTTTTATCATTATTTGAATGATGAACAGGGAAAGCATTGGAAGAGTTCAGCTCCCCATTGCATTTCCAAAATTCCCCTTTGTCAGGACTGATTACAACTGGTCTGAGGAGAACAGATACTCAAGAGCAAAAATTTGACTCATTCATTACAGCTTGGAAAGTCTGGACAAAGGAAAAAAAGGGACAATGTCTTCTTAAAAATCCCCTCGGCAGTTCATGTCCTTTACTGAAACTCTCCCTTCCTCTGATCTTGAGAGGAAAGGAAGAAAGGGGAGTGAGAAGATTAAACAAGAAGTTAAAATTGCTAGGTCTCGTCTCCCAGTGTTACATCAAAAGATTAATGCATCATGTTGGGGGTGCTTCAGACTCCATAATCTGCTTTTCTGCCTCTGCTCTGGGGCTGTTCAAAGTGGTCTCTCCTGCCAGTTCAGTCAGAGATGCTGTTAGATTTATTGAGCACTTTGGCAATTAATTGCTTTCAGACCTGAGAAAGGCCTCATTGTCATCTGTCAGAGTTTTAATTAATCAAAGCGGCAGATGGGTAGTATCAGCCTCAAATGGTGGTGTAATTAACTCATTCATTATCGTGTTCTCTTGCTTTGTGACGGTTTATAAAGGACATCTTTAATCTAGCTGCCATCATGCTGTCCCCATAGCAGGAGTTAAATTATTTTCATCAGTCTTTACCATAATTATCCTGTATCCAGGATACCATTAGGGAAAATGGTAATTTTTGCCAATAAATATGTAGGCCCTCCTTGGCTTCAGGCAGGTGATTAGAGTTTGACCTGCAAAGGTGAGCAGGACTGATAAGGTTAAAGTTCCCTTTGAAAATCTCGGGAATTTCTTTTGCAAATCACCCAGTGCCTCCATAAACATCCTGTCCTGAACAGCCTGGTCTCCTGGCTCTTCGCGCTGTGTCAAGACAGAAATGTGATCAACTGTCACATGTTTCACAGACCAAAACAGCCTTCTTACCTTGGGGAAATAAAAAGAGCATACCTTCTTCGGCTCTCAAAACTGGATGTGCAAATTGCTGCAGGAGGGTTTTGCTCGCAGCTGGGGAATAGTGCCACTTTGGGGGGAGTTTCTTGGGTCTTTCTGAATGTGCCCCACCAAAGTGGTTTGAGAGGTGTCCTCCATCATGAATGGATGCCCAGGAAATGCTCTCAGGCACTGGAGTTGTCTTGATAAGTTGTTAGCATAGCTTTTGATATGCTTTTGGCCCAGGCTGTCTCCACAAGAGTACCCAGCGTGGTTCAGAAGTTGACACAGGTCAGGAGCAACAGGCAGTTTGGATGTGGCCATCCTTAGGCCTTTTTTGCCCTGAGGAATATGAGTTTGGACTTGGATGAGTCTGTACCAATTGGCATCAGCACCAGAGAAAGGTCCTGAGCCCATGGAGCATACTAGGATAGGTGTTGCCATATACACGTATCAGACATGAAATGAGGAGTCTGAAGTAGAACCAGAAGCAAAAGAACAAAGAACTTAAATCCCATGTCTCTGAAATATACCCAAAACTCCTCCTGAATCTTGAAGTGGTGTCTGGGAGGACTCATGACTGCCTCATGACAACAACTGCTTTAGGAACTTTGAAGTGACCTGTACAACTAACTGTTCATATCCAAATGGCTGCTTGCACCATCACATGGGTGCTGGCAAGCTGCCTTTGCTTCCAAATGATATTTCCAGGATTGCCTGAATGGGAAGGAGCTTTGGCCTTCTGAGGAAACCTTTTGTCCTGGATGGTCTTCCTGAGAAGAAGGGGAGAGAGAATCCCAGTCTTGTCTGAACTGTAGCCCCTTTACGTGAGGATGAGGGCAACCTCTCCATGGCACTGTCCATCCAAGCTGTGAAGCCAGTGCTTCTCCCCAGCACTGAGGCCATGCGAAATAATGAGAGCATTCACCTTTAATGTGGTGTCCAGAAGGCAAAGTAATGAGTTTACATCTCTGACTGCTGATTGAGGACTCTACCACTGCCTGCATGGTTGCTTTCAAAACACTTGGTAGGAACACAAAACCTATTAAAATTTAGACCAAAATCCTCAGCCAAACCAATACTGTGGCTTTGTTAATCAAAAGGTTTGGGAAAAGAACAGCTTGGCTTTTCTTAATTAAGACTGTCTTTCCCTGGCAGATTAATTACCCAGAATTCATTGCAAATCTCTGCCTCCATGGATGGTATTGATCCAATGAGGCTGCTAGTTTGTGCTTGCAGGGATCTGTCTGTGATCTTCCTTCTATGGGAATTTGAAGAGGGAGGCAAGAAGGGAGCTGGCTGCTTGTTATGAATAGAATTTGGAACAGGTTTCCCCTCCCAGCTGATTAAATCTAAATGCTAGACAGTTGCATAATCTCGTGCATCTCAGTAACAGCAGCAAATACCACCACCACCACAAGCCCAGAGAAAAGTGTGGAAGAAGTGTGGAGACAGATGCCAAAGGCAACAGGGGATTTTTTATGGAGAGGTAAAGTAATGGGATTTTTTTACATGTGTTCAGAAACAGTGTGCTTAGAAATGTACTGTGAATGTTGCGAAGGCCTCCTGGGCTGTAGTTTTAGTGTAACACGGTGAGTTCGAATCAAGCCCAGGACAAAGAACAGGTCTGCTGGTCCTCTTTGATCATGTCCATCTGAAGTATAGGGGTGATCCCACTATAGTTGCTGATGCTTGTGAGCTCAGGCCCAGTGGCCCACTTGCTGGTGGAGATGGGGTGCTGATGAGAAGCCGGTGACATCTGCCCCTGCTCTGCAGAAGAACGGCAAGTCTTGGCTTTCCAGAAAGGGAGACTGAGACAGGCTGCAGGTCAAGTGATGAGCACGGCTGTTTGGTAGCTGAGAAGGGCAGCCCAAGGAATGTCTCCTGGTTGTGGAGCTCTCCCTGTAAAACATCAGTTGCTTGTTGTGTGGGGTCACGAGTGATTCTCTTTCATAGATCTGTTACTTTGGAAAATATAATGGGCATCAACAGCTGTGGCTTTTTGAGCCCCTGATCTCCTTCAACTTTGCAAATAGCCTTTTGAAGCCTTAACACCCCCCTGTATGCTGCTTCTTGTTTGCTTTGACTGTCAGGCAAATGCCTTAGTTAAATATTTTCAGGGATGATTTCTAATCCAGGGCCTGTCCTTTAGCATGAGGCTAAGTTTTCCATCAGGCCAGCTCATTGACTGTGGTGGCTGTATTTGCTCCATTCTGCCTGGGTACTCAGCATCTCTCTGCCTTCCCTTCTCTGTTTTTTTCAGGACTTTCCCCCCCCCGCCCACTGCAGTCTTAAAACGAGAAAACAAGCAATTCCCCAAAGCTGTGAAAGATGCTTCTGATACAAGACACGCTATATTGATGAGAGCTCTGCAGTATCACGAGTCACAAATGGTGAGAGTTGTAGGACTAGCTGCCTTGCTGTTTAGAGAAGAGCTTTTCACCAGGCTTCATTCACAGCCTTGCAGAGTTTGCTGTTT
Organism: Dromas ardeola; assembly: GCA_013398915.1. NCBI lineage: Eukaryota > Metazoa > Chordata > Aves > Charadriiformes > Dromadidae > Dromas > Dromas ardeola. The sequence goes on along the minus strand of VYZM01003151.1, from coordinate 311,202 downwards.
AAAAAATGCTGGGTTTCCCCTTAGAGTTTAGAAATTCAGGCCTGAATTTTCAGGAGGTCGCAGTAATTGGAGGGCCCTAAATTTTCCTGGAAAGTGTTTTTTAACTTTTAGGAAAAGTTGAACAGTATTCTTTTGGGACTTCACTTTAAAAAATCTCCTGAATCGAACACCCTGAATTACTTCATCCTTTTTGCAAATTCAGAACAAAAGTTTGAGAACAGGAGACAGATTGCAAGCAACAGATGTCATGAGCTGTAGAGCATAAGCACAATTAACTGGAAGGCGTTTGGTGGTTGGAGTCTCATACTGACTGTGGATGGTAGGGGAACCCCACAAATCCCTTAGGTTCCTTCTCCCTTTTTCAGTAAGATGAGTGAAGAAACCAATGTTTCAGGGACCACATCTTATATTCAGCCTGGGCAGCCTAACTTCCTCAAACTAATAAAGTCAGGGGAAAGATGACTGATTTGACTGCTGGCTACCCAATACAGGCAAAAGAGGGGTGGGTCCATTTTTCCTAAGTTTAGGGATGGGCGTCAATTTAAAATTGAGACACTGGAGGCCAGTCAAGCATCTCAAATCACACTAGACAGCTGTGTAGGCAGTTTGGTGCTGAATACAATTGGGATGAATAATTCCTAGGAGGTACCTGTTTTTCTCTGATGATTACTGAGGCAGTTTATAATTTGTCAAGTGGCCTTTAGAAGTATAAAGTTGGGTGAGCTGTAGCTGTAGATGCCTACATTAAATACCTACATAGGCAGGTTGATATATATGGCCTTAAACATTACTCAACTCATAGAGGTGGTTACTGGAGATGAAGGGCAGACGTAGCTTCCAGGGTCACTCCATGTGTTGTGAACAGAAACAACTCCAGATCTGGCATCTTTTACCACCATGAAACCTTATCACAAATGGAAAGGACAAACACATGGATTGTATGTGAAAGTGGGAATCTAGTGAAATGATTTATCCTCCCATTAGTCTGCCTATAGCCTTGAAAACGATCCCTTATGCTCTGACCTGAGACTGCTCCAAACTTTGATAAAGCTTTAGTGACACAATAAAGTTCACAGCATTCACAAGCTAGGGAAGGCTATGCACATTTAAAAAGTATATGAAATAAGTGAATTTATGGATGTCTGTTGTTCTTTAGTGCATTAAATAACCAGGGCACTGTTTACATTAAGTAATCAGTGCTTGTTGCTCCCAGCTAGATTAAAAATGAGGAGGAGGGGAATACTTTAATTATTCTTTGTAAGGTGTGCAGCTCTGTGACTGTGTCTTGCCCGGATGCATGGGGCTACTGTTGGCTGTTTCTGGGGAGGTTAAGCCTTGTTTATAGATATATGAGTAACTGATCTTGGTAATGAATTCACAATGTTTCAGCTAATCTACCATAACTGCCTGGGAACAGGCTGTTTTGCCCTGCAGATGCAAGGTAACTAACTACATTTCCACTTGGGGTGATGCCGGTTTGTTGAGCGGTAAGAACATGCTCGTCGGGAGTTATCACAGCGTGGCGTGACTGGGCATAGGTGTGCAGATTCATGCAAACTTTGTTGCAAAGATGATGCTTTGAGATTAATGGCTATTAATTCACTGGGAGATGAGGGGTTTTTTGGTGGTGGATGGTAAAAATAGCGACTTTTGCAAATCCTGCAGTAAGACTGACTCTGGCCTTGCAGAGATGACCCACTCGCTGCTCTCCTGTGCTTTTGCTTCTGGATTGTAAAACCAGAAGGTGTGAGCACTGAGGAGCTGGCAGCATGAAACGCTGCAAGGTTACAGTCCTGATCCTATGTGCCCACTCAAGCCTGAGGAAAAATCCTGCTGATTTCAGTCAGGTTGTATCAGGCCTTTAGGTGATCTTCTTCAAAATTAAGAAACTAGTTGTCTGGTAGACCTATATTACATCGGGAATTTTATCACTGTAATTGCAGACACTTGTTAATCAACATCTTCAGGGATTGTCATCCTCTGGTCATTGAGCAGATGGCTGTTGTATCGCTTCTGGAAGTGGCCAGTAACTTCTGGATGGGAGACACTTGTTAGCTGTTTGAAATTCTCAGACCAGATTATTTTCTCTTTGAGATTCAGGTAAATATATTCCCCCTGCAGATTCATTGTAGGTTAGGTTTTGAAATTTTCATCCATTTCTAAACCAAAATAGTTTCACGTTCCCAGTGGTTAAAACTTCTTCCTGCCACCACCTTGCCTGAAGTGCCTTTTACTCTCAAGCCTGTGATTTTTGCAATTCTGCTGTGAATTCTGCAGCTTGAGCTCAGATCCCAATGTTTTGGCAACACTCCTGTCTGTGTGTGAGGGAATCCAGGCTGCAATATCACCCCAAACCTCCTCGTTTTAAAGACAACCTTCTATCTCTCTAGAGCAACCCAGAGTATCAGCATCCCTGTTCTCCTGAAATCCACTGAGCTGGCAAAGACCAGAGTGTGTAATAGCTGCTACACTTCAGCAGAGCCCTGGCTGGCTGGTGTAGGAAATTACTTTTGGTCTGAGCAGGTGCAGGGCACATTATGGTTTTTAGCAATGCTGCTGTGTGCACAGAATAAAACAAGCCCTGGGAGGCCACCTTGAATTAGGAATAATCCATTTTGGTAAGAATAATTGAGTTACAGGTAAGATGATGTGTGCAGCAATTTGTGTTTGCCTAGCCTGGGTGATGCAGCCTTTTGTTAATCAGGGGATATAATCTAACAAGAAGGTTGTTTGTCAGGCTGCAGTTTGTGACAGACTCAGTTTTAGTCCAGGACTCATAGAAAGGCTGTTTGGAAAGGACTCTGTGAAGTCTGTGTGTCTGCCGGTGTTTCGTGGCTCCTTCCTCCTTTCCCTGAGGATCCTCTAGGGCCTGTCTTCCCCTCTTTTCTCCAAACTGCTGCAGTAATCAATAGTTGCCACCAGCCTCTTCACACCACATGCCTCTCTTCCCTCTGCTGGTCCTATCCCTGCTCCCTATCTTCTGCCCCCAGCCCCTGCTCCCACTGTCATATCCCCTCCCCTTGTTTTTTGTCCTCCATTTCTGATTAGCACAGCTCTTTCTTTCCAAGCAGCTCCTTGTCCTGCCTCTTTCCTTTTCTCCATTTGTTCCCTTCTCCCTCTCTCTGTGTATTTTGATAGACTTATTGGAATAGACTTGTATTTATAAAAAAAAAAAAAAAAGGAAGAAAAAAAGAGAGAGAGAAGAAACGGACTTATCTGGTTTCCAGGGGAAGGATAAGCAACAGACTCTGCCTGTCTCTCCAGGGCAGGATCCTCACATGTGCTAGCATGGGAAAGTTCTGTGACTCTTCAGCAAAAGAAGAGTTTTCAGAGCTTCTTGTGACCATCTTTTGTGAACTCTGTGTTTGGCTGGTGAAACACTGCCCCTGCTTCCCTCCTGAGACAGGAAGGCTGTGTGGCTGGTTGCGCTGGGCTTCAAGGCACATCACTTTGAAAAGTGATGCTCTGGGCATTCAGTGGGCACTACAGAAACAAGGGGCAGCCTCAAAAGATGTCCTGGGGTACAGCTTGCTCTCATGTGCCCAGCATTCAGGAGAGGAGCTGCGGATCTAGCCTAGATCTTCACCAACCCCTTTCTACCATGGCACTGGTGATTGCTTTGCGTCCTCACCTTCTCTGAGTGTGCCCTGTGTCTTGAAGTTCACATAGCAATTTGTAGAAGATAAAACCCTGGAGTAAGGGCTGACTCCAGTACTGTTGAGAAGAGAGATGTTCGTTGTCGAGGGCAGTTCTGTACTGTCCCTGGGAAGGACCTAGCACACCAGGTTGGGTACTCTGAAAACAGCATTTTTCAGTGCTTGCCTGTACTTACCAAGGTTGCCTCAAGCTTCTCTCTGGCACATAGGGAAGGCACTACCCAAGTGCCTTATAGTGATATCTGGTAAACGGTTTTTGCTGTTTAATGCCATAAACAAACGGTAAGTCAAAGTGCTAACACATTGGGCTATGTGTGATAAGCCATGGCGTTCAAATCCCTTATGTGAAGGTTTGACCTCTGATGTGCAGGCAGAAGATGAAAACTTACTGTATAAGGCCCTGTGTGGATAGTGACAGAAAGAAAGAGATTTTATTGACCAGGAATGGCAGTAAACAAACATCGGAGGAGGTAGGTTTCCAAGTGTGTGTTACAGGTTGATAGAGGAGAGGAAAAGATTAACAAGAGTCGTTCATTTGCTTTTTTTTATTATGTATATTTTCATTAGAAAACAACCTTGAACACCCAGGAATAGTTTTCTAATAAACGTAAGCTCATGAAGAGCACTTGGAAGTCTCCATTCTGGGTTCAGGAGAATGACGGGACAGTAACACAGTCGACATGGTCATTCCTCTTAGTCAACCCCTCCCTTGTGGCTGATTGTTTCTTACATTGCAGCCTTCCCTTCCCCGTGCTTCCTGCCCTGAAAAAACCAACCCCCCCTCCCAAACCCACAGACATCTCTGTAGAAGTCTCAAAGAGAGTATTTCTGCATGGACACACCATTGACTCATCACATCCCTCAACGAAAATCGTGATTTCTTCCAGGCCTGACTCAGGACCCTACCAACAGACCTTGGAGATCCATGCAGAGACACTGCGTCCTCTCCGGGGCAGACCCTGTAGTAGTGAAGGATCAGACCATAGTCCTTGGGAGTGATTTCAAAGGGCACTCACGTGAGGAGATGCAGAATTAGCCTACTGGGGATGAAGATCCAGGGAAATGTACTTGCCATCCCCACTAGCTGCCTCCCTTTTCACTCTCAGCCTCTCTGGGGCAAAAGTCCTGAAGGGGTTGATGCATAGCTATGGGCTGGTTGTGCTTCTGGAATGAGGAAGATTTCCTCCCCAAGCCTGGCCTGCATTGCCTACAGAGGGTTTTTTTGTAATGGAGAGCTGATGTGTATGAGCTAAAAACATGAGGGACAAGGCTATTTTGCTTTGCTACTGTCTAAATCTGACAAAGGTTCTTGCTCCCCTGCCATCAGGGCAGACCTCACCCAGTTTTACCACCATTAAAATACGAATGCTTTGTTCTCACCATGTTTTTGGCTCAGGTACATCATCCACTCTAGTTACCCTGAGGCTAAGAAACAAAAGATTCCCCATGCCATTATCCCACAGCTCGACAGCAGTGAAGGAGATGCTTGAAAGCATTTGCTCTTCTGGATCAAGAAGCTAAACTCCATGAAAAAGGGTTCTGCTGGCCACACCAGTCTAGAGGGATAGGAGGAAGGTTTGTGTGCCTGTTAGCAAGGAGTAGAAGGGCTGTCCACACTCCCATCTCAGAGAGATGCTCTACCATTTAGTAGCAATGAATCACCCCTTTCCAAAGGAAAGCAAAGATCATGGGGTAGTGAGTGAAAGGGGAGGGGGAATATAATCTCGTAAGAACATAGGTACTGAGATCAGCTGCTCAGAGAACATCAGTTTTTGTCTCTCTGTCTGGGAAGGAAGATCAGGTGGATTAGGTAGAGGTCTGTTCATCCTTCTAGGAAAAAGGACTAAACTGAACGTCTGTAATGTGCAGTGGAAAAACTCCCAGAGAAGTGTAGCAGGCTGGATTTTAGAGGAAAGCTGTAATGAAGAGAAGAGTAGTTCTGTCACCAACTTGAACTGTGAAAGGATGAGATAGGTCACTGGCAGGGCCACACTGGTCATGTGTGATTCTTGTGATTATTGATATCAAAACTTGTATAAGCTGATAGATGCTCCCACTGCCCAACAGTGACTTGCTAACAACTACTTAACAACAGGTTGTCATCCTGTTGCACCATAGAGGGGCACAGCTGGAGACAAAACATCTCTGTCTGATTGTGGCTATCCCATCCAGAGGGAAGCTGTGGTCCCCTGTAGAAGACTACGCTCTAGGAAGGCTTCTTGATTATGAGCAGACTGAATCCACTCAAGACTTTCTTTGAGCAAGCAGGGACCTGAATGTGATGTCCTAATTCTGTTTGGTAAAGCATATCTTGATGCATAACATAACATGTAAAGAAGAATCTTCTCTTTGTACCTATTCTCTACTCTTATTTGATTCTTTAATCAAATAGGTATCAGAATCTTCTCTCTTCTCTCTTCTCTCTTCTCTCTTCTCTCTTCTCTCTTCTCTCTTCTCTCTTCTCTCTTCTCTCTTCTCTCTTCTCTCTTCTCTTCGAAAAAAAGGGGGTTTATAATAGGAAGTAAATAAGCTAGGAAAAATACTGTCAGTTTGGCTTGGAAAAGAATTTCTCTCCGAGTCCTTGTCCCTGTTCAGAAATCTACCTCTTCTCAAACAGTTGTGATGGCAGGTGTTTGTGCTTTTGCATCATTGTGCTTGTTTGAATATGGCTCAGGTAAGTTTGAAGGGTCTTCAGTCTGTTTCCCGCTGCTGGAGCTGAGCGTCTTTTTTCCACATACTTTTGCATTAATTAAATGCTATACAATAATGAGCATGAACCAGAGACAGGACAGAGGTCACATAAAAGCATTTCCCTCTTCTGTCTTCTCTTTGCCTGAAGTCAAATCATATGTCATACTTTCCACACAGCAGCTCCCTAACTCCTGTCAAGACTTATTCAATACAGTTAAGTATTCTTTCAGGTTTATTTGTTAGGTTTTTTTTTCTTTATGTTTTCAGGATAGCATTTATAAATATATATGTATATGTGTACATCCATTTTATCTTGCAATTTCAGCTCTGGAAGAGAAAACATCATTCTTTCATCAAAGGAGAAATTCACCCACTGACCTGGAGGTAATTTAAATAATGAACTAAGGTAGTTTTTGATGTTTGTGTAAACAGCACAGAAGTGTCAGATTCTGTTCTCCTTGTATCCAATGTGATAGATGTGAGATCAAAGACTGCCTTCAGTAACTGCAGCATGTCAGACTTGCATTATTGAGGAAGTACTCCTACAGCCATCAGCTCATTGCTGTCGTACGGAAACCAATTGATGTTTTCACTATATCTTCTTCAACATGGAAGAAGAGGTGAAGGTCAATGCAATAAGCTTCTACACTTGTTTCTCCTCTCAGGATTCAAATATGTCATTGTCTATCAATGAAATGAATTTGCCTGTCTGGATACATGAAGGATGTAGAAAACTCTCAAACTTGTCTGTGAGGAGTCCTGTGTCTGTCTGCTCAGGAGATCTTCGGGGCTGGTGCCTAGGGATGGCAGAGAGGATGAGGCATCTGTTGGCTCAGGAATGAGAAGGAGCAGTCACAGGTGAGGCGAATAGTGGAGGGGAGGTTAGGATACTCAGCACGTAGTCACTAAGGCAATTGCACTGCTGACTATTTCCCTCCAAATCCTTTACAAACATATGATAGTAAGAGGAAGGAATAGGTCTTCTAGCCATGCGTTCTCACAAGGACATGTGCCAAGGAGATGTGCAGGAGTCCTGGTGGATGAACCACAGGTTGGAAGTGCTAATGGTGCAGCCTTCTCCTGCACTGAAGAGCAGCAGTACTTTGCTTAGTCAAAATAATCTTTTTTTCTCTTGAGGAAAGCAAAGAGAAGATACTTGAATGACTGACCACCACATGTGGGCAGGGGATGGTCTTCAGAACTGGAAAGTCTTCAGAATTGTCCTCCCTCGACAGGCATTGGCTCTGACATTTTACTACTGCCAGATGCAAGGCTTTGAGAAGGGTCAGGGACCCAGCAGGCATGAGTAGTATTTTCCTGAATCTCCTCGAGTAAAAACACAGTGGACAGCCAATGCCTCTCCCGACTCAAATCTATACTGCTGAGTTATTCTTTCCTTGGGTCGCCCATCATAGTAAGGTAAGACCTGGATCCCTTCAGCACCTTGGTTGGGAAACCACAACAGGGAACACAACTGATTTACTTGAAAAACAGCCCATCACTTCTGACATTTGAAATTGGAAACCAAGTGTTAGCTGTTTGGGTTTTGCTAGAATTATGGGATTTTTGTGGCAACCAATTAACAGCAGGCACTGAGATTGGCAAAGTGAATATATATCAAAGAGGACTGAGTGATGGTTACGGAGTCTGACTACTGATACAGACTCTTAATGGTCCCTGTGTTCTCTGATGACCCTTGGCTTAGTGCATGTGCTTGAGCCATTGCAGGCACAGAGGAAGAGGGTCTGAACTCGGCAGTGGGTATTTACCAAGAGACTGGATGGCAAGAATGGAAGAGCTGTGGAAGCTGAAGGCCAGCACTGATGTTTCAGTAGGCAAGAACAGCGTTGGCAACTGACACAGAGCAAAACACCTCTGAAGAGCATTACCAGAAAGACCTGTCAAAACTGACGGAAAATCAGGGTACCAGCAGAAATCACAAGAATGAGCAGGACCACACACACATGATTTCTGATGATGGCTGAACACAGTCCTCCACGCTGACCACCCCCAAACGGTGTTGGAGGACCACAAAGCCCAAGAACTGAGGGGCTGCCACAGTGATAGGATCTGGAATTTTCTCCACTGGGAGAAAGAGCTGCCAAACTCTGCAAGCTTTGTATGTCGGTGGAAGCTGATCTGACTGCTTTGTAACAAAATACAAAGAACGTCTCTTCAGGAACCTAGCAGACAAGACTAGAGGAAAGATGTGGGGAAGAGGAGGTGCCTTCTGTAGCACAGTTCTGCCCCATCTCTTCTGTCTGCTAGAATCCCTCAATACACAATGTATTTTGCATGTCTCAGGAGCGTACTGTCTCTGTTTGCACCTTTTAAAGTCCTGCATAGTAGCACAAAGGGGATGGCACAAGGAGGTTGTGGGAGACAAGAGAACTGTGCTATGAAAGGAAGAGACCCACATCAGTATTTCTGCCATCAATGCTTTGGGGAGGAAAGAAAAAGAGAATCCAAAACCCCAAACCCCACACTAAATTTGCACTTGTTCTCTCAAGCTGGCAGCCTAGAAGTTCATAAACTCAGAAGTACCTTGTTCTGAAGTAAACTGTTCCGAAAACAGTTTCCAGTGGCTTCCCCGAGTTTGCTTTGCTGGTGGCAGCCCTTCGGCTCCATGCTGGCACATGTATGAAGCTCTTTGAACAAGTTTTGACCTTCCTTTAGCCCCTCTGCCCATCAAGCCAGCTAATGACATGCTTCGTATTGCACAGAACACATACAATTGACAAGTTCATAGTGTTGTTTAAATATTAAACAGTCTAGACAGGTTTTTGAGTCTTATGCCGTTATGAAAAGGCTCAGACCGTACCCATCTCTGAAATTGGGCTGCGGGATCATTTGCACAGTAAGACAGACAATAAGACTTGTATACATTGCCATGCAACAGAAGAGACCCCGAACCGCCAGCCCTAAGTGGAAAGTTTATTTCTAAGCACAATATATGGAAAAACCAAACCAACAAACCCCACAGATATAGAAAACGTTGTAGCAAATCCCTGGTCAAATAGGACTTCATGTCTGTCACTACCCTGCACCTCACAGCTGCTTAAAATGTCATGCAATGGAGGAGAGGGCACTCGGACGACACCCTCCGCTTCAGATCAAGGAGGATCTCCAAGCAGGAGAGGGCCGATGGGACTCCCGCTGAGTGATTCGGACTGTAACCAGCAAAAGGGCAGCGCTGCTCACCCCCACCACGCGCTTCGTGACTACCGGTGGTAGACTTAGCACTTCAACAGGCTTTACCAACGTGGATTCTCACAACACCCCTGTGAGGTAGGTACGTATTGTTATTCCCCCTTTGCGCAGAGGGGGGACTGAGCCGAACAGCCCAAGGCTACAGAGTCGGTGGCAGAGCTGGAGTGAGAGTATGCAGAGTCCTGTGTGCTCAGAGTACTAGATCACACCACTCTTTCACAGCAAGTTGTGCTTCTGACCTCATAAACTTCTAGCCGTTAGCCAAATTAAAGAAATTTGACTTGTCCATATTTAATGAGTGGAGGGCAGGGAGGGAAACAACATCATGTCTGACAGCTGTCCCTTCGTCTGTGTATGCTTCCCCCTTCCCAAACCCACCATAATTACTCATCTCTTGGAATGAGGACAGCTTCCAGGACAGGCATGGGGGCGAGAGGCTGCTGTGTTTGCTTGCTTTGGCCAGGTTTCTCTCTACTGTGGATCAGAAGCAGTTCTTCCAGAGACCGTTTGTTGCAACACCTTCATTCTGGGGGCAGCTCTTTTTAGAGATGACCACAATTACCCCTTCCCTCTCCCTCTGCCCACCAACATCCTTTCCTTCCCCTCTGCCAAAAGCACTCTTTGGTAGATAGTAAGATTGGTCAGATAAAGGTACAGTGGCCTCAGAAACCATGCTGTTTCACATGGGTCCTCAGTAAGTCAGCTTGCTTGGCTGGTGTTTCACCTCCCACATTCTCTGCCAGAGAAGTACCTGTTCTGTTGCATTCTGATATTCAAAGGGACACTGTCAAGTAATCGAGGTGAAAAATACGACCTGCCTTAAGATGCTAACCTCCATCTTCAACGTTGCAGAATGGCTGGTGTGTTTAAACCCGGAGGCTGAAGTTTGACACCACCTCCAGTTCAGAAAGGCCTGACCCATGACAGCCTAGCTGCCAAAGAAGCTGGTGGCTCGCGTTTGCCCTGGCTCCAATAGAAGCTGCGAGAGGTGCTGGTATGATGATGGAGGGCAGTTGGACACAGCCATTGTGCAACGTTGTTCAGCACTGTTGTTAAATGGATGCAGTTTGGCTGAAATCCTTGTCTTAATTTTGGGGGGAGCTGGGTTCAGGCTTGATCACTACAGGCTTGATCACTACAGGCTCATTTTTTTGGGATTGCTGAGCTGTTGCTCCTCAGTTAGCTAATCTCCGTATTTTTAGGGTTCCTGCTCTTGCACTCCCTTTGTGGCAGTTGCACTGGCAAAACAGCTCAACCTCATAGAGCTGGGACATACCCTCCATAGAGCGAGGACAGTCAGCAGGAAATCAGTAAGGTGGATTTCCTCCTGTCGCAGAAGAAAGGTGGGGAGGAGGAGGACGTGGATGGTGAAAGGAATGGGGTGAGTGGAGAGAACGATACGTGCCCAAATGGAAAAGGACAAAATCGGTAGGGAAAGAAATTTTATTTTCAAGCTTGTAAGAGAATATTACAAACAATGGAGAGTAAAAAAAGCCCAAACCCTAAAAACTATTTAAAAAGTACTTGACAGTGTCCCTTTAATATCCACAAATGATTCAGCCATTGTGCATTGAAAGAGAATGTTCCTGAAGAGCAACCGGTACCTTCGAGGATATATCCCAGAGAAGGAGACTTATTAGAAGTGTTACATATTCGATCAGCAACTGTGCTCCCTCTTCAGACTAACTCTCTCTTGCATGATTGAATGGAATAGACTCTGTAATAAACTGATAGACTGGATGTGAAAGGCTCAGCCTACAAGACTGAGTGAGACTGTTGCAAATCGAGCAGCAGGAATACAGACACCAAAAAAAAAAGATGTACATCTCTAATGGATGGGTGTCTGAGTCAGCAAGGAAGCAGAAACCCACCGAGATGGGTCAGCTTCTTGTGATCGGAATAAAATGGAAGGAAATTAACCTGGAATGTCTGCATGGAAAATGATGTATGTGAGTGGCAAGATTTGGATGCTGGATTTGGGGTCATGAAGGCATAAATCACACCAGTACTTGTGCTTGAAACACCTGCGGAGCATTTGTACAAAATTTGCCAAAAATGCCTATACGTCGAATAAAGGTCATGGCGCGCCCTCCCCCCTCCCAGTTCCACCCTCACAAACCCCTTGTCAAGAACATTATGAAAAAAACCAGGATTTTTGGTGAAATTTGGGTATGACTGGGTTTTGTTAGATTTTCTTGGTGAGATGATTCAATCTCTCTTTCTGTAAATCAATACCGAAAAATCCCCAGCCATTTCACTTCAGGTTTCCTATGGTAAATTGAACAACGCTCCAGAGTGACTCATGAAACAAAACAACGCATAGCCCTGGTTAATCACAGTCTGGAAAATAAAAATACTCCAAACATTTCGTTCCCTTCCTTGTTTTTATAAATCTCACACTGTGTGTGTGTGTTTATGTGCACGTGCGTGTGTGTAGGGGGGGCTGTGTACAGAGCGTTACCTATTCCAGGTAATAGGATTTGTAAGACATGCTAAACCGTCTGTTCCTCTGCTTCCCCAGAACTCTGCCTACTCAGTTTGTAGTCTGTATTGCACTTGTTTTGTTGATTTTTTTTTGTGTGATTTGTGTTGTTGTTGTTTTTTTCTTTCTTTTTTTTT
>VYZM01003151.1:275152-298954 GCA_013398915.1 Dromas ardeola | reverse complement strand
TTTTTTTTTTTTTTTTTTTTTTAAACTAGGTGGAAAACATTAACCTCTTTAGCATGAGTGTGCAGCTCTCCCTCCACCTGCTTTTTTCCTCAGCTGGCCAGGTGCTGCCTCTTATATCTTGTGCAGTTACCGAAAAAGAAAAGGAGAGGAGGGAAAAAGAAAAAAAAAAAAGAAAAGGAAAGAGAAAGAAAAAGGCACACCATGCTCCTCTGCTTTATGAGTTCTTTGTCTCCTCCGCTTCGTGTTAAGGCCTCCTGAATTCCTCGGCTCAGACCGTTGTGACCCTCATGACGAGCTCTCTGTTACTACTAGACTGACTCCTCTGTTCGTGAGGCCTCAGGTGGCTGAGTATATGCAGGATGGTATAAGCACAGTGGTGGTCAGAGAGGGTGCCTGTGGCATGGCCGGCAGCCCGTGCCCCGCTGTCGGCTGGAGCGGAGTTAGTGGCTGTACCACCAGTGGAGGACGAGTGGGTGGTTTGGGAGGAGGGGCGCTGGTTTGTCCTGGTCCCTGTTTTTTGTTCCTCCATGTCCTTTGTTTTGTCATAGTTCAGCACTTTCCACTGCTGATTGACCGCCTGCCACCGTTTAAAAATCCGGTAAACCGAGGGCCCTTCGTGTATTATTAGACCTGGAGGGAAGGGGGAAAGAAATAAACATAAAACAGAAACAAAACTTTAGAAAGAACCATAAACCTACCCCAGCATCCTGCCCCCAGTAGCTGGTTAGCTCAGCTCTCCCTCAGCCGGTGTTTATTCAACAATAAATCATGTATTTTAATTACCGACTGGCAAAGCACCGGTGCTCCTGCTCTGCCGGATCCCTTTTCCCCTGAATTAAAAGGATTACAGCTTTATCTCAGCAATCAATAAACGGATCGTAAATGCAGCAGAGTGAGTTATGCTCTTACAGCAAAACCAGTATCTGTTTACCAATAAACGCCCGGGGTTTATCTATCACTGGACTAGTTTTGCATGCTGCATAGGCATGATTCACCGAGCTATCGGCGTGTGTTTGGAGGGGGTGTCACTGGCTCTGACGCGCCGGTGACGTCTGCTGCACCAGCATCATGTGCGTGCACAGCCCCAGTCTCTCCCCACACGCACACAGCAGCAGAGCAGACAGGCACACGGGGGCCAGAGGTGGCAATCGAGCAAATAAATAAAAGGGTCTGTCTATACCTATAAATGGTTTGTCATCCTAGGCAAAGTTTTGCTCGTCTGCAGAGCAGGTGCCTCATCGTACGTCATCGCTCCCGTCCAAAGGGGAAAACAACACCCTTGAAAGAAAGGGCAGAGGATCTTACACAGTGTGTGCGCCGAGTGTGCACGGCAGGCATATGTCCCGCTACCCATCTGCGTATACCAGAGCTGATGTCCAGGGGATGGCACTGGGCTGTAGGACACCCCACTTCTAATGGTCTCTGCATTTGAATGAGAGTGAGCAGCGCAGGCCCTTCCACCCAGCAGTTAGCTCACCTTCCCGGCCGTCTCTGTCATCCTCCCCACCCTTGCCAAAGGACTGAAGGATTAAATAATGTTAGAAGTTGTTTAGACGATGACAGTACTTGAGTATTAAGCTCCGTTATTATTCAAGCTGACAGGCTTTGGCAAGACCCTTTGAAAGCGCTAAGTCCAGCAGTGACAGCAACATTGTGGTGGTCTTCTCCACTGAGGCTGGAGGAAGCTGTAACTTCTTACGTAGACTGGCTTAGCTGACATACTGTAATATAATTAACAAGCTTTGCTAGAGAGTGGGATTTATGCAGAATGAGGCGAGGTCTGAGTCTCCTTGCTTTGCAGCAATGTTTGTTAGGAAAGAGCCTTTGTGCCCCATGTAACTGAAGCCAGACCGGCAGGTAGGGCTGGGTGAGTTAGCAGATGCATAGCTTCATTGTTTTTAGTAATGATGGCTTCACCGTTCTTTGTCAGGATCAAGATTATCAATCAATCAGAAACATTTCTAGGAACAGCAGCTCTCTTGCCTGCCTGTTGCAAGCACATAAATACAAGAGCAAAGAATGAAAGACCCACAAGAAATAAGAAGGAAAACCATGCCTAAATGAGGAGGTTGCCTTGCCCAGCAGTGTGTGGGCAGATGATGGTCACCACAGAATAAAGTGGTTTACTGCTACCCCTGATGAATCAAATGCTAGGTCTCTACCCTCCACCCAGCTTTTCCAGACTGTTCTAGTTTCTGATGGCAGATAACTACTGGAGTAAACCTGTACTATATCAAAACCAAAAATATCTGAAGGTCATTCTACCCTTAGGGCTGATCTTCCCATTGCTCACTGATGGGATGCAGCCACATGGTTTCTTAGGATCTGCATATGCTTTTACAGAGTTTAAACACTCACTTCAGTACAGATTGAGTTTCTAGCCTCCCCAGTTTTAAGCATAACTAGAAGCCCCACTGACTTGACCACGGATTAGCTTCAGGGAGACTCTCACATTCATTGTAATGGGGTGCTGAGCCTGCCTACTGGCTGTAGAAGTAATCACATTGGATAGTTTAAGTATGCAGATCCAGCTATTTTGGGACAGTGAATGGCACTGGGCACTGCAGTATGAGAGAGATCTTCCCTCTGGTTCCCATAGACTACTGGGACTGCACAGCTGTAATCCTGTAGTGATGCTGGCTTTTCATAACCAAATACCACAATGTCATAATAGAAAAATGTGTTTTTTCCTCTTTATTTTGAAACATGGTTGAGAATTCTGACATCTTCTGATCAAAGCATCAACCATAAAAAGCAGGACTTAGGGAGAGCCTGCAGATCCAGCCAAGGAGACAGAGCTTTGAAGCAGGCCTGAAGTGGATCGGCCCATGACAAGGGACATTAGACATATATTTAAATGAGCTGTATGATCTGTAATGAATGAAATTCCACTCTGATCAATGACAGAGCCAATGTTTCTCTGAGACCACTTTAAGCCTCAGATAAAAGAGCCGAAATCGAATGTTTTCTGCTTGGCTGTAGAACATCTCCATAGAATCAAATCCATTCTCCAAAGTATTAAACACTGAGCCAGGATTGTAAATCTATTCCTAATTACCTTATCACAAATATTTAATGCGCAGCCTGATTCAAGAGGGCTGTTTATAAAATTCTTGTTTGTTTGCCTCCTAATTATAAACGTTTATGATCTTATGCAATTAACTGTGTGATGCTGATGGATGGGTTGCTGAGTCAACTGAGCACCTGTTTTCTTAGATAATTTTGGTTTCCAAATATTTATAAAAGTACAAAATAACTTGTTTTCCTCTGTATTTACTGGGCTTTAAATTACTTATCGATTTCCCAGTGTCAAGCTCAGGAAGCTGTAAAATTAAAAAGGAACCAAGTGGAGGGGTGGGCAGGGAGGCGGAAGTAACAGTGATTCATTTGCAAGAGTGAATGCCAAGAGTAAGCAAGAGTCCATCAGTTTATATCAAGCTGCAGGACGCTTAATGCTCCCATCAAAACAAATTTTGTCTGCCTGAGATTAATTAGGATTGGAATTCCTACGTTCAGCTCTGTGCGTCCTTTTCCAGAAACACCCCTCCCTCGAGGATCATTCTTGTTTACACAGGTGAAACTTTCCCATTAAAGGCCAGACTTAAGTGGGAAATCCTTCAGGAAGAACTGTATTCAACTAGAATTGTCCAGCTAGAAGTTATTATTCCGTAAGCCAAACCCTGTGTATGTGGGGAAGATAGCGGATTAGTGTGAATTTCTCTTTTTGTGCACTTCAGTATTCACAAAAGCTGTTCTCAATGGATCCTCTGTGAAAACCACCCTCTTTGGAAGGAAAAATCTTTGTGAGTTTCATGCAAAATGTGTTGGTGCAGATTGTTGCCTGGTCCCTGAAATACCTTGTTTGTGGTGCTGATGAAAGGAAACTCCTATGGAATGTGGGGACTGAAGATGTGCTGTTCTCATTCCCATTTTCTCATGGAGAGACCTGGCTGGACCAGCATCAGGAGAAAATCCTTGAGCTGAAAATTGTTGAATGCTGGAAGAAGTATTCAGGGGAACTATAATATACACTTAATACACTTGTCTTGTTCTTATTTCACTCTTGTGTCTGTTTGTGGCCATTGACGGGAACAGGGCAGCTGGCTAGATGGAGCCTTGGTCATTCTTATATTCTTAGACATTTCTACTTGCACTGGCTTGTGCCATGAAAAGATTTCCCAGGTGGCTCCAGAGCTGGAGATAGCCCAATATTATGTGATGGGGTCATTAACCTAACAGCAAAGTCTAAAAAAAAAAATTTCTAATGCCTCTGCTTGCATTGCCACATTGAAGTGGCTGTGCTGTTCCCAGGACAAGACATAGTACCTCTGAGCTAACATGGTAGGGCTAACCCACTGCAGTGCTCCGAATTAACATGTGCTGAATTTGGATCAGTATGTACAGGAAACCATATTGATCTTTTTTTCACTGTGTTCATTCTCTCCATATATTATCCTTTTTTGCTCTTTCTCTTGTGGCTTTATTACTATCGAGTCCATGCAAAGACTCAGCTCACGATCAGCCCTGTGGAGCTTTGTAGAGTCCAGGCAGGAGGAACTAGTGATCATCCTGGGTGCAGTGATTAGTTCCCAGAGCTGAGAAGCTCCTTTGTGCTTCACAGCACAGGCAAACAACCAAATACCTTGGCAATAGGTTACACCAAAACTGTACACATTGCTTACGCTGGTATCTTATGCTTCCTTTCATTTATTATACACAGGAGAGTACCCAGCACCTAACCACTGCTCTTATGCAAAACTATGACAGTAAGTGACCCAGCCCCAAAGAACACACAGCCTGGTTCCAAACTGGATTTAAAGCAACAGGTAGGCAACATCAATACAGGCAAGGGTTGTGCCAGTGCAGTTGCATATCCAGTCAGTGCACGTCCGCAGCATCTGGGAGAGCAAGCTGATAACTGCTGACTCTGGGGGAAGACTTACCTCTTCCATTTACCCCCCACCCTCACTCTCATTTTCATCCAAGAGCAAGGATAACTGGACTCTTTCTTTTCCAGATGATTGAGATGCAGTCTGCAACAGAGCTAGTCCTGGTGAAAGCAGTTTAATTTCCATGTTCTACTGATTGCCACAGCTAACCCTGAGCTTCCGGACCCTTAAAATGCAAGAGTTAGAAAGGGGAGCATGAGCAACGGTGAGTATCATGGCCCAGAGGTAAGGCTCATGTCACTGCAGGATTTCTCTGAGCCTTGCAATACCTGCCCACACCACGTCATGATCCACATGGCCAGTCTCTGTGCAAGGGAATGTTCTTGGTGCTGAGGGTGGACACATATGGGCTGTGTGCAGGTGGCCCTTTGTCTCTTGAGATTAGTTGGGATTAGTTGAGATTGCCATCAGTGGGCCTGCGACAAGACCAGTCAACAGAGAGGTCCTCAGCCCAATAGCTAGCAGGGCTGTTGGAAGAACATGGGGCAAAACACAGATGTAACAAGGACAACTGCACTTGTGCCTCTGAATGGGCAAGGGAGGATCAATTGGTGCACCACTATCCTGTGAGATTAATCCAAGCCATTACAAGCCTCCAGTTTAAGGTAACTTTGGAGCAGCAGTTTCCCAGAAATGACAAGCAGTCACCTTCTGCACATTGTCAGCCTCTGCCACCAAGTGATCTTTTCACCAGGACTTTCAGCATCTAATTAGCCTTCCTCTTATTCCAACACTTGCCATGCATTTTCTTGAAAGAGACAGGTAAATTCTTGGGGCAGGCACTGTTTCTCATGTTTTCCAATAAAGAAACCACCAAAACAAGGCTTCTGCTGACAGTGAGTGGTACATCATCCCTGGGCTGACATTCACATTATCTACAGGAGGAAAAATCACAGTCCATTCCAGCCAGTTACCCTGTCCTGCCTCTCATAAAGTCCCTGTCCTGCCACCTGAGCTGTCACTTCTTGTTTCCACCTTCAGTGGCACTTTCCCCCTTCAGTTTCCTTTCCAAATGCGGTTTTGCCTCAGCCAGACAGCTGCCATGCTTTAGCCTGTTTCTGTTGCTTTCATTGCTGGGTGTCAGGGGATGATTATGGCAGCTGTGAGCAAAGCTTAATGTTTGCATCCACAGCAGTGGTGGCTCAGGCCAAGGCAAACCAGTCCTCCTGGGAGGTAACACTTTCATTGCTGGGTGTTCGCTCTATTGACATCATTGCTTTCGCAAACCCTTCCCTTGACTTCGGTGAATTCTTTCAGCCTTTGTGGCAATCTCAAATTCCCCTACTTTGTTCCCAAAACTCCAGCAGCTCCGCCCTCACTTATCTCTTTGCCTTAATCTCATCCTACTTGCTCCATCCTTAGGCTCCGTTTATCTTAACCTAAAAGCAGAAAAGTGGCAGTACTTGTTCAGATGAGGGGTCTGTCTATCACAGCATCCTGCCTCCAGCAGTGTCCAACAGAACAAGGAAGGGTGTAAAAACAAAGCCAGGAGAGTGATGTTTCCCAGATGGTCTCTGCACACTGCAGGGACCACACCTAGACACAGATGGTCTCTTTAGGCTTATTTATGTTCCCCAACCATAGGTTTTTAGTATAGTACAGTAAAGTGTACTGACTTTTGCTCTGTGCTCTGCATTTGCTCAAGTTAGGCTGCCCCACCGCTTCCCAGATTCTCACAGTCCCCACGAGATCACTCCATTCCAAAAAGCGCTTTAGAAATAACCATGAATGTCTGCCTCACCCCGGCTTTGCAAGTACCTGACAGTACATGGGAGATGAGTCACCGAGCTCCCTCTGGACCCTTCCAATCCGTACCACTTTTCAGTGCAATCCCCTGTACTTTATCCCTCATCTATGATGCAAGATAGTGCTTGGTGATAAACTGGGAAAAGAGAGCCAGAGGGACCTTTTCCTGCAAATACAGGCTCAGAAAGGGGCAGCTAGTGCCTGGCATCGCTCAGCATTGTGGCAGGGTCAGTTCCAGCTGAATATAAGTTCTTTAGACAACTTAGCGTCTTTAAATTCTTTGTGGCAGGCAATGGAGAAGAGGGTGAACCAGGGAGCGGGAAGAGGTGGATTTGTAATTTAAAGTAATGTTGTGGCACCAGTGGGACTCTGCACTTGGGCTGATTTGTCAGGGGCGGTGTGAACATCGGAGTTGATCAGGTGGGGAATCAGGTAGTGCCCTCCCTCTCCCTACTCCTGTTCATAATCTCCAGAATCTCTTCGTTTCATCCCTCTTTTTCTGCAAGTGAGCTCTCCAGGAGGGTGCAGTCCCCAGAGCAGAGAGGTGCAGAATCAGCACTGTACGCCCCACCTTCCTTTTGATATCCTGATGAAATAAACTGATATGTCACAGAACTGCTGTCCTTGGCAGCGTGACTGCCTGGTCCAGCTTGGGTTTGGGATCCTGATTTCTCCTTCGCAAGGGTAATGCTTTGCACTTCTCTTTATTCAGTTCCATCTTGTTGATTTCTCCCATGTGCCAATATAATTCATGATTTCTGATCTGATCCTTCAGAGTGCTTCCAGCTTTTCCAAGCTTGGTGTCATCTGAGAATTTTATAACAGTTCCTATTTCACTATCTAAGCCATTAACAAAAATATTGAAGAGTGCAGAGACTAAAACAGTCCTACTTGAAACGTGTTTCCAGTTTCCAGTACACCACTGACAACTACTGAGAAAGCACTTTTTCAATTGGCTGTACACCTGTGTTGTAGTTATTTAATCTAGTTCACATTTCTCTGGTTTGTTTAAGAGAATCTTAAGGCAAAGCATCAAAAGCATTGCCTATGTCATGGCATATCAAACTCACTGCTTCTTCCTTAGCCACTAGGACACTTACTCTTCCAAATTAGATACGGTTATACTCTCGTGCTCATCAATTGGCTGGTTAAAAAATTATTCTAATATCTTTCTATGAATCAGTTAAGCTGTTTTGCCCTTCAGTTCTTTGATCCTCAGTTCCTACCTTCTTTAATGATGGACATTATATTTAAAGCTAGGTAATCTGCTTGCATTTCCCCAGCTGCCTGGCACCTCCTGCATCCTCCCCAGGTTCCTCATTCTAAAATGCTCATGGGTCAGAGACTGTTCCCGCAGCTTCCTCTGAAGTTCATTAGGACATGCTGACAAGGACAGGGCTAACTCGTTTGAATATTTTTGAGTCTGTTCTTTTCCGATTCTGCCCTGGGCTCCTTTCTCCTCATTAAAATTATTTTAGTTAAGTTTTGAAGACTGAAACAAAGGCAACATTTAACTGTTTTGCCCTTTTTGCATCAAATATTATTTGAGCTCTTAGACTTGCCTTGTTCTTCTTACTTATGGACCTATTTCTTGTTGCCTTTTTTATCTCTGGATGGTCATCCTGGGGCTCAGCTCTGACGGCTCCCCATGCCTGTGTGATTCCTAGAGACTTGTCATTAGTTGCAGGCTTTTCTTGCTGCCTTTTGTGTGATTGCAGCTTCTGATTTTGGGTCCTCAAAGAGCTCCTGATGCAGCCTCAATGCTCTCTTCCCACGCTTCTGAGCTTTCCGCTGCACAGACACAGTTTGCTGCTGTGCCTTTGGTATCATCCCTTTTGGCAGCCGCGAGCTGTTTGTGGCTCTTTTATCCTTCAGATTCCCTTCCCAAGAGACGCTCCCTGATCTGGTCCCCTGGGGCTGCTGCTGCTGCTTTTCTGGAGTCCATTATCCTCACATCATACTTTTCTTCAGCTCAGGAATGCTTTCATCACACAGTCACTTTTCATACAAACTATTGCTACATTCAGATTTTCAGGGATTCTTTGCTTTCAGATGAAATCAAATAGGAAGTATAGACTCCTCCGTAACTGCTTTCCAAAATATAAATTTTGTCCCCAAAATGTTTCAACAGCTTAGTGGACAGTCTATCTTGCATACAGGAGAAGTCCAGGTAATAGATGACCCGGGACGTCTGGTGCTGTCTTTTAAACATTTCTGGTAATTGCAAGACACTGGACCAGTGAGCAGGATGCCTCTAGTCCTCAAGACATCTAGCAAAGGTCTGCTCTGAATAATGCTGGAATGGTACAAGGAGGGTGTGCAAGCTTAGAAATATCCAGCACTGAATGACATATAGTATAAATTGAAAATGTATTCATAATGATTAGAGCTCAAGTGAATGGTTAGCATATGGAAAAAATAATTAGTTGATTATAATCAGGCATTTTCTTATCAATCATTCTCCATGCACATTTTTTAATATCTAAAGAACTGATTAAATGTGTACGAATCTGGGCTATGTTTTGGCTCGGCAAAATGGGGGCAGCTGCATGGCTGAACCCTGTTGAGTGCTGTTGACCACTGGGTGGTATGTGCTGTCATGGAGCCCAGGGAAAGACAAAACACTCCTTCTCCCACCCATCACCCTTTAAGCACATTTGCTGTAGTGGGGCTCCACTGGCAGGTAGCATTTCTCCTCCAGGCAGCACTGTGATTTTGCAGGCAAGAGGTAATTTCCAGGTTGTGACACTGCAACATGTCATGATGTCATGTAACACAGTGATTTCTCTCCACACAGGATGCTACGCGTTCCCCTTGGAAGCAGGAGCAGTCCATCCCACATACATGGAATTTGTAGCTGGGGAAGGAGGAACGCTTTATCCAGTGGGATGAATTGAGAGGACAGGTAGGACTGCCTCTTTCAGGGCTTGTGGAGCTGGTGGGAGATGAGGGCATTCTGTTGTAGGACCATTGGGGGAGCTTTTATGGCTGCCAGGTAGATGCCAACTTCTCTGCGAGGTGCTACCTTCATCCCAGGGCATCCCAGGGCAGCCGTCCTCATTCATGTCCTCTGCCCACCCTCACGTTCCTCTACCACACATGGGCTGGGCCCTGTAGGGCTGGGCTGGTAAGGCCCCAAATGAGGAAAGACTGGCAAAATTAAGGAGCTGATAGGAGGTGTCCAAGGGACAGGAAATTCCTTTTCATTCAGCGCTCCCACATGGTTTGTCTGTAATGGGAAGACAGCATCAGTTGCCTGCAGGATGCCATCTGTGACCACAGGAACCGTGCACAGCAACATCATCGCCTTAGAAACGCCACAGTATTTTCAGCTGTAAGCGCAGGAGCCACCAAGCACCACAACTTTCTGCTGCCCTGCCCAGACTAGTACTTTTACACCCTGCCTCAAAACTGGGACAAAAAACCCAACCAACCAAAAACCAACAAAACAAGAAATAACAGCAAAAATAGGTAAAATAAAACCCAGAGAAATCCTCGCTCAGGCAACAGATACACCATAAACAAAAGCACTCCTGTAAACTCAGCTGGCTGTGGACAGCTACAGCAGAACGGATGTTGTCCCCTTAAGGGCTCCCGTACTCCTGTGGTATTTAATTCACAGCGCACGATAAAGCAGAGGATTAAAGGGCAGTCTCTAGCTATGCAGGCAGCAATAAATGAGACTCTTCTTGGAAAAGGCAAATAAATAAATAAAGACGGGAGCTCCACTGGCAGAACAGCCTTGCTTCTGAATCATGCATCTCCAGCAGCATTCCCGGCTTGTGAGTCTACCCATAACTGTGCCAGTATGGGAGGGACAGGGCTTGGAGGCATTACCCATATACCCCTTGCTCTCTTAAAGTTTCCCCTCCTTGCTTTGTAGCTAGGATTATATAGACCTTCTTGACGCCTTTTCCCCCCAGATTTAAAATGGAGATGATGGCAACACCCCACATCTTGAAAAGACTTTTTGCACAAGAGGTGAAAGACACCCATTGTGTGCATGGCAGATACTCTTAGGTCTTTAAAAGAAGGGAGTAAATAGTCATTTCAAACTAGATCGAACAAAGCCCTGTCCAGATGCACACCCTGGTCTCTGGGTGATTTTATGGGTCTTTTCTACCTTCAGGTTTCCAAACGTTCCCTGACACAAGTCCACGGAGGTGGATACTCTTGGTGAGGAGAGAAAAAGCACATGGCTTCCATTTCGCCATGCTTGCACCACGGCAGTCAGTCCTCCAGGTCTGGGTTCCTGAACCTTTCTATCCTATAGCTAATGGTACTTTGAACAAAGCGCTGCCTGTGCAGTCATGATGGATCCTCACCCATTCCTGGGACAATTCTTTAAAGGCAAAGCTGGACAACAGCGCTGTTTTGTGTAGGGTTTGAAAACCTGGCTTCACACTTGCTTGGAGCGAGACTTGAAAAAGTCACGCTGTCCCCCAGCATGGAAGAATACATACATATTTTCAGGCAGGTAAGAACGTTTCATTTGGACTTGAATTTTTTTAAAATGTTGTATTCCAATTCTGACACTGAATTTAAAATACTCAGCATGAGCAGTCATCTCTAAATGCTAAATCAAAATGCTTTGTTCAATAATGATCAAAACATGACATTTGCTTATTGAAGGTATAACTACTGCCTCCTTCTCTGCTGTTATTAGCAAATGAAATTCTGTAAGAAAAAATGGGAATAGTTTCACAGTTTTTCATTTTCTAAGGGATGCGGGTCCTGTCTGAGCCCAATCCCTCCAGACTGCTCCAGCCACCTGAGTGCTCTTCCACTAAGAGGAACAGGGACCAGTTAGGACAGGCACAAAGGTGGGTAACATAGGGCACACAGGCTAAATTAATGGACCTGGGAGTGCCTCTGAAATTGCAGGTCGGCATGTGCATTGCGATTTATTCTACCCCCTAGTTGAGGTGAGATATGGGCATCCTTTCCCTCTGCTATGTAGGAAGGCATCCCAAGGACGTGAGGCAGAAGATGCTCATCGTGTTCTTTGGCCCGCCTTTTGTCAGGATAAATGTCTCCCGGGGACACAACTTGGTGCAACCTGTTTGGCTGCTTTGTCCTCCACAGCTGTGCAAAATCTTTCATTGCAGACTCCAAGATTTCTGTGAGATTTCCAGGACCCTCCCACTTTGGGTGCTGCGGCCTCTCCTCTCTGCTCCCCTACAGTGTCCCCACAGGTCTCACCCCATCTTCTCCCCTGCAAAGGTCTTCACCTGTCACACAGAGGTGGTAAGAAAGGTGGTAGGAGCCAAGAGGACAAAGGTCTATCATTTCTGATCCCTAACTAGCTAGGATCTCTGGGAGGACAAAACTTTTGCTTTCCTGCTCTAGGCATACAAGTTTCTTCCACTAGAGCTGAAGGCCTTTTAGGGGCTGTGATACCCAGCTGAGTGAATGGTGACGCAGGCTGAAAGGGGCAGGTTCATACACACCTGTGGGATCCATCAATGCTGAGCTGACAAGAATAAAAGCAGTGAAAGGAACTGAGAGTGTCTAGGTCTGGAGAATCGCCTTGTAGGACACAGAGAGGTCCATGATGTGGCAGTGGCTGAGCAGAGTGTATTGTCCCACCTGGCATAGTAAATGTAAAATAGTAAATTCCTTCTATGATGTTATAACTGGTTGGCTGGATGAGGACAGAGCAGCAGATGTCATCTACCTTGACTTCAGCAAGGCTTTTGACACTGTCTCTCATAACATCCTCCTGAGGAAACTGAGGAAGTGTGGACTAGACGAGGGGACAGGGAGGTGGATTGAGAGCTGGCTGTGTGACAGGACTCAGAGGATTGTGATTGATGGAGCAGGGTTGAGTTGGAGGCCTGTAACCAGTGGTGTCCCCCAGGGGTCAATAGTTGGACCAGTATTGTTTAACATATTCATCAACAACCTGGATGAGGGGACAGAGTGTATCCTCAGCAAGTTCACTGGTGATACCAAACTGGGAGGGGTGGCTGACATCCCAGAGGGCCGTGCTGCCATCCGGCGTGACCTAGACAGGCTGGAGAGCTGGGCAGAGAAGAACCTAATGAGGTTCAACAAGGACAAGTGCAGGGTCCTGCACCTGGGGAGGAAGAATGTCAGGCACCAATATAGGTTAGGGGTGGACCTGCTGGAAAGCAGTTCTGAAGAAAAGGATCTGGGGGTCTTGGTAGACAGTAAATTATCCATGAGCAAGCAATGTGCCCTTGTCGCCAAGAAGGCCAACGGAATTCTGGGCTGCACGGGGAAGAGTGTGGCCAGCAGGTCAAGGGAGGTCATTCTCCCCCTCTACTCTGCACTGGTGAGGCCACAACTGGAATACTGTGGCCAGTTCTGGGCTCCCCAGTTCAAGAGAGACAGGGAACTACTGGAGAGAGTCCAGCGAAGGGCAACAAAGATGATTGATGGATTGGAGCATCTCCCTTATGAGGAAAGGCTGAGAGAGCTGGGACTCTTTAGCCTGGAGAGGAGAAGGCTGAAGGATACTTATTAACGTTTCCAAGTATCTAAAGGGTGGGTTTAAGGAGGATGGAGCCAGGCCCTTTTCAGTGGTTCCCAGTAACAGGACGAGGGGTAACGGGCACAAGCTGGAACATAGGAAGTTCCGATTGAATATGAGGAAAAACTTCTTTACGGTGAGGGTGACAGAGCACTGGAACAGGCTGCCCAGGGAGGTTGTGGAGTGTCCTTCTTCTCTGGAGACTTTCAAGACCCGTCTGGATGCAGTCCTGAGTAATGTGCTCTAGGCAATCCTGCTTTAGCAGGGGAGTTGGACTAGATGATCTCTAGAGGTCCCTTCCAACTCTGAAGATTCTGTGATTCCGTGAAATGCCCGGGCCTTTGGCTCTTCAGGCTTCTCTGCATTCAGCAGGTGGTGATGACTGCCCACTCCACACTGGCCCTGCCTGAGTGTTATTACTGTGGGTTTGTTTACTGGCTGGACCTCTTCCGAGAAGGTAAAGTGCTGGCTGGACTACTGCGCACAGGACTCCTGGCCTTATTTGATTAACTTCTGCCAAACACTGCATGGTCATATGGGTATTGTGGATCCAGCTCTGCTGTGGGGCAGAGAGACTCAGGCTGTGGCTGCTATTGGTGGGTCTTGGTTCAAGAAGAAAAGCGCTGCTTCAGGGAGTAATTTCCAGGCAGAATAAGTTTAGCAACTTAGCCCATGGGACTGTTTGCAGCATTCTTGCTTGCAGACTGTAAGCCAGTTGTATCTGGGTCTGAAAGATGGCTCTGTTGGTAGGTAGCCATCCCTTCAGGAGAAGAACCGATCAGTCACTACTTTAAGAAGCGATCCCAGAGCTGGATTAATGTGGCTTCATGTTAATCTCTTCTTACCTCTGCTTCTGGCTCCCTACAGGGCTGGGGACACACCAAAACTAGCCTCATGCGCTATGCATGGGGGATGACCCGCCGGCAGCCTCATCTTTGACTACAGAGTTGACTTCTCTTGCTACAGCCACAAGGGCGTGCCATGGACCACAGCCTCCCACCTCCAGGAGTAATGTGTCTGTGGGGATGGAGGCTGTAGTAGGAGGAGCGATGGGACAGAAGGCAGTTGGAAAAACACAGCCTGGCACAGAGCTGAGGACTCTTCCCATCCTTTACTAGACAGCACAATTTATGCAGCTGGTGCAGGAGATCCTACCAGCTGCCTACGAGGGAATCTCCTGCCGTAGTGTAGAAGCTGTGACAGGCAGGTGAGCGCTTCTGCCTCTGCCCACGGATGGGAACTTAACCCAAGGACACCAGGCACTTGATTCCAGCACGGGGTTTAGTGACAGTGAAGCATCGTTCTGATTACAACGTATTACACTCAAAAGCACAAGATGCGGTTCGCAAGGCAAAAGGATTTCTTTTCCCCCTCAGAAAATGTTAATTATGTTGCCCTCATTAAATGCTAAACACACTGATTCACTGAAGCAGAGAGCACCATATGGTTATTCATGACAAAATACATCTCTGGAGCCTGTTGCAACAGTGGGAAACTGTGTGGAGATGGACACGGTGAAGGATTGTGCATTTGAAAGGACACGTGTGAAAGCCCAGGTGCTGCTCTGACTGTGCTGGGAGCCAAGATCCTTCCCTGCAAAAAGGGAGGGGGTTCAGAGCCAGGTCCAAACCCCGTGGCTCTTTGCTCAGCAGCGACATGCTCGTTCTGCGGAGAGCTGCCGGAGCTGCACTGGAGTTCAGTAGGCGCATCGAGCCTCTGCAGAAATGCCTGCTGGTGAAAGCAGCACACATGCACGCACACTGGCTGGCCCACCCCGCTCTCTGATTGAATAATCAATGCAGCATTAGATAAAAATAGGTCCCATCTTTCAGGAACGGAGGGGTGGCATGTCTCGGCTTTGCCGAGCATCCGCTGTTCCTGGAGAGCAGCCAAGGATTCAGTCGGTAGAGCAGCCGTGCGGCATCGCTTCTCCTGATGCTGGCCCAGCTACAGGGCCCTCAGTGACTGCTCTCGAGGGACGGTCCCTGCCCAGCTGGATCGAGAGCCCCATGACACACCCTGTGGGGACTGTTCCTGTCTCCACACCCCGCTTTACAGCTGGTAAATCAATGACTTGCTCAGTGATTTTTCAAGCATGCACATTGTGGCTGAATGTATGTAAACCAGAATTCACAGTGCAAAAAAAAAGCGGAACAACTGCCTGACTTTATCCCAGCCCCCTGCTCTGATAACAGGGCCTGGATCTGGTCACTCCAGTTAGCCCCTGGTAGCTCCAGTTTGCAGGCAAACTGGGCAAGAAGTGCATGGAAAGAGTGGCACACAGTGTCATGCTGAAGGGCATGGAAGACTTCTGCATATTCTCATGGACCTCTTCCAGGTATGTTGAAGCCATGCACATTTGTTGTCTGGGTTGGCCTCAGGTCTTTCCTCTGAAGACATTTGCTGAGCCTCTCTGGCTTGTGCTCTGCCTTTAGGGCATCATCCAGGCAACGCATGGGCCTGGTGCTTCCCCAGAACTGATTCCCTAAAGCTGTAGCAACTCTTCCTGCTTTGTACCTTGAGGGACTACGCAGGCGTGAATGAAAACATCTGCTTTTCTTTTGAGAATCAGATCGATACAGATGAAGACCCTGAAGACACTTAATTTCTCAGTTTCTCTTTATTTTATTGGGACTTTGATTCCTAAATCCTTTGAATGCTGAGGGCCCATGCGACCTGGCTAGAAAACACCCTGAGGCTACCTCAGCTTGGCATTTCCTCTAGGAAGCACAGCTCATTTAAAATGAAACCACATTAGTCTTGGCAGGAAGTCTGAATTGTGACTGTCTCAAGGAAGCTCCATTAATTACCGTTCCCATTGCACTATGAAAGATCAAATGCTGTGGATCAGTTTTAATTGGCTATTGATTTCTTATGTTATTACCTAAGGTTGTGCTGGGATGCCGTTAGACGTACTGGATGCTTTTGATTATTCTTGCTGGCAGCTGGGATTAAAAAACAGCGGGCAGACACTTCCTGATCTGTAATGGATTGCCATGGTGTGCCAACAGAAATCGTTGGCAGGATGAATGGTCCTGCTTTGCCTGTCTCCTGTGCTATTGAGCTGCAGTGCAGTTACTGTTGTGAAGGCAAATACCCTCCGGGACTGGCTGCCAAGGAAATCGAGGGAAAAGCTTCAAAGAGCACGAGGATTTAGTGCTTGCGAAAGTGCGTGGTTCAGCACCAAGGCAAGGATGGGGTGGGCATGGACAAAGCAACAGTCTCCACCAGACAGTGATCCAAGGAGAGGCAAATCGGATTGCTTTCGGTGGGGATAGGCCCCCCTCATGCCAATCACAGGGATACCCCTGTGTGAGCGCAAGCAGGACTGCGCACACAAGCTGTGACAGTGACAGCCCTGTGCACACAGCCTGCTCATGGCCTTCCTGAGACGCGCTTCCCCCTTGGAGCCCATCTGGTGACACCTGAGCCTAGACTGTGACATGCTCTCATTAGCTGGCAGAGTTCTTCCTTATTTAACAGGAGATGGTTTCCTGTCCTCCTGACCCCAAATGACACCTTAATCTAGAAACGCTAACTTTCCTTTATTGCACCTTGACAGAGAGAGAGGCAAACTCCTCCCTCCCCCTCCAAGGACCGTAATTTAATTAACAGGCAGGTATCTCTCAGGATTTACAGCCTGACTCTATGCTGCTACTCTCCCTACTCAGTAACTCAGGCCTGTGAAGGCTCACTCCATTTATCTCTGCATTTCGATAACTGCATTTCTGCTAATCCCTCTCTATGCCAGCTTTCTGGATTTACCTCTCATGGACCTATGGAGAGAGCAGTTAATCAAATGAACAGACCCCATTTCACTTTTCATTCTTTTCCTGGTCTGATCTCAAATGTCTGTGGTGTAGGTGGCTTCATAGCAGAGCAATACCTCTGCTGGCACCATTACCAGTTTCTCATTTAATCCAACTCTCATATCTGTCCTACAGACATGACCAGAGACAGCACACATGAAAGAGAGAGAGATCAGAATGAAAGACATTGGGTGAGACTGGATATCAGGAAACATTTCGTTTGCTCCTCCTTCACAAACTGGGATCATCTCTCTGCAACCTGTTATTGACATATGTTTTCTAACAGGTTCTCAAAAAAAATTCCAGTATTGGAGACTCCCACAAATCCCAAGCAATCCTTTCCAGTGCTTCCTGCCCTCCTGTTCTATGTCTGAGAGCAAGGAGGAGAACAATGTTGAAAGATCATCTTGCACATCTTGCCCTGATGGACGTAGCTTCTGGTACTTGGGACCACACTATCTGTCCTGCTGGTCATGAGGAGCAGATTCATTTCACTTTGGTTGTGGTTTTGTTTCCACGGTGGGTGAAGGGGGAGCAAATGGTGTCTGTCCCTTACACCTGTTTTTGTGGAGCATGCTAAGATCTAGCAAAGTCCAAAGAAAGTTAGTGTATTACTGAGTGTGAGCGGCTCAGGGTTAAACCCAAGACCCCTGGATTTTGATGCATGGATCAATCGTCTCTGTATTTTGAGAGCTCAGCTTGGAGATGACCTGACTACTTCAGACCAAGTACAGCTCAAGTGAAGACAGCAAGAACCAAATGATCTGTGCTTAGGGAGCTGTACGTGCAAGTGAGCACTCGTGCCCTCACCTTTGACTCTACATTGGAAAGACCAGTGCTGCCATGGGATTGCCGATGCAAATTGCCACAGATATCTCTGTTTTGGCAAATTGCTACCTAAATTCCCTAATGACTTGGTAGAGAGGAGATCACACAAAACAGCTGGGTAGTTGCTGACTAGGTGCATATTCCCTGTCTGATGACAGACAGGATCTCTGCAGATTTGGTGTTTTCTCCAGTTTTGAGACTTTACAATGCCAGAGGATGTGTCCTGCTGAGCACCTCCAGTGACAGGGTGTGTAAACTGGCCTCCTGGACAAATGTCACCGGCTACTTAATGGATATGAGACATCCAAGGACAACTGAAGTGGGAACTGGCAGAACTTACAGAGGAGCTCTGCTTCAGCGCATCTTCTCTTTAGTAAATACCTTGTTGTTCAAACCTTGTCTTTCAAACCTCTGCTCCTCTGCCAGTGAAAGCAAAACTTGGGGTCAACCTGGGGGAAGGAAAAACTGGAATTCATACAATCAGTGTAGGACCTACTGTATAACATTTTGCAAGCTAAGGCTGCCCAGCCTGTTACCAAACAACGCACAGACAATGTGTGTGTTACATTAGCTGAAAAAAACAAGTATGGTAGAACGGAGTACACCTAATGTCCTGCTCTTTCCCTGCTGCTGAGCATTTCTTAGTTTCTAAATCTTTCCTACCCACCCACAGGCTGGAAAGCAAAAGGGTAAAAGGGCTGGACTGTGGAGGAGGAGACACCGAAATGCACAGGCAGCACCCTGGTATTTCAAGAAACGATGCCACTGCAATTATCCATGAGAGGTTTTATCCTGAACTTGCAGAAGTGGAACTAAAGCCCAGGGAGGAGTAACAATAGGCTTCGGGCCATGCTGGCAGTCAGGAGCAAACTCTGAATCTCCAGAGCTGGCTTTGCCCAGCTGTGATCAAAGACACTGTGCAAGGCTGCAAGGTTTGGGAGAAGGATAAAGAGAGGGAGAATAGCTGTTCCACAGTGAGGAACTCACTGCGAGTCTTCTAGTGAGCTGGCATTGCTGCATCCATCACAGTCGAGCAAAGCTATAATGAATGAGGAATTAAACCCAGTCACAGAGTTCCCTTTGATCAGCCCCATCTGCTGACCTGATCTGACCTCGCCTGGCCTCTCTGTGGGACAGACCAGCCTTTTGGCTAGTGCTAGTGCAGCTCCCTGAAATCAGCAGGGCTGGAGAGAAGTCACTCAGAGGAGAGACCTGACCGCATGGACAGCCAGGGAGTCACAGCTCCCCGTGAAGACCTCATTTGTCACTTGCTTCAGTCTGGGCAAAGAAAGACAAGGAGGAGGAGGAGGAGGAGGCGGTGGGGAGGAGAGTGAACACGAGATCTCGGCTAGCACCGCTCAGAGCTCCCTTCCCCTCCACTGCAGACCCGGCGGCAGCAGCAGCCGGGATTGCAAAGGGTATTGATGCACAATACAAGCAAGTTTTACTCTGCAGCACGGCCAGGGCAGTGGGCTGGCTGCATGCACATATGAGCTTTTCTAGCGAAATGTATGCAAAGGCTCACATGGTCCAGAATATCATCATCTCTCCTGGTCGAGCATGGGTGGGCTGCCTGGCAGCACAAGCAGACATGCTGCACACAGCACAAGTGAAGCCATCTCTGGGTAGTCTCTGAGGTGCTGGGCAAGAGAAGCCACATACAGACACGTTAACTCACTGCATCTGTAACGCTTCCCACTTGCTTTTGAGTTTGTGGGAAAGCCAGCACGCCTGGCCCGCCAGAACTGCCAACTGTGCAGGGAGGACCGTGAGACAAGGGGCTGGCCCAAGCCACGACTCTGAAACGATCCCGGGAACAGGATGGCTGCTTGCTCTTTGGCTGGAAAAAATCAAAGCTCCTATCTTAGGGCATTAAGCTTGATGGTGACATCAGTGGAGATGCAAAGGGGCTTTTTTTCCCCCTCAGAGAAGGTGGAAAAGAGAAATAGAGGCCAGACCCTTAAAAAAATGAATAAGAAAAAACCAAAGAACCTCAAATCTGAATCTGTCTGCCCAGTTCCCCTTCAGTTCATGGCTGGTGAGGTTTGTTCTCTGCCGTGTGGGAGGATTTAGCTCCTATTGACAGATGAGCTAATCAGTTCCCCTCAGCTCGTGAAGCTTTATCAAAGCCAGTTAATCATGTTACTGATGTCCGCCCAGGCCAGAGCTCTCCACTTCTGTCCTCTGCCAACAAGGCGACACAAACACGCACCACACACACATAGGGATCATTTTTTTCCACTCACAATTCCACCAGCAAAAGGGTGTCACCAGTGGCTATTGTGCCAACATGTGGGTGCTGCCCGTCTCTCTTTCACCCCCTTTGCCACCCTCTGTTCCTGGAGAGATGTGGTAGCTCCACCAGCATCTCACGAATGAGCAGGCCAAGGTCACATCTCATTGTCAGCAACAGTGGGAGGAATTGGCCTGGACTTCGGCAGGCCCAAGTCCTGTGCTGGAAGGGTGAAGCCAAAAGCCATTTGAACCCAGATACCAGGGTCCCTGCTGCTGGGTTTGTTTTACTTCTGTACCCAAATTTCACCAACTGCTGCTCTGTGATAATGACTGTCCTGCTGCTCCTCAGGGCTGAACTGAGGGCTGTGCTCCTTCCCTCTGGAGTGGCTCTACCCACACAAACACATATCCAACCAAGTCAAGAGGACTGCCTTGTCCCACCGACTTTCTGGGAGGCTCCTTCTGCCTTTATACCAACGATGGAAGGACCCAGACATGAAGAGCTCTCTGGACTCTCTTTGCTTCCTGGCAGGGTCGTTTGAACTGATGGTATCTGGTGGCCTGTGGTTGGGTGGACACTGCTCAGCAACAGGTTTGGAGGTGACTGGTATTCACTGGACTGTTTCAGTAACCACTGCTCTGTCAACAGCCTGGCTGGTGAGTGCCTCTGCCCATAGATACTGATATATCGTCAGCTATGTTCCCCCATCCTGCAGACCTGCACTGAGGCTACAGCTCGAGCTCTCAGGGAGACCCTGCTGGGGCCACGCTGCCAGCATCTGCTTTGCTGTCTGGGCTTGCTCAGTGTGGGGCAGCTTTATCCTCAGAGCTGCTCTGTACCAGCACCCTGACAAGGACCCAAGTCTGGGCCATGACCTGGACTGGTTGGGAATTGCAGCTCCAGGGTTGGCCAAAGAAGGGGAAACCACCCCTGGCTGGCAGGAAGATATCTGGAGAGCCAAGGAGTTGCATGTGGAGAGACCTTGCCATACCCAACCAGGGGGCAGTCCCTAAATTAGCTATTCCAGAAAGGAAGGAATTTCTCAAAAGCCTTACACTCCCCAGCCTCCCCCGGACCTCCCCACCCTCTTCTTGCTCTGATGAGAGAACTGTTTCTCTTTGGGGTTGCTGCAGGTGGCTCTGCCAGCCCAGCCAAGGAGGCACTCTGGGGCTGCCCAGTCGAGCAGAGAGGACTGTAAAAAAGGTGCTGTGAAAGCAAAGAGGAGGAAAAGCTGGGGAGACCCAATCTGAGCCGAGCTGTACTGGCTGGCTCTCCATGCCATCTCCCACTCCTCTCCGCGGGTGAGCAGTTGGGCAACGTCAGCTGTGCCGTGAGATACGATCACCCACCTATACAGACAATGTCCATGAAGCCATACATTCCATAGCAGATCTGGAAGAGCAGGTCCTGGCGCTGCCATTTGGCTGAAGGACTGAAGGTCGACCAGATGAGCCACGAGATACTGGCGATGAGGAAGAGGGAACCCAGGATGGCCGCTGCTATCTGGACCTTCTCAATGACTGTCAGAGAGATGGCCTGCCACTGCAAGGGGAGGCAATGGGGAGAGGAGAGGGGACAATGGAGGGGGAGGAAGGAAAAAGAGAAGAGATTCATTACTTGGGGAACATCGCTGTTTTACATCATTGCGGTGGTTTTGGAGATCTCAAAGAGCACCTATGAGCATAGACGCTTTTACCTGGTCCACTTTTGGGGTGGAGCATGCCAGTTGTTCAACAGCGCATGGCCCCATGTTTCCTGACAGCATTGCTGAAGCGGCATTGGGGAGGAATTCTGCATCTCACCAGGAAAGCAGAAAGACCTGAGGGAGTCAGGATGGACTGGGGGAAAGACACCAAAAATAACATCCCCATGACAGTAGGTCTGTGATGAACATCACAAACCAGGACATTCAGTTGCTGCTTCAAAGAGAGGCCAGGCAGCAGCCTTGTCTAGGGCATCCTATTACCATGAGACAAAGTGTCTCAGAGAGCCAAGCTTTCCTTCGGAGGCCTCCCATGGGCTGGCTCTGTGCCACTTGGTGAGATCTGACAGGATCACAGCACTAGGTAAGATCTCGCAGTGGCAACGCACATCCCACAAAACTTGTTACAAACAACACAAGTTGCCGTGGTCAGGACACCCTGCCTTTAGGTGATGACACGTTCAGGCTGTGTTCCAAGGTAAACGCCAATGCTTCTTCCTCAGAAGAAGAAAAAAATAGAAATAACTCCCCCAAATCCATTCATTATGTCAAATAGCTTTGTATAAGCTACAGTATAAATATCCTAAAACCAGATTCCTCTCTGTCATCCAGCATAAAACCTCCCCACTCAGATTTACACTGCTGACAGAACTGCCCTGTAAAAGCCAAGAGCAGAAATTTCTTTCTTTGCCTCTTTGTGAGGTCCGTAGCCCCTCCTGCAAGTCAGAAATCGAACACATAAACAGGCTGGGGAGAGACAGTCTCTCTTGGCATCGAAGTATATAGGCCACCTTTAGCTGTGAGATACATGCCCTTGAAATCTCAGTGGGACTGGCAGGAGGATAAATAAAGGCGGACTTCAGCCTCCTGCAGGTATAGAGGATTCAGAGGAACTGAAAATGTTAAGTCTGGATTCAGCCCAAATTCCATGTCCCTGTGAGGTGGCATCTCTGGCGAGCCCTCAGCACCCTGCCCGTTTGTCAAACATAACCTGGGACATCAGGGTCACCCTTCAAGCCTTGTCCCATCCTTTTGCAGGGCGAGGGAGTTGAGTTGCTGGGTCCTCCTTTAACGCCCAGGCCAGCCAGGAGTTACCAGTGTTTTTTGGGAAGTAGGGAGGACTTTGAACCCTGATTGAAGGGCAAGAAGGACAACTGGTGACTTGTGCTGGTACAGGCATGCATGGCATTGCTACCAGTCCAATGACCAAACCCCTGAGCCGAATGCCCTCCCCTGGAAAGGGCTGCTGTTGAAGAGGAACAGAGAAGAACTTCAGCCTGAGGCTGAGGCCTGTGGGTTGCAACTGGAAGGAGATTGTCTGGCTTGGCTCCGAGGTGAGCTGAAGTGTCTGCCTCTGCCAGCCTTGCTCCTTGGCTTACAAGGGCAGACAGCCCTCAAATCATTTGTCAGGGATGTGCAGCACCAGTGAGGTGGGTGGTACCAGCTTGTTTCGTAGTTGGCCACAGAGTAGATGGCCATAACGCTGCTGAACAGAAGAGAACCTGTTCCCTGCTGAGGCAGGACTGTGCTCAGCTAGCCCCAGTTCCCTTCCTGCCATCCGCTCCAGCAGCTGGCCCAGCCAAAGGCAAACACCCAGCACCAGAGACACTCAGTGATCCCTTCAACAGCCTGTGTCCACTCTGCCATAGCCCGATCTGCTCCATGCCTCCACCAAATCAAGCCAGACCAGTGTCCCCTTTGTGTCACAAAGAAGTTGAGGTAGTGAACTGCGCTCTTCTGAGGGCTGGGAGCTTGGTGGTGCCAGTCACAATGGGAGGGTCAAGGTGTGCTGGAGTCCACAGACAGCTGTGCCACTCTGCTCCCCTCATAAGACACAGCAAAGGCCACGTCAGAGCTGAGAGGGTGCAATAGACCTCCCAGCACCCATCACCCCCCAATTTGGGTTCTAAGGGTGGGATCAGCAGCTCTGCTGCCCTCCCGTCAGCTCTTCAGCTTCGTCCTCAACAGCACCTCAACAAGCAGGACAAATCTGCAACCAATGCAACCAGCTCAGAGCTCCAGGACTAGGGGAATGT
>VYZM01003151.1:232244-275099 GCA_013398915.1 Dromas ardeola | reverse complement strand
GGGTAAGTGCGGGGGGTTGTACTTTCACCCCTGCAGCTTTCCCCAGACCTCATCTCCCCTTCCACTAACTCTGGCAAACACCGAGGGGCCGGGCGTGCAGGGAGCCCGGCGCACAGCCTGGTGCCGCCTGCGAAGGTTTTACTGCAGGTCCCTCACGCTGACCCGTGTGCGCCTGTGCCAGCCTAATCATTCTGCATCATTTCTCTCTCGAGAGGAGGTAATGGACTGGCTCCTCACCATCTGTCTGGCACGCAGCAAGGCCTGTGGTGGCAACAGGTCCTTCCAAGGTAGCAATTAAAGACAGAAAAAGAAGAAGGAGCTGTTTTCTGCAACTAGCAGCCACATACAACCAGCACCACTGCTTTGCAGAGACAGGGAGGAGTAGGTGTAGTACTGCATATACTGTCAAAGGGGTGGGGGGCTCAGAGCACAGAGAGGTTACACCTGAGTGCAAACTTCAAACCCCGCTCCCTTTGGTTGGGAACAGAGAGGCTGAAACACAGGCAGCGACGCTGCCTGACGCTGCGCAGCCGGCAGCAGCTGCCGGGAAGCTCGCTGCAGCGATAATGAAGAGGCTGGAGTCTATCAGTCATGCCAGGGGGTAGGAGACTCTCCCCCTGCATCTGGCACTAAGTGACAGAGACACACGCAGCAGCAGTCCTGACTCTGTTCGGGAGGTGGCACTGGGGTGTGATTACCCTCTGGCAAGGAGGTAAATGGGTCAGAGCTGTACACTGGGGAAAATAACCAGCTTGCAGAAGAATTTAATATTTTCCAGAAAAAAAAAAAAAGAAGTAGTAAGTAATAAATGTTGTATTTCCTCTCTGGCAACCCTGAGAACTGCAGTTTAGCATGCCACATCTAGCTCGAGCCACCAATAACTGGAGTCATTATTTTTCATCTTTTAATTCCATTTTGCTACACATCTTAGGGTATGAGGTTTGCACAGAAAGAAGAAAAGGGGTGAGACAGAAGATAAAGCATGTTACCCAGTGAGAGCACAAGAAGGGTCCAAGACCTGTTCAGAGGTGGAACGTGATGATGAATTTCAGCTGCAGGAGCTGGGCCTGATGTGTCCCTGCACCAGTGGCTTTGGGAGCCCACCTCAGTCATAGCAATAACAGCCCTTAAAAAATCACTTATTTTCCTAACCCCTCTCCACCATCATTATGGCCAGCAGACCAGGGATTTGGTGGGTGACCCTATTGTCCTTGAATCACCACTAGAGCCACAAAGAAAGGTCTCAGCCCCGCTGCAGAGTCCCTTTACTGGCATGTCTGAAACCCCCAAAGTTCTTTTTCTGAATGCCTGGCTGCAGACACAGCCCACCCCCTCCAAATCTCCAGTTCAAATGTTCAAGCTCTAGTAAGGTCACGGTGTCAAGCAATCCTACCTTGTGGGGAGAGACCTAAACCTGAGCCCTTCTTTCCTCAGCTGATAATGACTGCTGAGTCCCAGGTAGCCA
The DNA here is from genome assembly GCA_013398915.1 of Dromas ardeola. Lineage (NCBI taxonomy): Eukaryota > Metazoa > Chordata > Aves > Charadriiformes > Dromadidae > Dromas > Dromas ardeola. Next base: position 273,634 of record VYZM01003151.1, on the reverse strand, counting down.
CTGAGCTGTACTGAAGTGCACCTTTAACAACCAGCAGCTCACCCAGGTTGTCAATCAAGAATGTGACCTTGAGGTGGGTAGAAAGCTCTACAGATGCTCTGCCAGCACTGAACAGGGCAAAACTAAGGACTTGGTGGTACCAGAAAGCTTTAAAGGCTCCTGCAGGATAAGAGGAGCAGCTTTGTGAGCTCCATGCTTACAATGGCTTCAGACCATGCCCAGGCAGCTCTCTCCGATGGTGTCATGGTTTAGCCCCAGATGGCAAATAGGACCATGCAGTCACTCGCTCTCTTCCCCCAGATGGGATGGGGAAGAGAATTGGAAGTGTAAAAGTGAGAAAACTTGTGCGTTGAGATAAAAACAGTTTAATAGGTAAAGCAAAAGCCATTCGCACAAGCAAAGCAAAGCAAGGAATTCATTCACTGCTTCCCATCAGCAGGCAGGTGTTCAGCCATCCCCAGGAAAGCAGGGCTCCATCACACGTAACACTTGCTTGGGAAGACAAACACCATCACTCAGAACGTGTCCCCCCTTCCTTCTTCTTCCCCCAGCTTTATACGCTGAACATAATGTCATATAGGATGGAATATCCCTCTGGTCAGTTGGGGTCAATTGCCCCGGCTGTGTCTCCTCCCACTTCTTGTGCACCCCCAGCCCACTTGCTGGTGGGGCTGTATGAGGAGCAGAAAAGGCCTTGACTACTGAGCAACAACCAAAACCATCAGTGTTTTACCAACACTATTTTCATCCCAAATCCAAAACACAGCACTATACCAGCTGCTAGTAAGAAAGTCAATTCTATCCCAGCTGAAACCATGACAGATGGCTTGCCACCCACGCTGGAAAAAGGGCTCCAGTCCTCCAGACCATTCTGAAGAAATGTCCTCCCTCACTCAGTAGCCGTCTGTCTGTCCTCTGCTACCTCCCCCCTTGGCTGAGTGCTTTGGCACACCATGCAGATGTGCACATGCAAATCACCATGCTCTCTTGGACTCATTTTCCCCAAGTTTCCCCATTTTCCCCAAATCGCAAAGCTCTGCGACCCAGGTGTCTCAGCAAGGGTTTCTTGGGAGCCCAGGTCTGACATTTGAGATGACCTTAGCCAGGGGCCAAGCTGGGATCGGTGCCTACCAGTCCTGTCACACTTGTTCTCTTGCACCTACGTGTTGTACTTGGGACAAACCTGTTTCCCTGTTTGGTTCAGTGCTTCTGCTCAGAGGTTTGTGAGTGAAACCCCCCCCACTGCTAATGTAACACAGATTAATAATCCCATTACTATAGTATTTAAGGCCTGATCCGTATTTCCCTTTCTTTGGCACCAGCAGTCTCCAAATGTTCCCAAGCACCAGCATGAACAGATCGAAGGCAGATATTTGCTTGCGGAAGATACCTGCGTCTTACTGCAGCAGCTTGCTAAGAAGACTTGCTTGCTGGAAAAGCCTTCCTACACTCCTCTGAGAGCTCCCCCCTGCCTGGCTCAGGCAGTTCAGCTTATTTTTATTGCTGTATCTGACACGTCCCCTTAGTACGTATCATTAACATCCTGAGCTGTGCTAGTCAGCAATTTAATTTTCAGACCCAGGATCACAAACAAGCAGAGGTTTTTCCTAGAAGGATGGGATGGACCATTCCCAGCACTGCTTAGGTCTGGCTCTCCCCTCTCTGCTGTCCTGAGGCCCTGGCCATCCTCCCCAGTTATCTTTTGGAGGATGGCTTTTCTTTTTATAAATTCACCAAGCAAAGTTATGCCACCACTGTGGTAGCTTCCCTGCTGTACATTTACAGATGCTGTGGCTTATTCAGATACTGGAAAGGCAGCCGGGAGGAAGGAGGGTCCACTAGGGCCATGTAATGGAAACGTGCAGAGATGAAACCCCCTCCCTTCTGTGTGCCAGAGCATCTGGTAAGACTCAGGCTACAGCATCGGTATCCTGGAAAGCCCCCGTTATGAGGCACAGGCCATGAAGTCTCTCTTGCTGTGCCTGCACACATTGCTTGCAGGCTGGAGGCTGCAGCTGGAGCTCAGCAGGGACCAGCCAAGGCTCAACACACAACAGCAGCAAGACGGGACAAGCAGGAGACCCCAGTGAATTTGTCTCAAGCTTTTTCGCTCAGGAGCTCAGGCTGAAGTTCAAGCACCCTCGGACCTCATCTACTTCTGGCAGATGTGGGAATCCTGATGAAGAGGCCACACAAATGAACACTGATCAGCTCTTAACAGAGCATCACCACAGTCAAAATACAGCCAGAGAACTAGGATCGGATCCCAACCCCAGCACTGGATAACTGAGGATCTTTGGAGCCGAAACAACCCACAAGACAAAAAGAGTCAGCGATAACAACTGTAAAGCAGAGTTGAACTCCCTGAGACTGCAGACAGTTGTAGGTCTGGGGAGGCTGGTTCAAATGGATCTTTTATTTGCTAAAATCAGAGCATCAGAGTGAATGTGGCTCAGCAGTGGCTACAAAGGAGCTGTATAGATGAGACCCACTGCAGGGTCCCATCACGGCAGGTACCTACTCCACCGTGTATCACCACCAGAGTGCCTGCAGTGCTATCAAAACCCTGAGTCTTCAGGGCATTTTTAAAGTCATGGGCTTTGCAAAAATATTGCAATGGAGAGGATCATTTGAAGCCTCCACGCCCATGACTCCTGTCTCAGTGACTGGCAGACCGGAGAGCAGGAAGATGGATAGATGGATGGATGGATGGATGGATGGACGGACGGACGGATGGACGGACGGATGGACAAAAGCTCTGGATCTTCTCATTGCTCACAGCTGGTGGGATATTTTTGTTTATTTGCTGTCTGACTGCTGCTTGTCAGGACACTTGCCATGTTGTCCAACCACTTTAATCCCCCAGTCTCAGCAGGTTTGCAGTGCTGCTGCTTTAAGACCTTTGCTCTTAAATGTCTGCAATCTAGGGATGGCAGGGGAATGTTAATTTATTGAGATTCATTCTGCCAAAATATCATAACAGCCTGAAGGCTGGAAGGAGCCTGTGTTAATTATACATGAACCCTGTTCCCCTGGCTGTAACTTCTCTACCCACGCCACGAGTCTCCACACACATCTGGCCCATGCCGTGCTCCTAGGCACTCCAAAAAATGTGCATCAAATGTCAAAATGGGCAGAGAAATGTGCAGAACCTGGGGAACATGTGGGTGTCGGGTGTGCTGCTCTGTTTGGACCTATTGGACATGCTGCAGGGAGCCCAGGGCCTGCCAGCTGCTTGGGTTTGCCTTTCCAGTGGTCTGTCACATGAGAGGACACAGGAGATAGGTAGGCCATGTTGCTGGTTAAAATCTAGCCAGGCTCAGAGCATCACCCAAACAGGTTTCATTTGACAAGGGGGTTAGCTTTTTGTGGTCCTTGCCTGTATTACGGTTGGCCTGGAATAAACAGACAACCATGATTTCCTACAGCATTTGCCCTCCAAAACCTCTGCCTGAGAAATTCAGAGCTTTCTTGTAAGAATCAAGCTGGGCTGAAGTGCCAGCAGATCCTGAGAAGAAGGGCCAGGGACTATTGCTTTACTTAGAGACATGCTGTATGTCCAGGTGGTTCCTGGCTATCCACGTGTGGGGTGAAGACCAAGCAGAAAGGATGCTCTTCCCACCTGCACACGCTTTGGCACATTGTTATGGCACAAAGTGTCAGGGCATTACAGCCCCTGGGTCCTCTTTGCCTCCCTTTCCCAGCATCAGAGGATGGTGAGAGTCACTGGGGAATGAGGCAAACCTGGTGGTGTGTGCGGTGATGGATTATGGGGGGCCTGAGCCCTTAGTCCTCATGGGAAGTCCAGGCCATGGGAAGTACATCAGCCACGTCCCACAGGATTTCACATGCTAGTGCTAGTGCAGCATCTGCTTCCCAGAAGTGCCTTTGTGCAGGCACCAGACAGCTGGCTCAGGCACCCGGGCACGGAGCTGTAACTCCACACATGCCGCATTTATTCCAGACCAAGTGGCTTTTCACTCCAGTTGCTTCTTCCCACCCTCCAAATCTCCCAGTGCTTCCGCGAGAAGTGCTGTGAAGTCTAAGCCAGCGATGTGAAGCCTGCGAGCCCAGGGTCTGCATGGTCCTCTGGGACCCTCGGTCCCGGAGCTGAGCTCTCTCACTCAGTTGCCCCTGCCACTCAGTTTTTGTGTTCATGACAAAGGCCAGCAGATCAGGCCACTTTCTAACAGGGGACCCCAAAAAGAGCAATCCTTTGCGCAGGCTTTTGAGGGTGTGTGTGGGAGGGGAGCTTGTTCGTGAATAGCTCCAGTAAATTTTAGCCAAGTGAGAAGCCGGAGGAAAGTCACTGACCCATTGCCCTGAGCCACCTGAAGGTGTAGAGCATTTGGAGGTCATCCATTAAAGGCAGTGCTGGCTACCTGCACGCTCGTAAATCTGCACCCACAATCCTCCAGTGCTGCGCAGCGTTGCACCCCGATCTGAGGCACAGAAAGCATTAGGGCACTCATGGACCAGCTTTCCAGAAATAAACAAACACTGCTTTGTCCACATCTCCCCTCCTGTGTTTCAATCTGCTCTGAGTTACTAGAGCCAAGAAATTAAAACGCCCTGGGTCTGGGATGAAACCTTGGGATGAAACTACTGATCTCTCCAGCCCACGGCACATGGAAAATTGAATCAGAAGCTTTAGGGACTTGCAGAGAGCAGGCAGGCTTTTTTCTTCCCCCCAGCAAAATTTCCCCATGATGCCCCACTAATTTCACTACTTCATTTAAGTCTGGAGTCCTAAAGGGCTGTCCCTGTTTCCTCACCGTGGTTAGTGACCTTAGGCCTGGAAAAAGACACACAGAGATTGCAGTTTGGAGGAGAGAGCAGGATTTTGCATTCCCCCACCCCTGTACAAGTAGGCACCATCACTGGCAAAGTCTTTGCCTCTTGTTAGAGAGCAGAGCAGCCAGCAGAGAGCCAAAGCCCTCCATCGGGTGCTGGACAGACCAACACCCTTATAGACATTGCCCCAGTCTCTAAAGCGCAGAGTGCAGCTGTAATGTCTCTCCATCCAGATGATGCTAATTAAGCAACAGTGCCTGGATGTAATGTGCTTCCTTACGTCCAAGGCACTAATGGTACTCAGCAAAGGCTTGCAGCAATTAGTCCATCTTCAGGTGTCACCCCCGCAATAAATCAATAACTATTAAGGATAATTTATCCCATTTTTAACAGTCACACAGTTTTCTCCATTCTGAATCTTGATTTTAAATTACCAGCCTGCAGTGGGGCTTATTAAACCACAGTGCTTTTGAACTTGGAAAAGAAAGAAGGTGGGTCCTCTGATGCCTTTCGCATCCACTTACACCAAGATGTGCTTTACCTGTTGTGTGTACATCTGCAAATGTCCACTGCGAATCAGGGTTGGAGAGACCAGATCACCACAGCCAACAACCTTTGTGCTGCGCCAGGATGTATTTGATCACGGGAGAGCAGTAAAGTGAAAAGGGTGGCGGGATCAGAGAGGAGAGCTGTAAGAGCCCTCCATCCGCCTCTTCCATCCCTCACGCCAACACAGGGGAGGCTCAGCAGGAGATCGCGGTTAATGGCACAACCATAAACACGTGGAGTCTCAAGATACTGCTCTGTCACAGACTGTGTGCTCTGTTGTAGCAAATACCATAACTGCTCCATGCCTGTCTGCCCTTGGGGACGGTGGCATACCTGTGGTCTCCAGTGGATGAACACATTTGAGGGATTGTGAGGCGTTACTGGCATTTTCAACAGGAGGCAGGAGTGAACATGGGAACTGTCAAAGGACAGAAAGAGCAGACTCCCGAGGGATGCCCCTGGTACCACCGAGCAGAACATGGGGCCTCTTTGGACCAGACCCCGACAGCCCTTTCTATGTGCCTCAGACATATGGACCACTGTGCGCAGGAAAGGAAAACCCACGCAGGTAAAATCCACTTGCTCCCAGAAACAAAAATAGAAATGAGAATAAATAGACTTTGAAATGTCTCTAGTACCTTTACCTGCAGAGGGTTCTTTGTGCTTATGGCAATGACGTGATACTTGTAGTAACACAGCTCACAGCTCCAGCAGCCTCTCTCGCTAATCCATTTGATCAGACATGGCTGGTGCGTGCACTTCACCGATCCATCGCATCGACACGGGCTCAGCAACTCCCCCTGAAAAAGAGAGACGGCATCAGCGAGGCTCCCCTCCTCCCACAGGCACAGCACGGCACGGCATGGCATGGCAGAAGCTCCATCATCCACCCATTTGCCCTTTGTTCCTTTTTATCTAGTTTGGCTTAGGTAATAATTTTTCCTCTAATAATTCTTGGCTGATGTGAACAGAGCTTGACAGCGATGTAATGGTTTCAAATACTTGGGTCCTACATTTTTTTGTGGAAAGCGACAGCTGGCTAGATAAGAGATGCCTAATATCACCGCTGAAGGAAAAACTAGGTGAGCACAGCTCTTACTAAACACCAGAGGACCCACACTAGACTACAACCAGTGGACACAGATCTGTTGGCAACCAGACGCCCCTGTTTCACTGCTCAGTTTTCTGTCTCTCTGCTACCTATTTTAGTACGTGAGGTTGATGGTGGGGATAGCTGGGAGACAGCCTCTGCTGCAGGCTGGTGTCCCGCTCAGCCCAGGGTGGCTTTCTTGAGCCCAGCCAGGCAGGAGGGGGAAGACAGACGCGATGGCCCTTGGACTCTCTGTGTGGCTGGCTAATGCAGGCTGGCTCCTGTCCGGGAGCTGGACTGAGCCCAACGCCATGCGGTGCCTCCCAGGACGTGCCAGGCAGTGGGCATTTGCAGCGCTAGGCACAGGTGTCCCCTTCCCAGTGGTCCTGGACCAAAAGGGACAAACCTGACCATGGGTGGCAGACGTGTGCTTTGTGTCCAGGTCTTTGTGTACCCATAGCCCAGCAGGGAAAAGGTCCTCAAATTTCACCCACCCCCCACACACTCTTCCCCCAGACAGTCTGTCCTGAAAGTGAGTCACACTGATGGATAGCCTGTAGGGCTGACTATTTTCACCCTTGAAGCAAACAACGTGGAGAACAAATTGCGTCCTGGCTTGTGACACACAGACTTTTATGAGTGGTGGCTGAAACACTGATCCTCCTGGTTTGTTCCCTTGTTTCTGGGGTAGCTTTAAACAGGGGTATCCAGGAAACGTCAATATTATTCTGATCCAGTCCTGTTCACCATGGGACTAAATTCCCCTCTGCACACGCAAGCTCAGGAGCTCACTTTACAGTCCTTTACCATTGCTTATTTAAGGAAGAACAGGGCCATGACATTTTACTCCCCACCTTTTAGTGTTTAAAAGCCACAATATAGACCCCAATTGTGTATTTAGCTGGGCTCCAAGATTTAAAAGCTTTTAAAGGCAGAATGAGAACACGTATGGGATGGGGAAGGCTGGCATCCTGCTTTCAGTGTTGGGGAGAAGATATTTCCTCTTATACCCCTAGATCACCCCCATCATTACCACTGATGGAGCACTAGGATAACAGAGCTTGGTGCCTGGGGCTGCTGGACACAGCAAAAGACGTCCATCCCAGCTGCCTTGGATTAGGAAACCAGATCCTGCTCTTGCGAACCCTGGTGGGAGACTGCCTTTGCTTTCAGGGTACCACCTCAGGTCTCAGAACCTGAGGACCTGAGCACCACGCTGGGCAAGAGTGATACTTTTTTTTTTAGGAAACCTAATGCAAACATGTTAATCATTTCATTTGCTTCAGCTAGGTGACCTAAAAACGTCATCTTCCATGAAATTTTAGCAAAACTGTAAATAACTGTTTACGTTACAAAACCAGGCTCAGCTCTACCTGCCACTGGTGTTCATTGCACACTGGAGGGGATGCAAAGGGAGAGGGGGAGCAAGGAGGGTTGTAGGATCCCCAAACCTATTTTACCTGGAAACGTGCAACAGGACAAGCCAGGAGAAGGGAAGCAGGGAAGGATTAGATGGGAGGAAGGCATGTGTGGGAAGGAGCACTAACATTTGGCATTCAGACTCCCCATGTGAGGTGGAGTTTGAGGGGCTCGGGTTCGTCTGTGCATGTTTGTGCCCCTTGCTGGGACTGGGGTGGGAAGGCACAACTGTGATAAGGAACCCGCATGAGCACGTACTGCCAGCCAGGATGCAAAAGGGGAGGGATCAGGGCTTAGCACAGCTCCTCCTCTCGCCAAACCTCTTCCACACCGATAGCCATCCTGGTAGAAGGACCTCTACTCTGTGCCTCTGGTCTACCCTCCTCATCTCAGTCCCTGCTGCTTTATTTTCTCAACAGCTTCACTCCTCAGCACACAAGTGTGATCCCAGCACCAAACAGGTAATGCCAAAACCTCCGGGCTCTACAATGTCCCTGCCTTTCCACCTCACCGCACACTGGGCTCTCCTGCAGAGCTCAAAGAGCCAAGTGCGGGACCTGGGATTTGTCTAACGAGCAGCTGGAAGCACTGGTGATGAGAAACCAGGAACGGGGCAGAACAGAGCAGGAACTAAGAGCAACAACCTCCAGGCAAAATCTTGGAAGAAGAAGGAGAAAAGCTGTAGCTGCAGCGTGGACTCGCGTTGGCTTCTAGGGCTCTGTAATAAATGAGTCTACAAAATCTAAGCTTGTCTCTTCAGAGCCAAGAGATGTTCATAGGCGTCTTACACTGCCGTGGGGGCCTGGTCCCCCTTCCTAATTGGGACACTCCAACCCGCACAGTCCTGCCAGCTCCTTCAAGAATTCAGGACTCAACTGTGGAGATGAATCCCCCAGTTTCTTGATTTTTGCAAATCCAGAAAAAAACCTGATTTATCACATTTACTCCAGTCGTGTGAAATATTATATCCTTGTGTGTGGCGCGCAGCTATTTTTGCATACTGCGAAGCCCAATTCTGTCCGCAGCAGGCATTCGTAAAACACTGCCACATGCACACACGCACACACACACTCCTGTGCCAGCAGAAAAATAAACACCAGGGGCATATTAAAGGAATAAATCCTTTGTACAGCAAAGGAGAAGGAGTCTCATTGCCGGCTGTACAGTGAGCTCGGGAACAGTCCATTGGCTGTGATACACATGAAGGATTCCCTGTACAGAGACCTCTGCTAAAAGCTACGTGCACACAAAAGCAAGTCCAAAACGAGGTGCAGATCACAGCAATTACGGATGGAAATTGAATCCCCATGCCTGTTTCTGTAGGTTTGTAGAAGTCAGCTCTGCACAACATATTCTCCAGTGCTTCAAACAACAGCGCTCCTACCAATTCCCTTTGGGGTCTGCTCTCCAAAGACCCTTTGAAGGGTCTACTTCCCAACACTTATTTTTGCAATTTTCCTTTGTAGAGTTACAACCCGTCGCTTGGATCAGCCTAAGCAGCATTTCTGCTTTATCAGCATCTAGTGGAGAAATGCTCCCCGGCTGCAAGCTTCAATCTCAGCTTGCTCAGTACCATCTTGTTCCCCTGCAACAACCAAGTGGGCTTAGGGCTCAGGGAACCTGCCTTTTTTTTTGTTGTTATCCAAGTTTAAATTAGGGTTCACGTCAAAGGTGGAAAACCAGAGGTAACAAAAAAGGAAGGGTATCTCTGGCTTCAGCCATAACCCTCTCAACATATGGATGAAATACTCTTCCCTATATATTATTATTCTTTCCTACATCTGGGAAGAGTAATACATTAAGCAGTTATGTATAATATTCTTCCCTGTTTCTGGCTGTGATGGGAGCTGGTCTCGAGGAGCAGCAGCGGCAAGGCTAGGCTGAACTGGCTTCACTGCTGGAGATGCACCGGGAGTGCGGGTCTGTTCCAGCTCTGTCCTCTCCTTATGAATTCCCAATCCGTGCCCGTCGCAATACGCCAAAGTGGTTAATGATTATCTGGGCCCTGCTATTTTAAGCCTACTGAGAAAGGATGAAAAAAAATATTATTGCCAGCGTACGCTTCTGATGCTCAGTATATCTAGGGAGAAAACAATGACGTCAGGAGCAGCACCATCCCTGTTGCGTGCTGGTGTCAGTGTTTCACCCGGCCATTTTATCTGTCATTCGTCAGTGCTGGGAGCCCATCCACACGTTGCTACCAAAGCTGCAGCTGCTCACCCGCCAGCAGGCAGTCATGGGATGTGTTTCCCAGGCCTGTCCTTTTAACTATAAATTAACTATAGCAAACTTGCCCACCCCGTCTCCTCTGAACATGGCGGGGCTGGGGATGATGGTGTCATCGGGACAGGACGTGGCCTTCTGGGGTCTCCCAGCTCCAGCTGTGCTGACCTACATCTGCTGCCTGGGCTTTTCCTGAGCACCAGCTCAGCTGGAAAGAGCCATGTTAGCAACATCCTGCTACCACAACTATTAAAGCAAACATTTTGAAAACCAGGGCAAGCTGTACAGCAAAGCTGGATGGCTGATGGTGATCTTAACACCTGCAGCTTTTCCTCAGCTGTGTGTTTTCCCTGCTCAGGTGTACAAATCAGCATCAGTCATTAGCATCACCCACAGGACCAGTGCCCCAGGCCAGAAAAGGGCAGTGAGAAGAAGATGAAAGAGTCACCCACATCATGAGAGCTACCATCTCTCTCCGGGAAGGCACATGCAGCCGCCACTGCTCACGGGAGCAGCTGCACACGTGGATCTGCTTGCATTTATCTGAGTTTGTCTTCTTTGGCAAAGGAAACCAGGAATATTTAATTTCAGGTCTTCAGCTGAGTCTCCTAAATACACTTAAATCTTCACATTGAATTTAAATGTAATGGGAAGTTTTATTATGGCAAATAAATGCCAAATGATTTCTATATTAAGAATATAATTACAGAGGAATTAAGTCCACTGGCAAAGAGAAACCCACCGTTACAGACCTGGTAAACTTCAATAAACATGTGTTAATGATCACTCTGTCTTCACACACACTCACAGGAACTGCCCCTCCATCCTTTTCAACTAAACACACATGTTACTGTCAGCATCTCAAATGCTTCCCGTGAGTACCCTCCCGTGCCCGAGCACTGTGCAACAGCCTGAACCAGCAACAGGCAACAAGGGACACGTAATAAGCGCCTATGAATTATATATATGTATATTGCATGAAATACTCCAGCACTGGGGGAGATCGATGCAGAGGGTGAACCCAGTGAGGAGTGACTGGCCTTACATCTCCCATGGTGTTGGGACAGCACAGGACATGGTTATGCGTGGGGCTCTGTGGTGGGGTGGCATCTGCCCAGGTGCCCCGGCAGAGCTGGGTGCTGACCACAATCTCCATGTCGGCAGCAATTTGCCAAGAGAATTTCCCTGGGGGAGGATCCCCGAACTGGGCAGCTCCCTAAAACCTGGGGAACCTATGGGAAAACCTACGCGAGTGATTATAAAAAGAAATCACCCAGACCCTTTACAGCTCCCTTCCCACCTCCAGGTGCCACCGCTGCTGCCATGACACCTCCGTGACCAGGACTTGGCTCATCCCACAGCTTCCCTGCAAGACCGGGCATCCCTTCGGCACGCAGAGGTGGTGCTGCCCCATGCCAGGCAGCCCCGGGAGGGCAACAAGTAGCAAGAGAAATGCAGCCCCATAAAGGACCGGAGAAAAACCCAGCTCTGGACAATGATTTCTGTTGCTCAGACATGGCTTTAAGCCTGCCGCTGCCTGGCTCGAGTTTTCAGTGTGGGATCTTGGCCTGGCAGCTCCCTGGGGCAGGACCACATCTCTGAGGGTCTCTGCCACAGTTGGGGTGTGGGTCCCTTTCTGGGGGTCCTCAACCCCACGGCCGTACAGCTGGGAACGGTGGCCCGGGGGCTCTGAGATGGGTGTGGGGAAGAGGGGGTGAGGGGGTGAGGGGGGGCACAGCTCTGCTTTTTTTGTGATTTTCTGCAATTTTCGATGGGTATTAGCAGTTCTGGCAGCCCTGTGAACAGGGCATTTATCTCCAACAGGGCAATGACTAATCTAGCAACAAAACACAGGCATCCTTCTGCCTGCAGACTGGGCGTGAGCAGAAAGGCAGCTCAGCTCTAATGCACCCAGCAAAACCACCATGCATTCCTCCAGGACCACCAGGCATATTTTGGGGGTGTTTGGAAATGTGGATGATGGGCAGGAGAGGGATACATTTCACAGGGTCCTGAGCTGAGACCCAATGTTTGTTCCAGAGCGAGTCCTGCCTGAAAAGCCATCCATCTGCAGAGCTCCCGATCCTCCAAAAACAGCACAAATTGCCTTTCCGCCCACAGAGGCTGCTGCTCCTGCACCTGCGAGGAGCGCCGAGGCTGCCACGCTGCTCAGGCTTTTTCTGCACCTCTCCGATGAAAATGTGAAAGGCTGGAGCCACAGCTGCGGGGAGGGCAGGGTGGGACCTGCTCCGCAGCCTCCTTCTGCAGGAAAACTCATCCCACCGCTACCACAAGCGACGTGACTTTCTGGCTGAGCAGCTGCTACCCACAGCCCTCGGCTTTACCACGGCCATGGGGAATCTTGAGTGATCTCTGCTCCTTCCCGTCTCCAGCATTTTGTGCCTGTCACTGCTGCTGGGACAGATGGATGGATGGACAGACAGCGCTGGGGGTAGCAGCTAAGAATCTGGGAACAGGATGGAGAAGGGGGAATTCATGGAAGGGAGACTTTCTTTCTTCTGAGCCTTGTTGATGCCCACGGGGTTTCTGGTACTTTTTGTCACTGCAGAGCTAAGAGACCATCACCCCGTCTGACCTGCTCACCACGGCATCAGTGAAGCCTGCCCATGTTTTAAGCCAAAAGATGGTTTTTTTGTTAAAGAGGAGGCTCAGCTATGTTGGAGGCATACAGCAGGCAAACCCCCCGTGCCCCCATCCCCTGCAATGGTGCAGGGATTTGGGGGAGAGGCGTCTGGCCGGTCCCCATCCCAGAGCTGTGCCCTGGTCAGCAGAGCACAGAAAAGCCCCAAAAGGCCCTTGAGCTGCACCACAGTGTTGGCCGCCCTCTGCGCCAAACTGCCCTGCTCCTTCTCTGCCACCTCTGAGCGGGACGTTTGAAAGCAGGACCCCCACAGGGCTAACCATGTGCCCCCATGGGATGCCCACTGCTTATTAACAGGGATGGGTGACGTGTCGAAAAAGCCTGAGGGCAACCTCCGTACTCCACCTTTCCTACAGGGTAAGCAATGGTGCAACGCACTGAGCTGCGCCGGAGCAGGGATAGGTCTCCTCTGTGCACAGATCAGCTCCCACCAGGGAGCAGAAAAAGGATGTCTTTTTTTCCCTTTTAATTGCTAAACCCTTAAAAAGCTCTGCAGGGCAGGAGGGCAGGTGAGAGACAAATGAAGATGAGGAATAAAAACTCAGGAATAAAAGAAAGAAGGAGGAAGGTGCCTGAGAAGTCCTCGGTGCAGAAAGCCCAGTGCGTTAGAGAGCGGCAGCTCTGCCTCCCTCTGACAGGAGCCTTCGCTGTGGTGACATCCTCGGAGCAGTCTGGAGCAGTGGCTCAGCCACAAGGCTCTGCCTTCACTCCTTCACTGAATTTCGGGAAAAGGTGATTGAACGCAGCTCCGTGGAGCTTCATGCGAGCTACCAGGGAGCTGGGGCATGTTTGTGCAATGCCTCGGAAACAGAAAAGCAAAGCAGGAACGTTGTGGAGTTTAATGCGAAATATTTGGAGACGTGGCCCTACTCCTTCCCATTAAAAAATTAGAAAAAAAGGGCTTGATTTTGGCTAGGGCTGTTTCAATATTCAACTGAGAGTAACTCGCCCATGTGTTTGCCCTCAGGCAGGCACAACCCACCAGCTCTGGTCGCATCCCTGCCACCACTGGTATAGGCCAAAGGCAGCTGGTACAGGTAAGACCAGGCGTCGCATGGTTTAACATCAATTTCCTTTAAAGGAAAGTACTTTAAAGGAGCAGAGAGCATACATTTTTCTGAGAAACAGAGACTCATGGCGTATTTTTTGTGCAACGGGCTCCAGAGGATTTTAACAGCTTGGTTTCAGGCCAGTGAAAGGTGACGGGCAGAGAGCCCTACCATGTAAGTCCCACTGGGCTATGAAAGGTGGGCAGCATGGATGGGGATGCTGGAGGCAGGTTCTCATCTGGGACAGCCACTGCTTGGGGGGTGAGAGGGGAGGACAGTCTCTAAGGGCCCTTTTTGACTGAGAAGATGCTGAGCTCTGTCTCTGTGTGCAGGTTTTGCCAACAGACAGGCTTTTCTGGGAGGATATTGTTCCGAACAGCAGTCGTGACCCATTAGTTGTCCTCAAAGCAAATAACCCAGTGAGGGACCTGTTGCTGCCACCACTGAACCCGAGGAGAAGCCGTGACTGATCCTGCCCTGTGCCCAGCAGAATGGGCCGTTCTGTGCGATACAGCAAAGGGCTCTACTGACTTCAGAGAGGAGAAAACACGTGCCCTGACAGTTTTTCTCCAGCAGTTTGTGCCGGTGGTGTCCCTGGCTTCGTTTCTCAGCAAAATGGAAACCCTCAGTTTGCAGAGTCCGGGCAGCAAGTTGGTGTCTCCCCGTTGTACCCAATCAGGCCCTCACACCTCTATGGCATGACCACACATGGACGGGAGGAGCTCACCCAGCTCCCGGGTGACAGGGGGTTGGAGGTGAATTGCCCCCTGCTCTGCCCGCTGCACCACCTCCCTACTTCACTCCTTCACAGCTCCACCATCTTCTCCTTTCAGCATCAGCCCTTTTTGGTAACCAAACTCCACACAACTTAATTTCCTAAAGCCGGAAAATACCCTTCACTGGGGATGAAAACCTACTCAATAGAAACAGCAACCGGAGGACCAACATTTCAAAGGACCATGCCACTGCCTACACATGCCACCACCAAAATGACACCTGCAAACGGCCCCGCCATCCCGTTTTCCTGGCATGGGGAGGCAGACACGGGGCTGTCCCGGCTGTGCACGGATGTGTTCGCAGAGCTCAGCCACGGCACGGCTACACCGCTGTCTGCCCTTGCTCCGGCAGCTCTCACACAGGCTCTTGGCCAGTCTCAGCTACGCCACCAAACTATGAGTAGAAAAGGTTTGTGAAAACCAGTTCCACCAGAACAAAGCCGAACGTTGCCTGAAATACTGACTAACAAAGGATTTTCGGGAATCAATAGCCCAAGGAGCAGAGAGCTTACAATATATAGATCACATTGGGATTTATTTGCTTTTCTCTCCACAGAAAGCTTTCCACAAGAAAAATAACTTCTCTTAGGTGTTCTAGAGCCCACTTCATCCTAATGTCATTGAACATGTTTTTGATTAGCTGATTTAAGTAATTCTTACTAAATGTTGCTCAGTTGCAAGGAATCAAAAAGCAAGCATCTCAGATATCACCTGCTGTGCCTCATCAGGTGTGATAATAGCACCGATTAAGTGAAGAGCCTTCAGTGCGTAGAAATCACAGTGCTGCGCATGTGAAATCGAGATACCTGAATACCCCTGAGCACTTGGGTGTTAGAGCGAGCTCAGCTCCAGACCTGCCCTGAATACAGAGCGGAGCTGCCTCAGCATCCCAGGAAAATGTCCTAGCCTTGTAGCTCTTGGGCTTTCACCCAAAGTATCGAGGCTTTAAACTTCCGGAGATTTACTGTAGACTACATCCATTTTGTAAGCTAGAACAACCTAGTCTCTTCTGAAAGCGAAATCCACTGTTGTTTCACTCTGGTTCTTCTTAATTAAAAAAATAAAAGTATTTCAGACAGTACTTAGATTTATTCTGTGTGAGATACAAGAGCGAGCTCAATTTTGCTCCCTAGGGTGCTGGGGTAAATCTGATGCGACTCCATGAAGCCAAACAGTTCTTCAGCACAAATCAAGTGCCCTTAAGTTATGGCTTCTTGTAATAAATTTTCAACCAATTAAAGAGGTTTTCCATTATTTTTTTTTTTTTAAATTGCTTTTTCTAGTGAAAAAGCCTCAACTAAATAGAATTCTTCTAAATATACTGCTTCTTTTTCATGGGGAAAGAAAAAGATAGCAATTATTCCTTATTATCTCTAATCCTTGGGGACCTTCACCTTTCTACTTCTCCAGTCCTCATCAGATCCATCAATGCATATTTTAAAAGTTCAAAGTATAAAGTTAATGCTTTCAGCATGCAAGTACCATATAATGCAATTCTTATCAGAGATGTGCTCATAATTCAGCAAATTGAACTTTGCAGCTACTTCCCTGGGAAGCTGTTCATAAAGATACTCAGCTAATGGGCATTTCAGAAAACATTATGCCATCAGCCACTGAGGAGCAGCCACGGAAAATCCGCAGAAATGGATGCTGGTTTGACTCTCCAGATGATAGATCCCACTTTTTAAGATAGTGAAACAAACAGAGCAATAGACTTTTTTTCTTTTTTTTTTTTTTTCCTTCCTGAGAAAGCTGAAGAACCCTTCAACATAAGAGCTGAGAAAATCTTTGTTCTGTAATATTTGTCTCATCTTCCTGCTTCCATCATGAAAGAGAAAATGGCCAGGTGTGCTGTTGGCAGCCTTATGGCAGTGAAATGCTCCTTCCAAAAGCGCAACAACTGCTCAAGAGCTGCTTCATGCCAGTACCACATCAACGTCGGGGAGAGGAAAATGACGGTACCACAGGATTTGGGGGTTCCCATTTGCCATAGGACCCTCAAGTGACTCCCAGCCAGGACTGAGGGCAGCAGGGTGGGGAACTGGGGGAGCTGCGTGCATGTTCAATAAGTGGAAGCCAACAATAAAGTGCAGACAAGACGATTCCAGCCCTCAAAGGCAGCATTTCCCAGCTGGGAGCAGAGACAGGGGGTGGGCAGAAAAGGCCACCCCAGCAGGTCTGGATGGGGATGCTGTGCAGTTGCTTTTCCTCCTCCTCCCAGGCTGGTCATGACCGGCAGCTCAGAGATGGAAACCCTCCAAAGAAGCCGTTTGTGTCTCCTGCCATGTGGGGTGGCACTGGGAGAGGGGCAGCCGCTGGCCCCGGGCGCAACCGGGGTGAAGGCATGGTGAAAGCAGAAGTGGGGGTGAAAGGAGAAGCGGTGGAGGGGCAGCGAAGTGGGAGACAGCACATCACACACAGGGCTGCCGCGGCGGCCGGGGAAACGTGATATAAAATAATGAGTGCGGTTTGTTTACTTTTAGCTTCGGTAACGCTGCAGGACTGAGCTGTTTCATTAAGACGTGGCCTGATCCACTTTCCCTTTCTGCCTCCCAGACTCGAGGAGAAGAATATGCAATTACAAAGTTCACTCATGTAGAGCCCTTCAATTACCGGGCAACTCTGTTACAGCTTTTCCAAATGTTACGAGACTCGTGCAGTAGGACATGACATCTGAAGCAATTCATTTTTCATCTGCCGATTAGCAGAAATTAAAATGGTTCTCAGAACATCCCAATTTATGTGAAATCAAGTTCCTTATTACTACAAAGTGTCTTACTGGGGAAGGCATTTCTTTTTAACGTCTCAGGCAACCCTGCAAGCAGAGATGCTGAACAAAAATATATGAAGGAGGTGGCGGAGGGGAGAATAGAGGTCCTCAGAGACCGCGGGTGGTGGCGCTCCAGAGCCCTGCCTTCCAATCCTGCCATAAGGTCACTTAAACGTTTGGCGGAAAGTCAAAATGCTTGCTGGCACAAACGTGCACTGGAGGCAGAGGCACGTCCTTTGGAAATGATGCAGTTAGAGAATGAGGCTGAACTGCCTTTACTGGCAGCGAGCTAAAAACCAGCCATAAATATAAAGCGTTTCTTCAGCAGGGGTCTGCTGCGCCGGCGGGTGGAGCGGCAGCGGAGCAGCTGCCTGCAGGACGCGCTCCAGCAGGGATGACGGATGCCGTGCAGGGACCCCAATGGGCCAAACCCACCACCCCTGGTAATACCTCTGCAATGGGACTTAGGGAAGGACCCACAGGGCTGGGGCAGGAGATGTCCGCCGGGCTGGCAGAGAATTAGATGTGAGAGCCAGCGGCAGCGTGGAGCAGCCAGAGCAAGGGATGGGATAAGGGAGGAGATAAAACCGCTTGGCCATGGCAAGAGCGGTCACGTTGCCCCTTCACTTGCTTTCTACTTTCACGGCATCCTGGGTGCTGGAAAAGTAGGTGAAGTCCCCTGGGGAAAAACTGGGATTAGAAGCGGGTCGAGCACACTCTTGCTGACTCTCGGCACCATCCTCCCCCCTGCCACGGGAGCGCGGTCCAGAGCTCATAAACCTGTAGGCCCACTTAGTCGAAGTGCAGAAAAAATAAACCATGGGAAAGGAGAACAGGCAGCTTAATCCCCAAATCCCTTTGCCTTGCGTGACAACTTTCCAGCCGAGAGCAGCTGAAGAAGATAGAGTCAAAGGTACTGGTGGCACTGGCTGCACCGTCCCGGGGGGAAGCTGCACAACATTAATTCTGACTTTCCGATGGTGCCATGGCCAAGGGCCTCCTGTATAAGAAGCTGCAGGAATCCATGTGTTTCAGTCTTTGCCTGTTTATGCGTCCTGGTGAAAAGCCTTGTTGTGTTTTTCTACCCAGCTGGGAAATCCAGCTTTCCCTTTCACAGGCAGAGCATAAAACAGAGAGGAGAAAAGGTAGAAATAAATGTAAGAATAGCCGTAACATCAGTACAGTGGGCTACAGAGGCCATTTTCTATTTTTTCTTTCAGTCTTCCTTTTGCACAAGAATGGTATCAGGGTTATTGTGTGTCTAAGAGTGAAATACACACAGAGAGATGTGTGTATACATAAACAGTGCCAGGGCTCTGAGGTTTCGGCGCTGTCAGCATAAAGATATTAAGCATTACATAGGGCTGATTTATTATCTGACTCTGCAATAACCTTTTGAAGATATACTGATTGGCAATTTGCATATTAACAAATACATCAACACTGAGGCAATGTCAGATGTTATGCACGGCTATGTTCCACTCCAGAGGTGGTTGAATTTCAAACAGTGGCCAAACCATTTGTATCCTTCAGCACAAAAGATGCCCTATTGAAATAGGAATTATTACCCTCTCTGTTGCTGGTCTTTATTGTGCTTTGTCAAATTGTTTCTCCCGCTCCCTCCCCATGGGATTTGCTGTATCAGACACAGAACCTGTTTCTGCCACATGAGGTTCCTCCTACCACACCTGGATTAGGTTATTTAACTTGGTGAACTACGTCCCGTCAGCCTGAGCTGTGATGGGACTTCCAGCACCCTCCTTTAGCTAGGGGACAGGCTGCCTTCCTCTGAAACAACACGTCTCCTCCGTAACAACTCACCGCTCCCTTAGCAAGTTGTGTCTCTGCTCAGGAAGGGTCAGGTGCCTGTTCCTGGCTGGGCTTTTCTTTTGCCTTAGTAATGAAGCCACAGGCACAAGCAAAAAACCTGGTGCTTGACCTGCTCTTGGTCAGTGTTGGGAACAAAACATTGGTGTGCGCCAACCACGGCCTTCAGCCACTTGAGCTGCACAGAGACACCGCTCCACCGCTCTCTCCAGAGGTAGAGATTTTATTGTCTTTCTAATTTGCAGTCAGCTCTTAGGTTGGGATTGTCCCTTACATCCACCCAGCCGCTCTACTCCACTTCCTTGTGCCCCAAGCTAAGAGAAACACGGAGATGTGATGCTTGGCCAGCTCACTTCCCTGATGATGACCTGCTGTCTGCTGTCTGGATTAGTTACTCCTTCGCTACCGTTCATGCTGCCGGCAGCTGGGATGCAAGATGGTCACCAGCTGGGCCATCAGAGAGAGAAGATGAAAAGAGGGATGCTGTTCTCATTACTTTGCCCTGGGTGTCATGGGTGCAAAGTGGCCAGGGCTGGAATTCCCAAGAGCTGAGATCTTTTATTGTGGCGCTCCTGGGCTTCGATATGCCAGAAAGATTTTAAGAGGTTTTTGAAAGTTGCCTTTGCAGAACTGGGCTTGGTAGATGTCCTGGTTTGAGTGGTACAGGACTAATTTCTCTTCTAATGCTTGGGAAAACAGCACTTTTAGAAGACTCTGGTGTCTGAATTTGTGAAAATATTTACTTTATAGCCAGCTATGGTATGTGGGTTTCAAGGTCTCAGGGTTTTACAGCTAGACGGGTGCAGGGATGAGGAGGAGCAGGACCCAGGCACTTGACCCAGGCTGCCAACAGGATTATTTCATACCATGAACATCACATTCAATATAAATCAGAAAGTTTGCTGAGAAGTTCTCTCTTCCTTTATTCTGCAATCCTGAGAACTTCTTGCCCTGGTGCTGGACCCCTGAGCCCTTCCCTTCCTCCTGAAGCCACAGCACTCGCAGTGTCCGACATTTGCTGTCCCTGCTGGGAGTGCACAGCTTCTGCTGATAGAATTGGCTGAGTATAATCCTTGTATATTTTATCTTGGTATTGGGATCAATACTGGTTCTTTAGTATGATTAATGTTAATTATTTAGTCTTATTCTATTAAATCGGTTTATATTTCAACCCTTGGGTTTCCTTGTTTTTTCCCGATTCCCCTTCCTGGGTGGGGAGGGGTCATCGGGTGATAGAATAATTGTCTAAATGACAATAAATTGTTTTGGGTTCCTCAAACCATAACAGTAGAGATAAGCACAGAAATGATCCCTATTCACAGATGCATATTACCTGGAAGAATCCCCACTAATTTTTGAGATTTGTGTTCAGGGCAGGGTAATGTGTAATCAGCAACTCATCTGCTCTTTGGTGCCGAACGCTGAAAAGTTGTGTCTTGTGTCTGCAGAGCCGAAAGCATTCAGGCAAGACTAAAGAAACTCATTATCCAGCCATCACCCTTCACGGCGATGCTCTGGAATGGTAAATATCTGCAGCAGCTGCCGGCGCTCCTCCTGGGCCGCAGTGCCCTGGGAAGCACAGCCGTCTGGGGTCGGCATGGGCAGAGCAGGTCCTGGCCCCGGCTCTCCCTCCTGCAACTCCGCCAATGACGTGCCGTTGGGTTTGGGGCAATCTCCATGCCGAGATCCTTGCTCTGTGTATCAGGATAATGGCTCTTATCCATCGCACATGGTCAACCAGAGACTTCATTTATCTGCATTTGTTAGGGGGCTTTGAGATCTTGAATAAACAAGGCTGTTGAAGTGCAGATGATTAAACATGGCTGGACACCCGTCTGCATGGCCATTGATCTTTGCTGGCGTGCCTTTGCTGTTCTGGCAGTTGGAGCATGTCCCAGCCCCGGGCACCGGGGCAGCCCATGTCTGCTCTGGAGGAAGGTCCTGTCCCTTGCAGCAGCCCTGTCCACCCACATGGGTGTCTAAGTGGGTTCTTCAGAGCCCCCTGCCAGCACTATGTGAAAGCAAACTTAGCCTTTGAGGGAAAAGAAATTATTCTAATACTGCACATCCACCCAGTCGGGGACTTCTCTTATTCAATACATTTACACACAAATCCTCAGTCTGACTTCTGTGTCCTTCCTGAAAGGAATGGGCAGTGGGAGATGATTTTTTTTAACTCCATTTCCAAAACAAGTACCTCCAGCTGTCGTGCAAGGCTTTGTGATGTCCCGGCGCTCAGCGAGGTCCCTGCCTCCGGGGGTAGCAGAGCCAGGTGGAGGTGCCTTGGCAGAGACACGGTGCCTGCATCCATGGCTTCTGCCCAAGCCATGTCTGCCTTCATCTCTCGTATTCACGCATTTCCACAGGCAGTAAATTCACTCAGAGGTTATTTTTTTTTGAGGGGCAGCGAGCGGGAAATGAAAGTGGTGGTGCCTGCCGGCAAGGTGCCTGCATCACAAGGATGATACTGGTGATCATCCCGAGAAGTTGGAGGACTTCTGACCGCCCCAGGGCCTGGCGGGTGGAAACGCTCCTTCTGTGTCCTCCAGACTCTCTCCTTGTGCTCGGCCACCATCCCTGGGCTCTGCCAGCAGCCGGGGAAGCTGAGTGGGATCTCTGGGTGGGACCTGTGTCCTGGGCTTCGCTGTTCAGGATCTTCAGGTGGGACCTGCGTCCTGGGCTTCACTGTCCAGGATTTCCAGCAACTTTGCCCTCCTGCTGCTGAGAGGAGAGCAACAGTTTTTGAATTTTTAATTTAATTCATTTTCTTTAATTTCTTTGGAGATGTCGGAGACAAAAGTCTGCCTGGTAACAGTCTGCTGATGAACATCAGCACACAGGGGGCAGGACTTGAAACGTGCTCTGCTGTACTGCCACGTGTTTCAGGGCTGGCTATATTACAGAGAGCAGGGTGCCCAGGTCTCTCCTGACTGGATTGTTTTCTGGTTAAATTCACTGCTAATAGGAAAAAAAAAAAAGAAGTAATAATCCAAGCCTGTGACTATTAGATCTGCCTGTCATTACAGGGGGAGCTCGCCTCCCCCCTTACCTGATTAGATTGCGAGGAAATGGGGACAGAAGCTGAGTGAGTTTCCCCAAGGTGAGCCAGAAATACGGGCACGTTTGTCACCGCGGGAATGATTTTATTTGCACAGCCTGCAGGTGACTGGGGCGTGCGAAGGCAACGCTCGGGCCGGAGCGCAGGAAAGGGAAGGCAGAGGGGAAGCGGTCACCTCGGCGGAAATGCACTGAAAGGGAGCGAGGTGTGAAGCTTGCAAAGGAAACAGAGAGCGGGGAGAGCTGCGGCACGAGGAGTAAACACAGGCTGGCAGCGCGTGCCGAGCCCCGCCGGCTGCTGCCCGCACGCTGGCCAAAGTCGATGGCAGCCCCGGCTGCATAGAAACAGTCGAGGCGGCAACCTGGGGAGATTTGTTATTTGTTTTTTCTCCATGAGGCAGGGATAAGAAGACACTGTTGGACTGAGTCACGCCACCTCGAGGCTGCCAGCAGATCCAGTCCTGCCTTGACCTGGGTGATGCTTTGTCTATCGACTTCGGGATTTCGGGTAGGGGCACCTCAGGGCTGATCATCTGCTCGTCGTCCTGGGGCACAAGCCCTTCAGGGCAGGGCTTTGGGCTGTCCCCAGCTCTGTACAGCCCCTTGCACGTTGTTTTCCAGAAGGAAAATCAGTATTTTCCTTGCACTAACTATGAAACAAGCTCAGATACGCAAAGGCAGTCGCTCAAACCTGCCTGACCGACTCTGCCGTAACCTATCCTTTCCCCCCCTGTCTGCTCTTTACATGATCTCCCTACATACACCGATTTCTCCTTTTTCATCCCAGACTGTCAGGAGTGGATGGCAAGAGTCGGCTGCACAGAATATGTCACATCCACCTGTGCTGTCCTCTCAGGAGAGGCGTCAGGGTACGGCTGTGAAAGACGACAGGGGCAATATCTGGGGACAGACATGGGGGGCGAGGGGCTACAAGGGAAATGCCGTTATCCATCCTGTGGGGGTGCCTTAAAAGAACAGGCATTGGTGCGGGTGTACCCAGGCTTTTTGCACTTTGATACTCAGTTATGGAGTTTGTCACACATAGAAAAGCTTCCCTGTTCCCTCTAGGCAGCAGGGAGAGTATCCCAAAGTGCCTTGGCAAATGAAACAGTCCTACTACTGCCTTTCTTTTTAAGTATTAATATTGAATTAAAACTAAAAGCATCCTAGCTCAAGTAGAAGACATTTCTAAAAGCCCAACTTCCTAAAATACAGTCTGGGGAGAACCTGGGTCTTCTCCAGCTCAGACCTGCTCAGCAGGGACCATAGACCATCATTGCCCACCTGCAGCTGCTGCAGCACTCCACCTCTCCAAAACGTGTCCCAGGACTTCTCCTTTAACTTGGTTACTACAGACACTTGTGGAAAGCCATTGGGCTCATCTCTACAGTCCTGTCCCTCGTTATCAGACACACCTGAGCATCCCCTGTACTCCCTTTAAGAGCAGAATGCAAAGCTGCCTTAGGGTTTGGATAAGGCAGCAGGGTCTTCTTCTGGGTAGTCTCAGGCCACCTGCCCAGGGACAATCCCAGCGTCCCCAAGAGGGGAGCCTCCAAAGCTGAATTGCTTCTCATAGCAGCTGTGAGAAGGTACTTTTTAAGCCTTTAATAAAGCAGAGTGGTGGCTGGGCACAGGTTTACTGTGGGTCACACAGACATTTGGGACTTTTTTGCTGTCTCTCTGGTACTGCTGCTGGCACTTGGATGGCTGTGCACATGGCCAGCTCTGCTGATCTGGCTGAAAACCAGTCTGGGAGAACTGAAGTCTTTGGTGGGGCCAGGAAACGGATAGATACATAGAAAGGAACCTGTCCTTGGAAGCAGAGTGGAAGGAGGCTGTGCTCCCTTTTGAGCAGCAATGATTTGGCTTCAGTGGGTCATGATACATTACCCTGAGTCATGCAGGATTGGTTTCCCTGGTAGGAATGCTAATCTGCACCTCCCTCCTAGGAGGATTAGCTCAGTGGTCTTGCAGTTCCATGGACAGCAGCTGCCATTGATTTTTCTCAGCCTCCTTGGAGCTCTTGGGGACAGATTTGTTGGCCGTGGACCACAATGCAGCCAGGTGCAAATGGAAACACAAGCTTGGCACCAAAGAGCAGATGAGTAGCTGATTACACACTGATGTGACTGGGATTCCTCCTGCATCCACCTTTACTCTGCATGTTTCTCAGGTACAAAATGTCTCAAGAACAGATTAATGGCTGAATCTGAGCAGGGAGCTGGCATGAGCTTTTTAACCTGATGCTAACCACATTTTTATTTTTAAGCTTCTGTGATTCAGAAGCCCCACACAGTTCTCCAGTCCCTAGAGGTGACTTCCTGCTCTGCATAGTGCAGGACTGGAAAATGGGACTGCTGTAGGTATAAAGAACAGTAGGTTGTGTCTAAGGTACCTCACCCTTGCTGTGTTTTAGGCTCCAGACTTGCCTTCTCTCCCAGGAACCTGAATGGAGACACTCAATCAACTAGGAGGGAGTATTTTTCACCAGAGAGCTGATCCAGCTCTGATTTATTTTTTTTCCTTCCCTGATTCTCAAGAGTTTGAGATAATCTTGAAGATAAAAATCAGTTTTCTGTCCACGAGCCACAGTTTTTTCTCAAGTTTAAGGCCCACAGTAAAGACACTGCTTACCCCTCGTTTCGGTTGTTGCTCAGCATCCTTCCCTCTCCCAGTCTGGGGTTTGCAGCCTTTCCCTCCTCCCTCTAACATTCCTCATGATGCTGCCCAACTTCACCTCTTTCTGTACAACCATGGTAATCCAGAGTCTCTGTATTTGTCCTGTATTTGACATGGGTCATTTTCTGTGGGTTAGGCAAGTTTTTTCGCCTGTATCAGCACAGCTGATGAAAGTCATTACCCCTTTCTGCAAACCTCGGTGTGGACTACATGGAGAACTACATCTCCCTGCCCTAGCCCCAGGCTCTTAGAAACATGCCATCACAACCCAGCAGCCTTTCAGGTAGGCATTCACTTCTCTTATGTGATTTTGCTGTAATTCTGTGCTTTTGTGACTTGTGAAGTGGTGGTTGGCAGTACTAACACAGCTACCTGCACTACTGTGAGCCTGCCACAAGCCATCACTCAACTCTGACCTGTCTCAGGCTCTCTGCAAACGCAGGGACCAGTCTCTGGGACCACCACAATCCATCTTTAACATTCTTTTTTGCAAGCGTAACAGGATAAGATATTGTGAAACTGAAGGCCAAGACTCTTGGAAACAATTATGAAATCTGTACCCCAAAGACCGCCACTTCCTCCACCTCATTCTGTGTTTTCCTTTACACTTTTAGAAAACTCTCTTAGCCTGTGTTATCTGAGAGACAAGCACTGCCATCAGCAGGCTGGAGATGCTGTCGAGTTCTTTGGGATGCTTTTCCTCAGGGCAAAGACTTTTTTTTTTTTTTTTCCTATTCTCCT
This sequence comes from Dromas ardeola, assembly GCA_013398915.1. Classification (NCBI taxonomy): domain Eukaryota; kingdom Metazoa; phylum Chordata; class Aves; order Charadriiformes; family Dromadidae; genus Dromas; species Dromas ardeola. The sequence continues at coordinate 247,998 of VYZM01003151.1, read as the reverse complement.
GAATGGCTCATTAGATCCTATTTAGGTGGAAACAGTACTTATTTCACTTGGGAGATACTCAGAGCTGTCTGGCAGGCAAGTGCTATCTACCTGGAACTATTTTGGAGAATGCTCCTCCAAAATTCAACAGTAATTGTAACAAGATCACCCAGGTGTATTAGCAAACTGGGAGCTTTGTTGAGTGATAATATTAAATGAGCAGTAAACTGTTTACCAATTTGAGGTTTACTTGTTCCCTTGTGTGTGTGTGAGTTTGGAGCTGGTTGTTCTCAGTGATCATGGCTGATTTGAGGATTCCTTGTCCTGATTCAGATTCACAAAACCCAGAGGGGGTTTAGCACAGGGGAGTACCCATGCCAGAAGTCAGCAAAAATGCTGGAGAGGGACAGGTAGCCCCACTGTGCACATGGGCCGCTGAAAGCTGCAAGATCAGCTTGGGAGGGAGGGAGAGTGATTGTTTAGCAAAGTTCAAGGAGAAGCAATGGGAGAAAGTCAATGAAGATCCCCCACGTGTGAGGGTCCACCTTAGCCTGGATGATGCTCTCCTGGGCTGGGAAGGGTCTCTCCCTCACATTGACTCCCGCCCAGCCTTCATGTGTCATGAACTCTTTCTGTGGAGGCCTTTTCTGGATTGCTTCTGCGTTAGACATAGCATGCCTTTATCTTTGTAGCTAGAGCAAAAAAGCCCAAAAGAATTCAAGGGAGGCTCTTCCAGAAAGAGAGCACAGTTGAGTTTGACTTTAGATGAAGGAGATTCTTTGGTGCAGAGATTCTTGTTGCCTTGCACAGTTGCTCGATGGTATCTCCTTAGACCAAGAACTGGGAGCCTCCAGCCCAACCACAGCGAGAGCAGACCATGGGAAGCAGGCCTGGGCCCTGGGGAGAGGCCCTTGTGCTGGTGGCCAGCCACACATCTTCCCTTGCTAACTGAGCTAAATGCCTTTACATTAAGAAACTGGAGCCTGCTTTGAACAGACAGATATAAGATTGAAGAGATCGCTTCAGCAGCCAGCTCCAGCCTCCTGTTAATGCATGTCATAAACTTGCTTGCAAACATGCTCTGCTTCATTATAAAATCAGTTCAATTTAATGCCCCAACTCCTTCCTGAAAGCTCCTCCAAAACCTCCCTACTTTGTCACTTAGAAACTCGCTCACTATTTTCACCCTAAATTCATTCCAGCTCTATCTATATTAAATATTTCTGTTGCATAATAATTTTTAGGGCTTGAACAGCTCTTCCCTCACCAGAGTTCCCCCTCTCCTCCACATTTACAGGGACAAATCAGGTCCCCTGTCAGCCGTTTCTTTTTCCTGGACTCCCAAGCTCCTGCTCATGAGACCACCTTGCTGTGGTTATGTGCGTAGCCTGTTTCTGTGCCACTTCTGAGTTGAAGGCCTCCTCTTTAAGCATGGGTGGTCTGCTCCTCATGCTGCCCTGGCCCAGCCCTTCCCACAGCCAGGCACAAAGGTATCCATAATGCACGAGAGCTGAGAGAGAGATCCTGTTTTCCACCACATTGCAGGATCGCATTTGTCTTTTCCAGCCCAGAAGCAGTCTGGTCATTCAAAATCACTGTATGTTCAGCGACAACATCAAGTCTTTGTGTTGCAGACACACAGAAGCCAGACTTCCTCCAGGAGCTCAGTTACCACCTCTCTGTTCTAGGGGCAGAGATGTCAGACACAAGGAAACATGCATCTTTCCGCTTCTGATGCGTGCAGGACTTTACAGCAGCAAGTGTAGGAATATTATTTGTACCTGAAGGCATACACTGGAGCCTTGTGAGACCAGCCTGTTTGAGGTGGAAGCCTTGCAAGTTTATCAAACTTCTAATATTTGTGCATTTTGGGATTGAGAGATTTTTATAACAGGATGCCACACCTCTGGCATTGCTTCACACTACATCAGCTTCAGACCTGCCTAAGTCTTGTCTGGGACTAAACCCCGTGTTGCCGCCTCGCATCCTGCCTGCTTTAGTGGCAGGGTAAGGATCTGAGCAATGCCGAAGGGTCTTTAAATGACAGAAAGCCCTGGCTACAAAAAAGCCAAAAAATATGGAAATATTTTTATATTTGGATATATGGATAATTTTATATTCCATATATTTTCCATAGAAATAAGGAAAAGCATGAAAGGGCATAGCAGCAAAAGCCCAGATGAGCTGAAGATTTCCTTCAGCAAAGCAGAAGCCCTCAGTGTCCTTCTTGTCTGCGTTTCCCTCCGAGACCCGAGGCACAGCGAGTGCTTTCACGCGGTGATGCTCTGAGCTGGGAGGGGGAGGATGGGAGGACTTCCACTTCTCTGTAATGGCAGAATTCCTTTGTTTCCTGCTCATTGGTTCAAATGTTGCATTGTCCAAACAATTCATTACAAAAGGGAATTAAACAAACAGCTCTTTTCATTTTCCACAATAATTGTTTTATTCCCGGGAAACCTTTTTTTGCTGCACTGTAATTTAATGGGCAGAAGACAAATGTACCGATTAACTAACTGTTTCTAAATTTACTCGCTTGGTGCAACAAAAGGGAGCTTAACCTTGCAATGATGGGATTTGAATGGCAGGTACTTTTGAGAGGCAGGTCAGGATATGAGGCCAAATAAGGACCCGTCCTGGGGATAACTGCTGCCCTGTTCCTCTACGTCTCTCCACCTGTTCCTGCGGGCAGGGCAGGGCATTGAACTGGAGGCAGAGGTTCAGACCTCTAAAATACACTCGGTGCCATTCAGTACAAGGCAGCCCTTCTCCCAGGTGTGCTCAGGCTGGCTGTGGCAATAGCAGTGTTGTACCATGACCTCAGGTTCACGGGATGCACAAGAGGAAAGTCTTTTGCGTGTTATTTTCTGCTGTGATCTTTTGAAGGCCACGGCTATTGTCAGACCTCATCCTGTGAAGCCAGTGGGAGGTTGCAGGCACGGATCTCGGAGTGCTTTCCGGACCCCTTCGGTGCACCACCCCCCTGAGCACATCAGCAACGGTGATCAGCTAGTGGGGCTGGAAAAGCAGCGAGGCAGCAAAGGTGTTTCCTAGCACTGTTCTTCCTCTGCTTTTGCAGAGGAAGAACACAATCACCAAGGTGATATTTGAAGTTCCCCCATGGTTTAGGTGAGTTTGGCCTTTGAGTTTCAGTGCAGCACATGTGTCCTAGCCCATGGATGTGGCTGGTGGCTGCTAGCTTGATGGCTGGCTAGTGGAGATAGGCTAACTGTGCTTATTCTGCAGTGAGACATTTTCCATGTCACAGCAGGGGAAAACCCTGAGTCACAGTGATGCCCGATTCATCCGTGGTGCCTGGGTTGGATGAATCACCTGGTCGGCTTCACATACGCATAAAGAGGGAGGCAAAAATCCAAGGAGCTGCCACTAAAACCAGTTCATTCAGGTCTGCACCCAACATCCCAGATGTTCTGACTCTCTGGGACATGTGGCAGAAAGAGCAAAAGAAACCCCAGCTTAATTCACAGAATTAAGAAACACTTAATTCACAGAAACTTTTATGCTTTTTCTTATCCATGCCACCATGGCTTGTGAGAGTATGAAGGCACCCTAGGGATGCAGGCAAAGATTTAAGACTTAATCCATTCAATTTCAGACATTTTAAAAATATGAATGCACCACAAGAGTAAGTGCCTCTCCCAGGTCTAAGAGATGTTGGTAGTATGTGAAAGGGAAGGTCAGAAAGGACAAAAGAAGCCTCAGTCCTGCTCTCCGGCAAATTCAACAGCAAAACTCTTATTGCCTCTGCTGAAATTGGGACCATGAAGAAAGTATCTCCTGCTGAAACACTCTGAGGATATTTTAAAACCAGATTAATAAATAATTGGACCATCTGCATCAGAGTCCATAAGTGGAGTGACACATAGAGGGTGTCTGTAAATGGAACAGCTTCAAATACGCAGAGTAAAATACACAGTGGAATGGATTTTTTTTTTTCTGTAACAGACATAATAATTATTGCCAATTTGGGTCTCTATTGCGAGCACAATGAGAGGCACTGCCTGAGAGATGGGCTGATTTCTCTGAAGAACTGAACAGACAAATAGTAAAAGATTGCTCCTGCCCTACAGGGGCGACCATCGTATTAGTAAGACAGACCAGGGTCAGGAGCCATACCAAGGAAATGCTTTGCCTGAGGCCACGCAGCAGATCAGCTTCCCATTTCCTAGAATCCAGCTGGGCTCCTTTACTTTTTGGCAGAAGACAATATTGCTGCTAAAGCCACCAATATCTGTGGAATCTCCTCCCATCGTCACTCGGCATTGTCTGCCCAGGACCGGACAACTGTGTGTTAATTAGTACTCCTTTTGGGATTGCAACAGTGGTTGGGGTTAACGTTTCACACCAGCAGACTTTGTACGAACGGTGTCAGACCAAAAATTCATTGAAAGAGGTCACTTCTGGACCACTGAGTTTAATAACTCTTAATCCCTTTTTCAGGTGTTTTATTCTTTTTCCTCTTGCAGCACCCCAAGGAGCGAGCTGCCCAGCTGACGCGTTGTGTGGGAACGCCTTCCTTTGGCTGCCTTTCAACCTGTTATCTGATGAATGGGCACCCTTTGGTTTCTGGATTGCAAGAAGCATCAAATAATTAATTGTTCCCTGTTCTCATCCTCCACTCCGTTCTGGATTTTACAGATTTCTACCCTATAATCCGCACCATCATTCCTTTGCCAGGCCAAGATGAGCTAGTTATTTAGCTTCTTTCTATCTAGAAATATAGCAAAGGAAGGTGGTGTATTTTTGGGGAAAAAGAAATTGATGTTTCATTTGCATAACCTATAGATAGCAGCAACATCAGACCTTTTTAAAACCTGAAATGGAGAGGAATATTGAGAAAGGCACTGACAGCAAGAGAAACACTTCAACTGAGAGACACTGAGGGTGGGATTTGTCACATCTAATGTGCAGTGCTCCCATCCAGACATCTCTGAGGTGTTCTCCCTGGGCTCCTGGTTTAGGGACTAGTCAACACAGGTGAGAGAGGGCAGGCTTTGTTTGGCTTATGATAGGCGAGATGATGCCTGACCTACAGCCCACTGCCTCTAATGAAGGCTGAGGCAGATGTGGACACCTGTTTTTGATGTGATAACACCAACGTTAAGACAGACTTGTAGGCTGGGAGCCATAGCAGTAACAATTAACCAGCCAAGACACACGAGGTGGTCTTGACACTTCCTCACTGTACCATAGCCATTACCAATCCATGGGGATAGTGCTTGGTTTCTAGACGTTTCTGGAGGTATATGGGGTGCAGTGTGCTCACCTTCCACTGCACGCCTGGAAGTTTCCTTTCTCCAATCTCAGTGGCAGAAATTCTGTCTCAAGAAATCTGAGATGTGATATTTTTAGGCTTTTTCCTGCACAATCAGGCTGACTAGAATTTAAATTTTTTATAAATGCAAAAATATTTTTGATCAGTTGACGTCTCGTTTACACTAATTGTCTTTGAATATAATTAGCTTTGATAGGGATAACTTTCCTTATTTTTATATTGTAGTTGAAACTACATTATACGTATATACAGGGGGAGACAGACTTTCTGTTTCAGTTGATTTAAGTGTATCTTTACTGTGAATAATGCCCTTTATATTTTGGGGAGAAAAAAGAAAATAATCTAAATCTCACTTCAGTTCTTTTGGTGTTCTCATGAGCAAAAGAAAACAGCAGCATTAGCATGAAACAGATGCTAAATATATTAAAAATATGCCAAAGGCCCAGAAAAGGGTCCTTACTCATGGTAGCAATGGGGTCTATCTGCAGTGATAAAACTATAAAGGAGTAGAGCATCCCCTTGAAAAAAGGGAAGGTCCCACCTGGATGGTAGAACACATACTGCTGCCAAGAACAGCTGGCCCCTGACTTTTCACACCTGCCAATGTGAGACCCAAAGAGTGGGACAATGCCAGGACTACACCCATGAGTGGACAACTGCAGGGGTGCCAGGGGAGACAAAACACACAAAACCTGCAGCACCTCTCTCCAAGACACTGCTCTGTGACCAAGGCACGATCGTGACTGAGGACGTCACCCAAGCAGGCAGTTATCGATGATGAGAAACAAAAAACGTGGGAGAGAATGGAGAAGTGAAAATAGCAGGTGTTGCCATGTGGATCACATCATTTCACTTTCCTCTGCTTTCCCTAACGTGGTTGTGAGTGTCCAAGGAAACGCATGAAAAGAGAGGAACCAGAGGGGTCGTTTCGGCCAGGATGGACCCGACATACGTCCACGCTGGACTCTCAGGATAATCAATGTTCCCTGCTCTCATTTGAGGCAGTCTAGGGCCAGTCCCTGCTGACACCAGCGGATGCTTGACCACATCTCTACACTCAGCCCCACCAGCCTCACCATGTAAGAGCACAAGTGGGGTCTACAGTCATGACCCGTACCAAGACCCTTCACCTGATGCAATGGCAAGGCAACGTTTGTGAAACCCATGGTTGCCTTTTATGTTCCATGGTCTTACAGTCTTAACCCTGAAGGGTAAGAAGTTGTTTCTCACAGGCAACTTTCACCCCAAACCGCCTGACCATCCCCTGCTGAGATTCCTGACTGGTCTGGGGCAAGGCGGCCATCGCAGTCTCTGTGGGAGATTTGGGACAGGAAGCGTGGGCAGCAGCTCTGGCTTGCCACTTCTGTCAGGTTTGATAATGGTTTAATCCTTGTGTAATTCCTCCTCTCTGCATCCTGGCATTCAATGAATGTAAAGCAGAAATAAAAGAATTGTCTCATTAAAATCTGCTCACAGAGCTGAAGATAATACCCCTGTCTTTGTCAGATACAAAGTCGCACGAGCCCCATCAAGGAAGGGAAATGATAGATGGAGTAAAATGTACCTCCTGTCCCTCAGACACCCCCTTCTCCTCTGCGGTCCCATCAGCGGCTGCCGTCAGCACGTAACGTTTCCAGCAGTAATGAATGACTGACAGCGCTGCACGAATCCCTGCTGGAGAGCTGTCAGTCAGGGGCTCCCGGGAGGAAACGCAAGAGGAACCTGATTGAAGAAATAACCCCCGATGCAGATCTCCGGTGACTCCCCTCCCCACCCTCATCAGCGGATCCAGACGCGCCCCTGAGGGCTGATGTCTCCGAGTCATGCAAAGGTGGCCATGGTGCCTCCTCTCCCTGCTCAGCACAGACACCTCCACCCTTGTGGTTTTAGCACTTAATTCCTGGCTGAAGGCTTGTTCCCTTGCTCCTGGCCTCTCCTTGAGCATGGTTGATGCTGGAGAGCCACCTACCACTTGCTCCCCTTTCACCAAAACTCCCAACTCCCCCCAAAAGCTCCCTGATTCCATCCCAGCCACTCTAACACCTAGCTGTGAGCACGTCTTGGCATCTTGCTCCTTTGAAACCATCCCGTCCAGGGCTCAGGACGAGAAACAAGGTTCAGCTCTTCTCCTGACAGGACCACCCCACGTGGGCATTCGCTGACCAGGATTTAGACCAGTGAGCTAGAAAGGAAAAAACACTTATTTTTCCCCAATTCCAGTCCCCTGAGCTCACAGACATTGTGAATGTTCTGGGTTTTCAGAAAGGAAGCAACATCTGACGGCTCTGGGGATAAACTCCTGAAGAACTCAGGCAGCACTTAATTTTCAGATCTGAAGAAAAGGAAGGGACACAATAGAAATCTAGATGTTAGAAAAACTTGTTCAAAGAGCCTCTGAAAAGGCTTTCTCCCCCAAGATTTAGCACCAAGAGAAAAAGAAAAGCTTTTAAATGCACTGAACTCTAGAGACATGCCCTGGGCAGTATCGTTAGAAAAAGCGGAGGGTTGGAGTTGATCCGAACCAAAGTGGCTCAAAAGTTGCCGAGTTCAGGTCTGAAACCCTCCCCGGGTGGTTGTCCACATTAAATCTGTCTGACTCTCGGGCTTCAGCCTCTTGTAGGGATGGGAGCTAAGAGCAAAGGTCGGACCCACCGCAAACACCTCCCTGGCGGTAGCTGCGGGGGTTTGATTTAACAGGGGGCTGCAGGCAGGCGCAGACACCCCCAGCCTGGAGACCCACAGCTGGGTCACAGCTGCCCTTGGGATGTCTCCTCCTGCCCTGCTGTGTGTGCGAGGTGTTAGGACACCTTCCTCCATGTCAAGGCTGGGGACAGGGATGGTAGAGGTGATGCCCCTACTGCTGATGGGACTGCCTTTGGTGGGGGTACAACCTGGTTGTCTACAAGCTGCTCCAGAGACATCATCTCACGTTTCCACAATGAGCGGGTGCTTTCAAACCACCCCCGTGGTGGTGCTGATTCAATGCTGAGGAGCCCTGAGCACCCAATATCTGGGTACTGAGGGTGAACACCTCTTGGCACTGCCCCCTGGGGGGCTAGGCTGGGGGGCTCAGGAGAGCAGGTGACCCAAATTGTTCCTTTTTCCCCAAAATTTTCACACTGTAGTGACAGTTTCAGGTTGGCTCTGCGTGATTCACCAAGATCCCACAGGAGGTCAAAATTTGGTTTCTACCCCCATTTCCTCTTTAAATAAAGCCTAAATGACTTCTACTTCTCCTGAGCAACACACAGATTTTTGGTACGGGACAAGCAATAGATTTTCAGACAATTCCAGAGAAGAATAGCTGTTAATATAGGACAATGACCTCCAAAACTGACCATTGCAGAGCTAGGAGCAAGGAAATTAATTTAAAATCAATTTCTTTGAGTGCCATAAACTGGATTAATTCTGTGAAAACACGACCGGGATGAAGAGCATGCAAATGAGATCATTAGTCCCCACACGAAGCAAGGGTTGTACGATGCTCCAGACGCTGGAGCTGAAATGTTGCAGACCTCCAGCCAGGGACAGGCTTTCCATCTTGGCAGGTTTTCATCGGCCCCAGTGTCCGCTGGAGAACTTGACAAGTGGCTCGCGGCGGCATCCCCCGGCCACAAAATGGCTCACAAAAGTGCCCAGCCACAAATGCCTTAGACTACAGCATCTCTTCGGTCGATTGGCAAAAGGAGAACGTGCACTTGGTGGAAAATATGGCGTACTGTGACTGTAAATACTACGTGAATTATTAATTTCCTGTTTACTAACTTCAATATTTTTCCTGTTCAATTATTCTCTATAGATAGAGCAAAGGACTGCTCTGATTTTTAAATAATACACAAATTATTTTTTGTACATATTTACAGGAAGAATTTTTGCACATCTTTTTCCTGAATAGATTTTGAATTATTTGTTGCATGTTTTATTAAAGCATCTGTTCAATAATTAAGGAGGATATATAATTATATGTAAGGCCACCGAATGATTCGTATTGCAGTATTTATTAACACCGTATTGAAACTATAACCCCTCTCACATGAGTTGTTTTTCAGGATTACTTCATAGGACTTTATAGGGAAGGGGAACAACTGTCTCCAATTTCCTGCTGGGGAAACTGAGGCACGGGAAGGGGAGATGTCTCAGGGGACTAAATACGGACTTAAGAGTCAAACCCAGGACTCCAGACCCAGTGCAGAGCTCCAGCCACCAAACACTGCAGCCTCCTGGCATATTTCGCAATCCCGTATAATAGCCCCAACCACACACAACTTCTGTGAACAAAGCAATCATCTCCCTGGCAAAAGCAGCGCGGATAACTAAAATCCTTATTGTGCTCGCCAGCATTCAGTAGGCAGTTATTGACCTCAGCAGTCAAAGAGACAGGTCCCAGATCCTCTGCGCAGATGACATTTAAGCACAAATAGCCTTAAAAGTTATCGGGGAAAACTCGCTGACTCAGGAAAAGGAGCATTTCATGTTTAGGCTGAACCCAATTGCACACGCTGTGATGTAATTTATTGTTCGTAACACACAACTCATTTAAGGCCCCGCGAGCTGTGAAACATTTAAATCAGCAAGAGGGTGCCTTTGAATGCTGTTACTGAAACATGGTGGAAAAGCCTTCAGCTAAAAGGCCAGGGAGTTTGGAGCTGTTCTGTTCATTGCCGGCCATCAGAAAACTAGCCCAAAAGGGAGTGGGTTTCTGCTTAAATGCAGGAATTTCAGCCCAGCTTTTCATTTATTTATTAATTATTCACAGCCGTAACCCCCAGACACGGAGTGGGGCTGGAGAGGGGTATAAATCTAGCTGAAAAGAAAAAAAATCTAAACCTGTAACCACTGATCTTGTCCAAGGCGACATTTGCTCCTAAGTCTTGCTTTTCATTAAATGCAGACCCAGCTCCTCAGCTGAGAGCTGTGAATTGGGTTTCCATCAGCACCTTGTAGACACGACATAAGAGGTCCAGGTTGAAATGGTACAGGAGCAACAACTGGACGGAGCTGGGGGAAGTCTTGGCTGCGGGCAGAGATTTTACAGACTGGGCTGGCAGGAGGGTGGGCACATCAGGAGCTGGACGAGGTTTGCTTTCTAGCTCTCCTTGACAATAGGGAATTAACTCCCCCATGCTGAGCTGCTCACTTGTTTGTTTGGGTTTTTTTTTTTCCTGTGAGGCTTTCATGTTGCTTGAGCTTTGTTCTGTCCTTGCTGTGAATTTCAGAGCAAATCTCTCCTAAATTGGATTTGAGTAAATCTAGCCCACCCTCTGCCCTTGGCGTCCCCCAAATATTGCAGTGCCTTTGTGCAGATCTTTACATAAAGATCCTGGTAACTGCTGATTAGTGTCAGGCAAAGGACATATTTTTTTGCTCCTTGCTACAGTGGGTGTCTCCCACAGAAATTAAAAGAAATGGATTTTGTGCCTCCTCCCCTGCCAATGGGACCTGTTCCCCCGCAGTGACAACCACAGCTTTCTTTGCGGTGGCAGTTTCTAGCCCTGTTCCATCCAGACTTTCTCATGGATGATCCACTTCCTAGAGCACCGCTGGGGTCATTTCATTCCTGTTACTAGGAAAGGATTTTTGGAAGGTTTTCCAAAGAGCTCATGACCCCACTGGCTAAGGAGACCCCTAATTTGGGAACTATCGGTCCAGAGGTCACAGCTCTGGTGTACTGGACAACATAGAGACTGGCTTGACACTATTTTCAACTGGAGACCCAGTGATGCCAAGGCTAATCTTTAAGGGGAACTTAAACCTGGCTTCTTTTCTGGAAAAGCGAGACCTTTTTGGACTACGTGGTACCGAGGGAACAATTTATGAGAAGCTCCACCGCTTTCAGGCAAAGAAAAGTGGCAGATCCCGCCCACATGCGCTTGCTTCCACAATGCTGACATTGGAGCAGGTCTAAATCACCGTGATGCTGCGGAGCACAGAGCCTTGGTTCAGTCGGCCCAGCTGGATCCAAACCTGCCACTGCACAACAGCACCACAGAGCCAGCCCCAGGACTGCAAACTGACAGGTAAAATTCAGCTTCTGTTGTTAATGGTGTGAGATGAAGCTTGTAGAAACAACGGTCAGATCACCTCTCTCAGGCTTCTTAGTTTATTTACCCAGCCGGTGCTTCCCACGCCAGCCAGGCTGGGGACAACGGACCATTGCTCAAGATGCACCATTAACCCAGGTAATGATGCAGTGCCTGGGTCTCCTCCTGCCTGCTGGGAAGCAGCTGAGCCCATGGTCACAGGCACGCAGGAGAAACAGTTTTGGGTGCCAGCCACAAGCAGGGGCCCAAGAGGAGTTCGTGACATAGCCAACCTTAGAGAGGTCCCCAACATAGAAACCTTCTAAAAATCCCACCCTGCTTGGCACCGATGTCCCTGGGCTGAGAACCCCCAAATTTATGTGCTGCAGATGAAACTAAGTGGCAGAGTCCAATTACTGAGACCTCGTGGCTCATGATTATGATCTTACTGATTAGCCACACCAAGCACACCCCAAAGAGCTTCTCTTTGAGACACGGGCCATGGAGCCACCATGCCCTACAGAGAGGGCAGTGACAGAGGTGGGCAGATGTCTGGGGCTCTAGCCCTAGCCCTGTACAAGGAGCCCTTTCAGTTCACCACACTGCTGCTCCCCCAGCGTAGAGCTCCTTGCGCATCATTCAATCTTATTCCACCAAATGCACAAACTTAAGGTCATCACTGTAGAAAAAAAGACAGAGCACACATCCCCACAGAGCCATAGTGACCAAAATGTGGTTTCTCACCTCCTCTCTGATCTCCTCCTCCCCTCTCCTCAGTGAGAAGTTCAGCAAAGCCATGGTTATCACTGTTTGGGGGCAATACTGCTGTGGTTACCAGGACATAACTTGGAGCTCTGTAGCTCTGATAACAACAATGATATTTGGTTTGGATGTGGTTTCCGTTCCCCACCTGGGACCACTCAGGTTTCCTCTATAAGCCAATATAATGGCTCCTCCACCAAAATGATGCCACTCCCAAGCACTGCTGCTCATTTCTTCCCCACCCCAGAGAGACACTGTGGTGTGCTGGATAAATCACTCCGACTCGCTAAAGCTGTGCCTTCCCTGTCAGTTGGGAGTGTTTATAATTACAATTCCCATTATTGTAAATTGTGTACGCAGTCCTGTAAAACATGACACTTTAATCCTATTAATTGCTGTGTTTCCAATTCTTGCCAGCAGTTTACTCTCCCCTCCCCCACCCCCAACACCCAAAAAAGAAGTTATTCAGTCAAATCTGTAGTGCGACACCGCAGCCACAAGAGAGCCCAGGCTGCTGCAGCCAGGTTTGGGGCTACTGATCAGCTGTCCCGAGGCATGGTTCACATGGGGTTGTAGGGTCCTTCTCCCAGCTGCCAGCAAGGTCTGTTCTTCCCACAGGATTAGCACCACCAAGGCTCTCATTAAACCCAGGGCTCATGGATGCCAGCTGCTTCTCCCCCTCTCCAGTCCTGCTCAGCCTCACCCTTCCCCAGAGGGTGTTTGAGCTTAATTAGTTCAACCCCTGAGCTTAGACCCCTTTCTGGTCCCCGGTGCTCAGCTCTGTATCGTGGTTGATCCTCACTCCAGACCCCACAGGCTGCCAGGAAGGAGTGTGCTATCTTGCCAGGAAAATGGGGGGTTCAGCACCCCCAAAATTACACCCAAAATGATGTTAGTCCCTATCTCCTGCCCAAATTTCAGCTTTCTTTCTAGGAAGAAGTCCCTGTCCTTCAGCTCACCTGTTTCCTGAGCACCTCCAGTGTCTGGCCCTGTTTGAGCTGTTGTGTCTTTGGCGACACAAGAGCTTCTTCCCTCCCACCACAAGTCCTGTCAGCAGCGGGAACTCAAGTCTTGTCCTTGCAAACTGCTTTGGAGCCCTTTAAGTTGAAAATAATGCAGCAGGTGCAAAATATCTCTATGTGGCGAAGACTGAGTAAGGTTTAAATACTAATTTTTCTGTCTGGAGCATATGTGAGGACCCCAAAGGGTTTTGCAGATGATGGTAAGGCTCTGATCATGTCGTGATACGGGAAGACAAAGAAACCATGCTCAATCAGAAATGGAAGTAAAGGGAGATGGTGAGGAGCCGGGAACGGGATGGGGGTCCTGCTCACCATTGTCTTCTCCTACACATAGGACATCTCACTGGGTTCACATGGGAGGAAAGGGAACACCAGGATATCAGCGCCCCCCCGCCAAGTGAGTTCTTCTCCACCTGAACAAGAAAGAGCAGAGTGGAGCACACAAAAGCACGACGTGGAGATCTTCCCCAGAGCCAGGCTCTAGCACAAGAGCCCCAAGAGCTGCATCTGACTCTTTTCTAATCCCCCACCAAGTGGACTTTCATCATACTCATAATTAGGGATAATAATTTAAAGAGATAGTTGAATACCCAAATCTGCTAATCCTTTAGTGGAGCCTCTTTCCTTTAATCTCTCTCTGGTTCACTGATACATAAAAATGTAGCCAGGCACCCACTGCCCTCATTAGAGGGAAACTTCACCCTCCTCCTCTCAGCCTTGGAGGCATGCCGGGGATGAATGAGGGGCAGAAAAGCAGCCCTCTGACCGCTTGAGACATCTGGGAACTTTGAAAGCCTTCAGCCTGGGCTTGTTTCAAGACCGATGTCACAACAGAGGCCAGTTGTCATGGTAACAGGTTATCAGCTATCAAAAACCATCCATGAAAAAGATATCACAAGATGGCAACTGGGGTGGGAGGACGACGGACACACAGCAGGGAAGGGGATGTCAAAGGGTGGCTTTGCACCTGGATGAGGGGGAAGGCAGGGAGAGACCTGTCCTGCACGTAGAAGGGGCTGCAAAAATCCACCACTCTCCTTTGGTTCCTGTGCAGGTGCCAACAGGCAGAAGATCAAGATGGCGTTTGAGCACAAGAGTGAGGAGATGCAGACATGCAGGATACGGATTTTGCCTGCCATGGAGGTCAGGGTGAGGAGGTTCCCATAGTGCCTTTTCCCTGGCAAGGCTGAAGAACTTTATAGGGGAGAAAAATGCCAAAGAAGCCAAAGAAGGAGGAGATGCGAGGCAATGAAGAGCCTCAAACCCTCCTGCCCTCCAATACTGCTGAGCCCTCCATTTGGAGGGAAATCAAAGCCTACAGCCTGCTGGTTGGGAGCTTGGGCTGTGAGGAGGATGAAGGCCCTGCATGGGGCAACTCTGACTTCTCCAAGCCTCTGGCTCCATCTGACCTGATGAACATCCTCCCCTTCGCTATCATTTCTACAGGCACAATGGGGCACCTTGCTCTTCCTGTGACAAACCTTAGCTTGCCACCAACATGGTGCTTTTGCACGTCTCTTCCAGACCTATTGTTAGTGCCCTGGCCACCATGAATCCAGAGTGGGCAGCAGGGGGCCCCACTGCTGGGACCAGCAACACCAGTGCTGGCATCTGCCAGGCGAGAGCTGATGCACTTGCTGGGCGAGGAGCAGTCGCAAGTGGGAAGCCATTGTTAATTAATCAGATACGCCATGTAATAGCATTAATCACAATCAATATATTAGATAGGGTTGATGAAGATGCTGCGCAATCTCTGTCAGATAGCAAACACACCCACGTGTCCCAGCACAGCCACACACAGCCCTCGGGACGCCCATGCTCTTCGCCTGATGCTCCTGGGTTGGTGACAGCAGCGAGCTCTCCTTGTGCCTCTGCTTCTGGGATCCTGCCAACCTCCTCTCCCCTGCCTGCTCCTGGGTACACCCTTCCAGTTTGCCTGCCTCCCTTCTTCCCTGAGCCCTGCCTGTATTCCTTGTTTTTCTCCAGTGACGTAATTTGGAGAGCTGCTCTGAGAGGCACCCGTCTCATCCACACACGCCTCCATCTCCAGGGCTGGCGAAGGCTTCGGAAAAGGCTGGGAACGAGACCTCGATGTGCTGTTGTGTAGGTGGGCAGTGAGGGTTGCGCTGCTCCTCTCGGAGGCCTGTGCTCCACCAGAAAAGCACGTTAGCCTTCGCCAGAGCCGAGTGACAGTAGAGACTTCCTAAAAATGTAACGCGTTCACACCATTCATCTCAATTGCTCTTCCCAGGTTTTCCTGAGGAGCAAACTCCACCTTCTCCTCTCATGGTGTCCCTCATCCCAGGAGCAATAATTTTGTGCTGGAAAAGCATTGGCACTTGGGTAAAGGGTCCTTCCAGGAAAACGCTCCTCCCTTCCCACACACGCAGCCACAACCCCCCTGCACAAGCTGGAAGGGTAATGCATTCTCTCTGGCAGCTGCCACCGCAGAAGTAAGAGGCATCTTGGAGATAACAAGAACTGCATTTCAAACAGGAACGGTTTACATGGCAGGCACAGTGAATAAATGTAAGACGTCTATTCTTGCTTCAAGTCCTGCTCTCCCTTAATGGACACGGAAAAGAAACCCCAGACGTACCAAAAACTTTGACAGAGATAATGACCAGCCAAGGTTTAAAAACAGAAAATCATGCCTTAATCTTGGGTAAAAAAAAAAA
>VYZM01003151.1:196539-232218 GCA_013398915.1 Dromas ardeola | reverse complement strand
AAAAAAAAAAAAAAAACAACAACAAGAAAAGAAAACTAAATGCATTCCATTGAAAGCAGATGAGAGGATATGAAAAATGCTTTTGGAGGCTAAATAATAATAAAAAAAAATTAAAAACCCAACAAATTGGCAGAAAAGTCTACTGAGTCATGTAATGCTCTCCGTGCAGCCGGCAGGAGCTGGGTAACGTGTCTCTCTGCAGCACGGTTGCAGGGCAGGTTGCTCAGGGAGGGTGTGTTCAAACCCAGCTGTGAAGAACTAAAGGCCTTTTCCCAGCCGTGTTTGGGCTGCAGGGGAGGTTTTCTACCTGTGCTGGAGCCATGATGAAGCAGGCTGGGATCCAGCTGCTGATGGTGAACAAACAGCCTTGGCAGCAGGTCTGCCGTGCCCTGGGAAAGCAGTGCCAGCAGGGCAGGAGCAGGGCTGGAGACCCCCCATCAGTGTCCATGTGATCTACCACGCATGAAGGCTGAAGGAATAATTGCATACAAAGTTTGGTTTGTGGCTAATGAAGGTCAGCGACCTCCTCTGAGTGAAGGGGAAATGCAGAGCAGTCACTCTGGGATGGACCAGCAAGCATGTCCTGACTCCCCTTTGCTCGGCTGCTCTCCTGCCACCTTTTTTTGGGCTCTGATTTGCGGGGCTGTGAGGTGCCTGGAGATACTTCTAGGTGGAGGGGTCTGCCACGTTGTGTGGGGCAACAGGACACTGCTTCCCATAGACACCAGACACCCCAATGTCTGTCTCAGTTTGCACTTCCCGTGTTTTCATGAGGTCTCCAGAAAGCTGAAGCTACCCATTTAACAGGGACCTCCCAATTTCTCAGTGGAAAAATAGAGTCTCTGTAAGTCCTTTGAACACCAGACAGAAAGGCAGCCGAATCAAAGGCCCTCGCAGTCCCGTACCTGCCCTCGGACATGCTCAGATGTGGGTGCTGGGGGTATCAAAACCAGGGAGAGTACAAAGAGGGTCTTCTTTTGACATAACTTCCCAGGCTGTGCTGCTGAGAGTTCAGTTAACCGTGAAACTCTCCAAAATTACTGGAAAGGCACCATTTACGTAACACAAAGCATTGTGGCTGTGGAGATGCAATGCTACCTTGACTTCATGGAGGATGAAATGGAGTTGGGGTAAGTATGTCCTGCAATGAATCTACAGCAGAGCTGGACAGTGGGTCCTCACGTATCTGTCTGATACTCAGCAAGAGGAGACAAAAGGTAATGCCGTGGGGTGGGTGAAACAAAGAGAGGATGAGAGCTTGAGGGGTAGCATCTGCTGCCCCTCAGTCAAGCCTGGGAAGGGAGCTTGATTCCCAAGAGCACTTTCTGGGAGTGTTTGAGGGTTTTTTTCTAGCAGAGAGCATTAGGTATGTTCATAACTTCAGGTGCTGGAGAGCCTTGCACAGATGGCTGAGGTACAATGGGACTGTCACTACACGCTACCTCTGAAGAGCCTGCACTAGCTACAGGTAATTAGCTACAGCTAATGCCAAATCCAGTTGCCTTCAGATCAGCTGGGGTTGTCCTCAGATAGCCATATCTTGACCAACCACCAGTTAAACAGTGAGTGGAAGTTTAAATACTGACCTGAATGATTTGCATCTTACCCTTCTTCTCTCTACAAAGCCATGGGAGCTGAGACAAAGCCGAGACAAGGTCTCGGTGTCTGTGCTTGATGTGCCCTTGTTTATGAGAGCAGGAGCTGGACCAGAGCAAACGTCAGCTCCTCTCTACATCTCCTGAAAGCAGACATGGCTACTTAGGTGGGATGAAGAGTGTGTGAGGAGATCTAGACGTTTCCCGAATTTAACACTCTGTGGATCAAAGGAAGCTTTATTCTGATTAAGTTCTAGGACAACATTTCTTTAACTAAATGTAGATTATAAGGATGAACTGCCTGATTTACAGCTCTAGTTTTTGATCAGGGAGAAGAAACCAGAGACGATGAAATAGTCATAAGTTCAAAGTTATTTTTATTTTTGCTAGTGGATGAGTCTCAGATGACTAAAACAAACAAATCCAGCTGGGATTAACCAGCTGTATGTATAGAATTGTATACCTAATGTTGGAATCTCAAACCCTCCTCTCCCAGGTAAAATTTCATGCCACCCTCCTCCAACCTGTAACAACCTGTAACAGTAGGGTTACAGACTCTGGCACATAGAATGGTGGGTGATTTATGTGAGACTTTGCTGAATTGACTGTTGTTATAGGGGAGACTTTGCACTTGGGTAGATCAAGTTGCACAACTCCAAGGCAAGCCTCAATCCCAAATAAAGGACTCAGGCTTCTCTTAGACGTAGTTTTCCTCTTCTTTGTTATTTCTGTTGCGTGGCTGTTTCTGAATCTCCCTCCTTTGGGAACCAATGCTGACCACTAGCCTACATCACTTTCTCATGCTATGGACTCCCACCCCCAGCAGAGCTAGAATAGCCCAGCGTCTCTCCTCCAGACTTTGCTTTCTTAGCCTAAACACATGGCCGGTGTCTTCCTCTTATCCAATGCGGTCTCCATGCCTGTTCCCAACCTTCTCATGTTCTTTGTTTTTGAGGTGCAAAAAGGAACGTGAATCCATACATGTATATACTGTGAACATCCATGATTGCTGCATGGAAAAGGCTCTTTGCATGGGAGATCTCCTCAGTGCTGAACTGAGTCTTGGTGGGTTTAGTGTTCATAGGTCCCCTGAAGCTTGAAGTTATCACCCATGACCTTAAGTACACATGGGTAAACATTGTATCCTGTGTGTTTTGTGGAAGCCCAGGGGGACACAGAGGAGATATTTTAACCACCACAGGGGCACTGACTTCTAAGGATCAGCACTCTGATCCACTCTTCCTGCCTGGATAGCTAATAATCTCCTTGCTTACTAAGAAATCTAGTCAGTGTTAAGTGACATGTTTGACTGACTGTGGTAAATGCATTTAGCTGGGATTTATAACCAAACAGGCAGACTGCTCCTTAAACTCTTTCTTCGCATTCGTAAGGATTAATTATTTTTAGTCTGAACATTGTAACGGAGTGTATCTGCTACCGAAGACCTTTCAATTCTGCTGTACTAACAGGACAGAAAGGGAACTGGGTCCAGGTTACACACGTAGTATTTGCACAACTCCACAATTAACATGTACCCTTGTATCTGCTAAGCTTCATGCACCAGACATGAAATCCCGCAACCACTTCTCCATCACATGGTGTGACACATAGAGGGCATTTCCTGGGCTGCCACCCAACCATCACCATATCTTCTCCTGGGAAGGCAGATTCTTCCTCTGGAAAAACCCAGTTGCTCTGGAAAGTCCAGTGCCACCTGAAGGCATCAAATTTACTGCTCAATGTACAATTCACCTACTCGACACATGGAAAGGAGGTGTCCTATGCCAATAGGTAACTGGAAAAGTGGCAGATTAGGGCTCAAAGCAGGGAGGCAGCAGACTGCCACTAAAAGTAGCAATTTACCCTCAACGTCACTCCTAGGCCTACCACAATTTAATAACTCTAAGGAGAGATCTAGGCAGAGTGCAGGTGCAGTGATTTCCCCAGCCTGGTGAGTTGCCCAGACACTTGTTTGGATGCCCTTTTGCCAGGACACTGTTATTTGGATGGCCTTTCCAAAAACATCATGAGAACTTTCGTGCTCACCAGTGGGAACAGACATTGCCATTGTGACCGAAAGAAAGCTTCTTGAGATAAACACAAACCCTAACATCACACTGGGGACCAGAGACAGGTGGGAGATACCTCCTTAACTTAGTAACACTGCTCCAGGCAGTCCGTTGGGTCTGGACTGGAAGGGTCCCCAAGCATCAGGCAGACCCATTGTGGTGACACTGGGATCACTTCCAACAATTACTCTTCTTTCTGCCCCTCCCCTGAAGCTTGGAGATGTTTTCTGCTTAGTCTTCTTCCTCACTAAATCTTTCTGTGTTGTCTCGAGGACTCCCGAGTCTTGAAGACTCTTCAGTCCTTGGCACAGTTTGGTCAGCTGGACATCCCTTTCCTGACTCTTTGCAAACCAGAGAGAAGAGGACAGGAAAGGCTTTGGGGACCTGACACAAAACGATCTGAGTGCATTAAACCAAATCAGCTAGTGAGGGATGCACATTTCACAGACAACATCACCAACAGCATGCAAAGATACAGGATTGGACATCTTTCAGTCCCCAGCTCAGAGGCCTATCCCACCCACTACTCCCAGGCGGCAGCAATGACAGCATGTTCTCAGACTGCCAGGATGAGAAACCAAGCATTTACACTGAGGGCGAAACATGCGATTGAGGAGTGTGGCTTGGCCAGAAATCCAGAGGCAGAGATCTTTTTCAAGACTTGGCATGTCTGGTCAGGCAGGACACGTCCTGGCTTTAGGGCAGTTCTGTTACTTGGTACCCTGGTCCCAGTGTTAGCGGGGTAGGAGCTCATGAAAGTAGTGATGGGAACAGTTACATGAAGCTGCTCAAACTTACAAACTTCCAATAAGTTTGAGGCTGAGCTTTGGATCAATTCTTATTCCTTCCAGATTGCTTCACTCATCCTTCCTGGGTACTCTTGATCAAATCACAAAAATGCTGAGCAGATTCTTACAACATACTTTCTAATAAGCCCTTTAGGAAAGCAGAGATGACAGCATCTTACCGTTTTTTTCTTCTTTTTTAAAACTAGCTCCACAGCCTCTGCCAAATGCAAGGATGCCAAGTATGATCAGGCTGTGGATGGCACCATTCGTTTGTGTCAATCCTCTTCATGCTAGATGAGCAGACAGGACATATGGGCCTACCCTTAAGAAAGTGTACACAAAAAATAAACAGGAGATTTCTGCAAATCAGTAAACTTCCAAGTGCAAGATTAACCCAAGGACTGCCAGATGCAGAAAAGAGCCACTGTAAGTCGGGAAAGTTAAGAAATGTTCTTTTACCTCCAATTCCTGTAAATAAATCTTGGAAGGGAATACGGTGGAGAGGAGTGGTCTCCAAGACCATACTGCACTGTACTTCATCTCCATGGACCAGAGTCTGGCAAATCATCATCTCAGGCAGAGTGTGTTTAGCCTCTCAAACACAGCCTGGACCTTATCTTCATGTCTTGAGGTTTGTCTGGTCATCTGGACCATCTGGAGTGTACCCTGACTCCCCACAACCCTCCTACAACTTCAGAGGTGAAAAGCAGAACTGTGAGTCCATATTTGGGAAAACCTGCCTCTCTTGTGAGTGGAGAGAGAAGCTTAATCTGCTTAGCCTAATGAAGGGAAGGTGAAGATGTGACGTGACTGCAATCTGTTAAGTACTACCACTGGGAGAAGGATTTTAACAGTGGAGGGCTTTTTAATTCGGTAGACAGGCAGGATGAGAGATCCAGTGGATGGAAGATGAAGGCGGGCAGACACAGTCTAGAAATAAAGTGCATTTTCTTTGAAACAGTGAAAGCAATTAGCCATTAAAGAACCTATGGAGAGATACACTAGGTCCCACAGCTCCTGAAGTCTTAAACAAAACCCGTTTATGTTTGAAATGATAGGTGTCGCTGGGTCTGAAATGAGGGGAACCTGCTAGAATTTCACACCACAGAGAAACCAGGATAGCTCGTGTATAAAAGACCCACTTAAAAAAATCCATGATTTTACTTTTGCTTCCTAAAGGCTCCTGAATGTCTGTTTAATAGCTGTTGCCTTCCAGCCATGAGTTGTGCATCATGCGGTTACACACATTCTCCATGGAAGAATGTTAATCAGGCTCTTAATCACTTGCACATACTCCTCCTCTCCTGCTTAATTTTTCAAGGGCCCTACGGTAACCATGACCTCTGCTCCATGCCTCATACGTGTCCAGAATAACCTGCCTCCTCTTGCATCCCACCCCCATGCTCTCTTCTCGCACTGTTTTCTACCCGCATCTCTTGGTCCAGACATTCCTTGCCTCTCCCCTGGATCCGCTCAGAGGCTGCAAATGCATCTCAACCCAGCCAAAACAACTGGCTCCCAGGTTGGAACATGTTTCTCCCCGTTTTCATGCTTGCTGGGGCATGGGGAGCATTTCTGTGCTGCGCTGGCTCACGTCGAGTCCCAGATGTCTCTCCAGCCCCAACCTGGATGCAATTGTTCTGGCCAAGCCTCTACACTTTGAATAGCTGAAAAAGTTCCCACAAGCAAAATGGTCTTGCTGGCATCCATCTGGTGACCAAAGGGCCGCGTGAGCGCTGTTGAGAGAATGAAGGACTTTCTCTCCTAGTTACCGCAGTCGTGGCAATGACATGTCCCACGGGCGTTTTCCATTCTCGTTGGCACACTGAGCACCTGCCAGAGACCTTCTTGTCCACACCCTTTGAGACACTTCGGCAGTCCAGCCCTGAAGCCCTTCCCCAGGGCACGATGTGCTTGTGCAGTAATGCGTGCAGAAATGCATGCACCCGTTCCTGCCCTGCCCCAATTTTCCCAGTGACCGCCAACGCTCTGTCCAGTTCTCTAGCTCAAACTCCAGGACATCCACAGGATCTTAGCACGGAGGCATTCAGAACAGCGTTCAGTCACACCTGAAGTATCAACCTTTGTCCAGAACTGCAGTCTTTTGGATTATCCCAACACTTGCTTTGTCCAGCATGTGTCAGATACATCCCATCATTTCAGCAGCCTTGTACACTGCTGAATTTCATTCTTCCATCTCTCCTGCACAGTCAGGGCTACCTCGCCTCTGCACTCTCATCACTGCCATCTCTATAGTGTCTCATCTCCCCTCATCATGACTTTCTGCATCTCATCAGGTATCACAGAGTCCCACCAGGTTTTGCTCTTCCCCTTTTTAGCATGGACTGTAATGGGAATGGGGCTCATGAGACCACATTGCTGGTAACATGTGGGTCTGTGTATACCACTCAATAACTCATTTTTAAGTCATTGGCCACTTTCAGACAAATTTGGCAAGGACTGGAGGGTTCCAAGATAATAAATTTGCTTCTCTTTCTTGAAAATAGGGGAATGCATAGAAGAGAGAAACCTTATTAAAAACCGCCAATGTAGAAAAATCAATGGACTGAGTTATATTCTTTATTAGACTCCGGAGTGGAGTATCCACACAGGATGGAGAGAACACAAAGAGAAGTGCCAGAAATGCCCTGGTATCCTGGAAATTGCTTCAGTTCACATGATTAAGCACCAGAGAATTTGACTGCAAGGCGCAGAGGAAAGCAGCCTTGATCAGCCGTGATCCACCCTTTTCTTCAAGACCTCCGCTGAAGACTTTTCCCCCTGGAAACCACAGAGCTAGGATTAGGGTGCCTGCACTGGAGACGATGTTTGCTGAGGCTGTTGGTGGAGGATCCTCCCGTCTTGAAGCCATCTAACTAGCAGGAAGAGCACATTTTCCAGGCTCCTCTGGAGTTCTCTCTATGCCTGCAAAGCAGCCGTGTCACCCCAGGGAACTGGGTGGTGTGCTGAGGAGCAGAGAAGGCAGAGACTTCGCCAAAAGAGAGACTGGGAGTTTCCCCTCCACAGAGATCCTGTAGGTTTTACTACATGAGGAAAGCCCGTCTGCCAAGAGCAGAGGGAAACCCAGGGACTGGGGATTTCTGCCTTGGGCAAAGCCGGCCCAGCAGGACGGCGCTCGCAGGGCAGAGCTGGAGAGCTGAGTGATGGGTCCAGCAAGAGATATTACAGCCACTGGGACTTAGAAGGCATCCCAACGGGGTCGTTGCTCTGACACCAGATCAGGTGTGACTGTACCATGCCCCGAGCCTGACCGGCATGCGGGGAGCACGCAGGGCTCCCAGACACGCAGCTCCCACTGCATGCAAACATGCTCTGCACAGCTTGGGCAGCCACCGGGGTCCTGTTCCCTCATAACGACCTGGTGTTGCATGTGGCTGTGACACGGCTTCTGGCCACACACTGGCTCTGCTTGAGGCCAATCCTTGGACTCCTCCTTGGAGTTATCTGGATCCCGGGCACAGGGGACAGGGAGCTCTCTTTTAGCTTCCTCCATGAAACTCCAGCTGGCTCTATTTCCCTTTGCACCGTTGCTCTGAAAAGCCAGGCTGCACACGCCAATTTCCTACTGGGGGGGTTACTCCTCCAAAAGAAGCTGCTACATAAATGCATTTACTTTTAATGAGAAAACAAGCAGTAGGGAAGGATTTGTCCTGAAACCCAGGGAGATACAGAAGCTCGTCAAAGAGGGAGAAGGCGTGAGGGTGACATGAACCAATGTCAGCCATCCCCAGCTGCTGCTGGGTTTGCGACCCAAGTGCTGGGCTATGCCTATTTTTCCAGATCAGGAGCAGGGTCTTTAGGGTGGGATGATCCACTCGGGCCCCAGCTATGGTTCTTTAGGACACCTTAGCATAAATAGCAGCAAAAAGAGCCCGGTGCCAGCAAAAAACAGGCATGAATGAACTTGTGGGCATCCACGCTCATCTGAAGATAATAGTTTGAATAAAGCCCCAGGACACAACAAAGAGTCACTTAAATGCCAAGGAGATTATGATCTATTGGGCAATGAGGCTCATTAAAGGGAAGGGCTGGCAAGCTAGAGAGTGAAAAACTGCATTTCCCAAAGCTGAACTTCCTAAAAAGACCCATATCTGAAGACAGCACGCTCTCCTTTGACAGCCCTCCTAGGCTGGGATTTAAAGTAGAGGATGAGGGTGAGTCATCATAACCTTTTTTTCCCCTTAGCAAATAAGGAAACTGAGGCACAGGCAGCCAATTAAATGGAGATAATCAGTGCATTTCTGAGAGCTAATGTGGAGACACCCAAACTTCTCTTCCAGGCCATAAACATCTGTAGTTAATGACAAAATGTTAATTACTGGCAATCAGCTAATGAGGGTAAAAGCTGAACTAATTTTCTGCTGCCTGGAATGCTACTCTAGACCGTGTTTTGCCCATCAGCTGAACTGCTATTTAAAAAGAGGATGAAAAGGAAAAGCAAAAAAAAAAAAAAGCATTTTGGCACCTCGATCTGCCTCCCCTGCCAGACCGGATTAGTCGGGGGGGGGGTTCCCTGGTGCAGACAAGCCCCAGTTCATTTTCCCGTGTCAGGCAGCGAATCAGCGATGAGCCGAACACCGGGCTCAGGGGCCCAGTCCCACCTCCCGCTGAGATCAGCTCAAATGACTTGATGCAAAGGTGGAAATCCTGGTTCTTACGCTCAGTAGAGACTCTGAGCACCTCTGCTCTCCACAGAGGGACAGGGACAATTTGCTGCCCCGTTTTTCGCCCATCTAGGGGCTCAACACCACTCAGCTACGGCATGGGGCAGGTCTAAATCACCCCGCTCTTGCATTTTGAAGCAGCAGGTGGAGATGACACTCCTGGAGCAGTAAGCCAGCGCGTATTGCTGCTGTGCATGAGTAACCAGCAGCCATTCTGGAGGAGGCTGTGCGCTACCGCTGGGCAGAATGATTCATCTGTATGTCACGGACATGGCGGCGATAGCCCTCTAACAAAAGGCAGAACCGTGGGGTAGTTTGTCATTATGGTGACTATCAGCCTCAGGCTGATCAGCCTGGGTGGTCACATCTCCGATGCATTCAATAGAACCTCTCCATGGCACCGAGGAGGGAGAGTTGGAGTCACTGAGGATCCGGCCATAGTGGGGACCCCGAATCAGGATATTGTACAAAGTGGTTTTGGGGTTATGGAGATGTTTAATGAAGTCATCCACAGTGAGCTAAGGGCTTGGAGATTAGCTGTCAGTGTTGCCCAGGGCACAGTAAAACCAGCTTTGACTGGCACTGGGCTTTACCCTGCCCTGGCACTGCAGCTTCACGGTAGCTCCACACTCTGGGAACAGAAATGCCAGGCTGAATCTCATGTAGGATGAGCAGCTAAATGTCCCTTATCCCCCGACCCAGTTGCCAGGGGCAGCTACCTCTGAAAATTGCTGCCTCCAAAATTCCTGTTTAACTCCGGTATTTCAGATCAGTCCCAAGCGCTCACTTGCAGCCCACGTCCCCAGGGACTGGTCTGTGGCTCCTTTCCTACGGTGACATCAAACCATGTTTCTCACGCAGCGCATCCATGCTGTTCTCCCGGGACACCTTCTCCGCACCCTCGTGGAGCCCAGCCTGGCACCCACGCGGCTGCTGCACCTCCCAGCCCCGCGGTGTCCTCAGGCACTAATGCCAACAGATGATTTTTCTGCCCGGCTACCAGCTGAAGAAAAACCCCTCCTGATTAAGCTGATTCCCAGCTTTCCGATGAAGCTCACCCCTTTGCAGACTCATCTCCCCACCGCCGCGACGCTGACTGTCAATCAACTTCTACTGCTGGCCCAATTAATTCCATCTCCCTTTGCAGCCCCAGTTCCCGGCGTGCAGGGAGAGCTATCACATTTCATGCTCTAAAGGGCTTAACACCCCTCTACACACTCATACAGCCACACACCAGCAGGGTGGCCGGCAGGGTGATCTGAAACCGACTGAAGGAATGGGAAATAAGCGGGTTTCCTCCTAGACGAGGCCACCCTAAATCAGATTTAGGGGGTGAAAGGACAAAGCAAACGCGAGCTGCCCCTCACCATAACACACGTAAGCCTCTTACCCAGATAAAGGCTGCGTCCACCCCACAGCCCCTGTGGGTGAGGGTCACCTGAGCTCTGCATTTTCTCACTCGAGCCATTTCTAACTTGTTTCCCCAGCCAGCAGCTGCTGCAGTGTCCCCACAGTCCTTTCCTCGATTAAAAGCTACCCATCTTGCAAAGGGGCCGGGTGGAGAGGTGGCTGAGGGCCGCGAAGAAGAGGACAACAACTACGTTTAGCGTTTGGCTCTGCGGAGGGTGTCCCTCACCTTGTCACTAAGGCTGGGGGTCCGGCTGTGCACGCTGAGCCGGAGCGGCAGAGATACACCCCACCAAGTGGCATTTCCAGGGACGGCTGTGCCAGACCTGAGCTCGGGGAGCCACGGTGAGCCCAGGGATGGCTCTGCCACCAGCACATCCCCGCGGCTGGCTCGGCTGCTCCGTACGAGGTTTTCACCTCATCTGCAAGAGACTTGGTGGCTTTGGGGAGGCAGCACAGAATGAATGGTAGAAAATGCATTTAATAAAAATGTGGATCTCTTTTCCACGTGATTTCACCCCAGGCTATCCAGATGCCATGCAATCTTTAATACGTTAAGCATCATCCTAGTACCTAACACAGCTGGCCACTCCCATTTGTACCTCATATATGGGTGAAAAAAGGCACAAGCAGGGCAAAGGGAGCAGCTGGAAACTACAGGGAAGTGGGATGTGCCAGGGGCACTGTCTCCAGTAACCAAATCCACTCTATGAAGCAACTCCACAAGCTGGGAAACGCCCCTTTACTCTGACAGGGGGATCTCCATGTAGCTACCGGCATTTTGCAGGCCAAGCCAGTCAGGACACGGGGTGGCAGAGCAGAGGCAGGACTGGGGCTGGGGCAGCCTGTGCTGGGGAGGGAGAGCAGGGCAAGGGGCTGGCAGAGCTGCCTCTCAGGGCGTCCTCTTCTGCCCTGCTTTGAGTCCCCACTCAAAGCCACACTAACCCACCGCCCAGGGCGCCCGGAGAAGCGATGCTCAGACATCACCCATGGGCTGCACAGGGAGAGCCCTGGCCAGGCGGCATGGAAGGAATGGGGGAAATAATCTTTGATGGGGAAAAAAACCTAAAAATCACTTTGGGCCACAGCAGAGATGGCTACACCACCACAGGTGTTTTCTACCACCCCATGAATACGTGCAGAGCTCACCAGGATGGGGGGGGTGATGCGTTTCCCTGCATCCAGCACTCCCCTGTGGGGGGCTTAAGGGGGGAGACCAGTTTGCTACAGAGCCTGGGACTGGGAGCCAGCACTGCCCTATCCAGTTCCTCTCCCATCTTCTGCAAGACTCTTCCAGCCAGCTCCAAAGCTCCCCAAATCACAGAATCGCAGAATGGTAGGGTTGGAAGGGACCTCTGGAGATCATCTAGTCCAACCCCCCTGCCAGAGCAGTGTCACCTTAGAGCAGGTTGCACAGGAACGCATCCAGGCGGGTTTTGAATGTCTCCAGAGACGGACACTCCATCACCACTCTGGGCAGCCTGTTCCAGTGCTCTGCCACCCTCAAAGTAAAGAAGTTCTTCCTCAGGTTGAGAAGGATTGAAATTCAGCACATTTCCCAGCAATGCCACCGTCCTCCAGTCTGATGCCATGGAAAAATATTTCTGGACTACTGCTGCCAACAGCTCCCCAGGTGACTGCAGCGGGAAAACCCTACAGGTCACTTGAGCTGATGATATTCAGGCTACATTTTACAAACTTGCTCTCTCGGGTCAAATTCAGCAAGAGCGACGGAGCTGCGTGGCTGGCGCGCAGGGGTTGCTGCACCTCTCACTCCTCCTGCACTAGCGCAACGTGGCTGGTGCGCCCGACGCTGCGAGATCAAGTCGATATCTACTATTGTTATTATCTTTATTAATCAATAATAATATCCTTATTTCCTCTTGTGGGGCTTCCCAGCACATCCTCTCTTGTTTATCCTCTGTCTTATTTACGTTCCCAGGTTGCAATTAGATGTGGGTCAGCGGCTGCCGGCACTGACCCGGCTGCCGAAACCCAGCCACGCTCTGGCAGACAAGTCCCTTTCAGGGCAGGGACGATTCGACCGCCTTCAATCACCCTGCCCATGAGGAGGGAGCCTCACCGAGCCAGGGCCAACGCTATCAGCTCCTCTAGGCAGCTCTGTCTGAGCTGAAAGGGCTGTAAGTACCTAACGTCCCTCCAGGGAGACTGAGAGACATCTGCTGCAGCTGTAAAAATATATAAAATGAGGCAAGGTTAATAGTGGCTATCTTGGGCATGTGCGCGTGTGTCTCCTTTTATCACACTGTCTGAGGGCTGGGCAATTGTCGATGCCTTTACCTTGACGGTCCCCCTGGGGAGAAGGGACAGCATGGTGTCCCCCGTGTCCAGGCTGGAGCTGGCGTGTGGGCAGAGACTCGCTGGAGGACAGACGGGAGGGCTCCGGCGGAGCAGGCATTCACACCACCGGCTTCCAAGTGCCAGGCGAGGGGTTTCATCTCGGCACCATCCTTCCTTCCTTTAATCAGCCCCTGTGCCCCTCCCTGCCTTCGCATTCATCCTCTTTCTAACAAAACCTGTTGGTCCCACCCTGCCTGACAGCCTCCCTTCAAAAACCACGGCAAATTCCCGAGCTAAGCCGCGTTTGAGCAGCGAGAAGCGACCTCGCCGTGAGAGAGCTCTTGCTCTGGGAGAGAATAAAACTCGTTCTGCCTAATTGCTCCTGGCAGCATGCTCTGCCGTAAGGAAGGTGGGACCGCGGTGGCAGGGGAAGGCAGGGCTGCTCCTTTGCAGTGAGCCTCCAAATCCATCCTTTTGTGCGAAAAGCACAATGCAAGGCCGGGCTCCCTCCTCCGAGTCGCTCAGGCTGCGGAGAGCCAGCATCCGCCCCGCACACACACCCAGCCCCGAGCGCCGGGCGGAGGCTTGTCTCGCTGTATTCTTAATTTTATGAAAAGCTTAAAATACGTCATGAGTAGAATTTACATCGTGGAAAGGCTTCTTTTTTTTTATTTTTTTTTTTTTGGTTTCATGCACCCAGCGGGCTTTGCAATAGTTAATTTTGCATCCCAGCTCCCAGGAGGGAGGGAGGGAGGGAGGGAGGTGTTACTATTTGCGGTTTGCAAATAGGGTGGCGAGGTGGATGGCTGAGAAATGAAGTCTGTGGCCTGACGGTGCTTCTCGAAAGCATTAACACACTTTCTTCCTTCTCACCCACCAGCACAGTGACATTTCACACTTCTGCTTGGGTCTGGCTCTCTGGAGACCTCCTAGCCGTTCCCTAATGCCTCTCCTTTCGCAGCAGCGTGAGGAAGAGTCAAAGCCCATGCCACAATCAGGAAAATGGCTCCTCTGAAAACCTGCAATTTGGTACCAAACGCCGCCACAGCTGGCAAAGCTGCCCCTGTCCAGGGACAGAACTCAGATAGTGTAGGAGAATGGGAGGGAAATTTTAAAAGAGGAAATTAATAGCAATTTAAAGGAATATGAACCAACTATTTCACACTTTTGGAGGCTGAAGGCCTGGCTTTGGTTAAATAAAGGGCTTTGTGGACACAAAACCAAATGGGTCTCAAGTAGCCTGGACTTGCGGGCAGGCTAGAAATCAGTCGAGATTTCCCAGCCATCTGCAGCACGAGGATGCTCAGGGTCTGCCCCCAGCACAAGGATGCTCAGGGTCTGTCCCCAGCAAAAGCAGGTGGGGAAGAAACTCTCTGTCTGTTGGTGCTGGGTGTGCTCAGGAGATAAGGGGGTTGCCTATGATGGCTGGACACAGCTGGGTGAGCCCATGCTGCCTTTGCAGAGCCATCCTCTTCACCTGGCTCCTCCGCTGGGGCAGGCTGCATTTTGGCATCTCTCATTCCCTTGGCAAAACAGGACCAGATTTAAAACCTTCCACCTGCTCCCTTGAGGGAGCAAATAAGCAGCATTTCAAAACATGCTTCAGGTGACCACACTCAAGCCTTTTGGCAGCTGAACCTCACAGACAGAAACCAGCATCCACGGGCAGGCAGGGAAGGTATCTTCCCTTGAAAGATGGTGCTGCAGGAAGGCAGGGATATATCACTTTTTTATTTTCTGTGAACGTCACAAATGAACTCCATTAAGCAGTGACTGAGCAGACGGCACTGAAAACAAACATCAAATTAAGCACACCCACTCTATGGGGAGAGGTTTTGCCTTCCTTCTCCTCCCACACTCCTGCCAGGGAGGAAGGTGAAGATGAAGGGAGGGCACCTGGAAGGACCGTTTCTGGAGGCTGCGCTGGGAGAGCTGCTGGGAGAGGGTAGGAAAATGCAGGTGATGGGTATGTGCTAGAGGGAAAAGAGCCCTGTGTGAGAACAGTCACAAGTGTGATGAGTTGGCAGTACTGCGCTCAGAAGGGCTCTGGGAAACGGGGGTGTAAGAGGGGTGCTTCCAAGTGTGGCTCTGAGGTGACAGTAACTGTGGATGGAGGACTGGGATGCCCTGGCAGGATGGACTGGGCAATATAGTGAGGACAAAAGGTTTGATGAACTGGGGAGCAGGGGTCTGATGTCACACTGGAGGGACCTGGGATAACCTGCAGTAAACCAAGTTGGTCAAGGAAGTGATTTCTCTTTCCTGGCTGCTTTTCCCTCCTTGCTCCCTGATGGAGAAAGGGCAGCAGTAGTGCTGGGATGGGCATGGGCGCTCCAGGGTCCCATAAGTGAGACAGGCTTGGAGGAAATTATTTCCATCTCTGCTGTGAGGGACGGTATCAAGGGAGAGGGGCACCGAACCCAGTGCCATGCTCACCAGAGAGTGGTCTCGCCATAGCAGCTAAGCAGACCTCGGAGTG
This sequence comes from Dromas ardeola, assembly GCA_013398915.1. Lineage (NCBI taxonomy): Eukaryota > Metazoa > Chordata > Aves > Charadriiformes > Dromadidae > Dromas > Dromas ardeola. The sequence continues at coordinate 216,894 of VYZM01003151.1, read as the reverse complement.
TGGTTCCATCACTGGTCCCACTCTGCTGCTGTCCCCAAGGAGGACACAAGGGACCTTCTCTCGAGGTCTGAGGGAGGGAGGAGGGAAAAGGCAGAACAGACATGCTTGGAAACAAACTGAAGCGTAAGTAGTGGGGAGTCAGCTGGGGGCCATGGGGTGGAGAGAAGCAGGATGATATGGGAGATTAGGGGTTATGCAGGGATAGGGTAGGGGTCATGTTACAGGTATAGGTAAGGCAGGCAGTGGTCATACAGTGAGTCTATCTAGCCCTTTCCAGCTCCAGTTTTCACTGGTTCTACATTAATTTGATCTTAAAAGTGCAGCAGGTGAAGGATGGTAGTAGCAACCCCTCCGACACGAGTGGGAAGCCGGGTGCAGGCGCCTCCTGGGCACCAGTGATGCACTGACTGCTGCCACCAGTTCCAGAGGCCGTAGCTTTGCTGTGCTCATTAAGGCAGGTTCTCATGCTGGGCCAGCTCAGGCGTTTAAAGGTCAATAAGACAAAAGTTGGGACACCACTGAGATGGCTGCGGGCACATTTGCGTCTGAAGGCAGGCAGGTGGGTGGGCAGCACATCGCTGTGTGTGTAAAAATCTTCTCCCCCCTGCCAACACACTTCTCCAGAACACGAATTCTAAATCCTACGAGTAGTGACATTGCAACCACTACTCAGTCCCCTCAACCCGGTGGTTTTCGTAGGGTTACAGAATTTAAGTTGGGAAATTAAGAATTTAAGTTCTTTAGTCCAACCTCCTGCTCACACCAGGGCTAGCTTCAAGGTTGCTCAGGGCTTTGTTTAGCTGAACCTTGAAGATCTCCGAGGACTGAGACCCTACCATATCTCTGTCTCAGGGCTGCGCCGCTCTCACTGTGAAAGTTTGTTTCTGTATATCCAACAAGCATTTCCCTTGCTGCAACTTGTACCATTGTCTCTTGTCCTTTGCTGTGTCCCTCTGGCTCTGTGTTCTCTGTAATATGACTTTAGGTAGCAGAAGGCATTGGATTTCCCCTTCCATCTTCTCACTGACAGGCTGAACAAGCCCAACTCCCTCCATCTCTCCTGACCCATCAGGGGTTCCTGCCCCTTAACCATTTTAGCAGCCCCCACTGGACTGGCTATGGATTGTCAATCTCTCTTTTGTACTGGGGGATCTTTGGGCACTAAGAAAGGAATCTCTGAAATTACAGCCTGCAGCCACCTCATACAGCCCTAATATAGCCCTTCTTCCCAGTTTGGCCAGGAGATACTGCATCCCTGATCTGGGAAGAACTTCAGTGTCACCTGGGAAAAACTGCAAAGTATTTGAGAACAAAAATGGCATGGCTCCATGTCTAAAAGTGTCACTGGTTTTCTTTTCCTTTTACAGAGGTAGAAAGGGACTCCCTCCTGGGACAGACAGTCCGATGTCAGCCCAGGCAGGGAGCTTGTTTTCTTGAAGAGCTGAGCCCAAAGTATGCTTTATCTCACCGGGCTGAATTTAGAATAATCCCCTTAGAATCGCTGTGGTATATCTTCAAATGCCTTATCCTTCATTGTTACTGGAAGGGAGCTGCTAAATTCTTAGTATTGGGATACAATTCCATGCACAGTTTATGCCTAAGTCTGTGCTGCCATCTCCCCCTCCCCCTTGCCCTCCCGGGTGTGCTGCCCTGCCCTGCCCTGCTGTGCTGGTGACTGGGTGGTCAGATCGAGGAACTGATCCAACTGAAAGCTAATCCAAATTCTAAAAAAGTTGATTGTTGTGGATCAAGTCCCTGGCTGCATGGTTGTTAGAGCTCGGAAAGGGTGGAGGCTGCTGCTCGCTATAGCTGCATGGGCTTAGGTTGGCTCAGCTTGCTCGTGAACACACGCCACCAAGAGACCGGGAAGTCATCCTTACGCTGGGGGAAGGTCTGTAGATTAGACTTTGCCTTCTTTCACATTTTTCTCCCCTTGGGAACGTCCCTGCTGCTCCTGGCTCAATTGCTGAGCAGAGAGACACTGTGTAGGGAGGACACACAGTTTCTGAGCTGACTTTAGCCTGACTTTGCTCGCTGTGGACGTTCTGCCTTCCAGCATTGCACGTCTTGTCCCACGCAGCCTTTCCTCAGAGCAATTAATTTGTGCCAGCCCAGCCCTGCCATCCCCACTCCTCATCCGGCCCAGCCTTGTCACCTCCCTGAAGCACCCAGCAAGGTGTCAGTCTTCATTAGCAGAGGAGTGTGGGGGTTTCGCTGATACAATTTCCCAAGTAGTCTGGCTGAATACACAGTCCTTGCAGAGCAAAGGCACTGCAGGACTTCCCTCAGTGTCCCTTGGTGGCCTCACACTGGCATCCCCTACCTCAGCTGGGGTAAGGGCTCCCTGAGGTCTGTCCTCCCCAGGGTTTTCTCTTGGGACAGACACACGGAAATATCTGTGTCCACCCTATGATCCGGTCCAGCTCCCTCTCTAGAGGGGATCTCTGACCTTTCAAGGAGATCTAACTCTTCTTTATTATAAATATTCAGATACGTCAGTGGCAAAGGGAGATGCATCCCTCTTAATCCTTCCCAACAGTATTAACTAGACAAATCAGGAAGAAATTAATTAAGCAAAAGAAAAACCAGGCTGAATACCTGGGAAAACGTCTTGACACTGAATCACCTTATGATAATCTCTTAGGGACTTGGAGGAGGCTGTGCTACTCCTGGCATTTGAAAACAAGTGTGGAAAAGCAACAGAGAAAGCAATGAGAGCGATGCTCAGTGCTGTGGGTATGAACTAGAAACATAACAACAGGCCTTTGATATCTGTGACACTGCTGGAAGAAGGACAGATTCAGCCAGTTCAGATTCTGAAAAATCCCAATAATGTAAATTCCTTAAATACGAGCCAAGCCTATGAATAAGATAAATCTCTTAGTCACTTTGCCAGTGATATCCTTCTAATCTCATCCTTCCTCAACGATGCTGCTCAGAGAGTAAAACACTTTGCATAAATGGGTTTGCTGCTCAGAGCAATCACTCATGCCTCCCACTCCGACCCCAGGATTAGAGAAGTCCCCTGGATTAAGGCTGTTACTATTTTGAGGCCAGGTTGAACCAGCTAAGCAAGGGCTCAAGGGAACTTTCAAGCAATTGCAAGAGAGAGAGAGAGAAAGAGGAGAGGCGAACAGGAGGCCACCACCATCTCAGGGAAGAGCATGTCCCACACTGGCCTTGAACTGTAAATTGCTTTACAAACAGAAATGACCCAACAACAAGGAATTATCAACATACCATGGGAAGGCAACAGTAACTGAAGGGCCAAGCCAACTTAAAAATAGATGACATTGAACTGACGGTGCCATTTCCAGAGGTGCTGAGTGCCTTGCTCCCCAGCAGACATCTCTGGCTGCTGAGTGGCCTCAGCAGCTTGAAATTCAGAGCCAAGGTCTGCCGAGCTGTTTTTCCCAAAACAGAGATTGGAAATGACCTGCGCAAGGTTAAAAAGTGAGCTGGGAACCAGAGACAGGTCCTCTGAGCTCCGATGCCCCAGAAGCGCCGTGGAGCCATTTACCCACAAATGAGGAGAGAGAGCCTCAATACCACCAGCTCAGATTTCAGACAGAGTTCAGGTCACTTTGTGGAGGTGAAAAGATCATTCTGGATGCCAAAAAGAGGAAAACCATGCCTATTCATCCAAATTACACCTAAGGCCACTAACAACCATTTGCCTTTTGCTTACTGTTCCCTCATAGCACAGGCACAGAGGAGAACTGTTCTCAGTACTACTTAGGTAGCATATACTGTAATAAAGTATGTAATCCCTTAAAATACAAGAGCTTTCCTTATAATCCATGCACGTGTAAACCTTGACAAATATTTCATACACTTCTGTTGCACCCACATGAAAAAGTTTTAATGTCTCTGACAGACACATGACTTTTCAGAAGTGCTTCTCACATGTTTACTATGTCAGCCCCCAAGAGTTGCTCCCTCTGTGGAGACCCTCTCTGCCGATGCTCTCCCCTCCCCATGGGAGAGTTACCATCAGAAATTCCAGCTGGATACTGGAAAAGGGAAAATATTGACTCCTGGGAAGGCAGAGGAGTTTTGCTGTTAGCAGCATCAGACTGGACTTCCAGTGTTTTGCCGGGAGAACGGTATCCTCGTGTGCAAGTTTCTACCCACGTTTGCAGAGCAGCTTTTCTGGGCTTTGGTTAATTAAAACAGAGTGTCTCTTGCACAACTTTTGAACTCTATTTCTATGAGAGATATGCGGGGCTGCAGGCTGTCCGTCACATCCTGCATGTCCCCTGTGCCAAGACTGTAGTTTTCTATTTGACTGTAAATCATCCATTTTAATTAGATGTAAGACAATTATTATTGGGTTTTAGTGAGTCATTTTTCTCTCAGTAATTAGTAGTTGTCAGTTCAACTCAGCCCAGTGCTGGTGTAACCCAGTGACTTCAAGGCTGTGTTTAAAATATCTTTTCTCCCACACAGCAGCTCATCATAAACAATATCACTTTTCCTGCCTTGTCCACTGGAGCTGTGTGGCACCGTGATTATCTCGAAAACTCCCAGCCAGGCCAGCGACGAGGAACGCTTGCTGTCTGAGCACAGAAGGGCCCGCCCGACAGGAGAAGAACTTGGCCAAGAAAAGGCAGCTCACCTCCTTGACCCTGTTTCATTGCTATATGCTTCAAATCCTGGCTGTGTCTGTCTCGCTGTAAAAATGTCAGACTGTCTCTAACACTTATTTTTGCTCGCCGCTTCAGCATGGCCTTACTTGGCAACTTCTCCCATCTGTTTACCACTCTTCAATGCTGTGCATGCATTTCCGAATTGCTGTTAATTTATAATAATGTGGATACTCCGCGTTTCCAGAGCACCCAGCTTTGAAATGTTTTAGGTGTTTCATAGCTGAGCCAGGATCCCTTACAGCTTTCCTAGGATGAAGTGAAGATTCCTAGTCCTGTGTTATGGTGGCATGAAAGGGCCCTACGTATCACTACAGGTGAATCCAGGTCCAGAGGAACTATATCTAGATGTAGCAGCTATACGTGCACGGTGTATCTGCGTTCCCGTACAATCATTGGAGGTCTAGTCAACGCTGACAGCGGAGCCCTGGGAGTGAGTCAGCTGAGCAAATGTAGGTGTCTAGCTCTCCAGCTCCACTGACTGTATTGACTAGGGGCACGATTACCTACCTTGAGATGCTTTCTGCTAAGAAATCATTGTGTGGGCATGAGTCAAGCTCTTGATTTTTCACTGCCTAGACACCCAGGCCACATGCAGACACCTACGTTGCAACACTCGCATTGAGGTGTCTGCAATCTGGAGCTGTGTCCCGCCTCGGTGATGTGCCCAGGATCATGCCTTGTTTACAAAGCTCAGAGAAGAAGCCGAGATCCTCGGGTTGCTGCTCATCCTCCTTCATCCACTTGAACTGGAAGAGGAACCTCCTCTAGTCAAGCTCTCACCATGGGGGGAACTACTCTAAATATGTCCTCTTAGAGCCAGCAAGCAACTCTCCACCTGGGTTGGGACCTGTTTGTTATCCAGTGATTGAGCTGATACCTTGACCCTAAAACCTGATTTCTAGGGTAACTGTTATCTGAGAGGACTATGTTTGCTGCTCAGCTCCCCACACCCTTCACCGTACCTTTTTTTCTCTAGCAGAAAGGCAAACCCTGGCTCCTCAGAAAGCAGAGGTGCCCCTCTCCGGCCACTCATGGGGGCAGGCCATGTAGTTTTCCTCCATATCACGGTGTGCTGTTTGTTTAGAGATCTTCTCACATAGGTTAAATACTGCCCTGACTGGGAAGTTTTCTTTACACCTTGTATTGTCCAGCTAGGGCTCACTACTGTTTCACAGACACAGCTCTGACATCTGTGTCAGAAAGTGTTCAAGCTAAACAAGCCTAACTTCTTAACCATCATGTCTTGGATCTTTCTAGGTCAGCCTGCTTTCATGACCTGGTGAACCTCATAGCTGACCATTCAGATGGAAAGATCTTTTTCAGTGGGTGGACACAGCGCATTGGTACGGGGATCGAAAAAACAAAAAGCACACAGGCCTGATCCGTGGGCCACTGTGATTCAGCCCAGTCGTGATACACTGCAAATCACCACGCTGCACTGGACGTGCCATGCGCATACTACTGGGAGAAACAGCCAAAGTGCTGATCTATGAGTAATGTACCGGTAACAGCGAAGAGTCATCACCTTCCAAAGGACCGCTTTCTGCACATGAACGTCCCTGGCTGGGGGAGCTCTTGGTTGGTGTGTTGTGTCTCCAACCCTGCAGCGAGCTCAGCAGAGACCTCCAGGGAAGTGCCTTGCAGCAGCCTGAAACTGCTGCAGCTGCTCAACAGTCCAGATGTGCACCGTGGCACCAATCCGCCTTCTGCAGGAAACGTTGACCCACAAGTGACCACTTAATCTCCTCCTCTATCCAATTTGGCTCAGCCATGTGGCATCTGCCTTCCACCGCACAGCTGCAAATATGCATACAGCAAATCCCTGCCTAATAGCGAGCGCCGGGATCGGCGCACACTGCGGCACTGCACAGTGGCTGGCTGCTGCTTGGAAATCGCATCAATCCTTGAAAGACAGAGGGGTCAGGGAGTGTGTTAGTGGGAGCCCAGGTCCCCGACCTCCATGGTCCTCCAACCATCTCGTGAAAGCCCTGCAGTCCAGGAGTGGAGCAATGCACTGAAGATACCTACCTCTGATGCTGCCGTGCACATTTCAGGAGGGACGAAGAACAGCTGAAGGCAATGTAGACACAGTGATTTAAAAGGAAACAGATTCAAGACAGACAAGTGAGTGCAGCTGTGTCCCAGAAGTTATGCCATACGCATTTATAGGTAGATAGATATCTGGCAAAAATCCCTCCCTCCATCGTGACAGCATAGAAGTTGTGGGAAGGGCTATTATTCATCCTGCGGCCCACCAGTTACACCTGAAGCTGTATCAGAGAGTTACCAAACAGTGTCAACCAGGAGGACTCGTGGGTTTTATCTCACTCTGGGAACCAAATACCACAGGGCAGTCGGAGAAAGAGGACTCAAGAGGTGCACATTTGTCCCAAATGTGGTTAAGGCAGGTCGAATTGCAGGGATCCGGATGGTTTTCCTGGTCTCCATGTGTTCCTACAGCTTCTTTTTGACTCATCAGCATCTCCAGCACACAAAGTGCCTTAGTGGCATTTACTTAGGGGTAGAGACCTTGGCCAGTGCTGATGGCTGGTAAGTGTATGAAAATGCAAAACAGCTGTCACTGGAAGTGAGTTTTGAACTCCAGGTTGTTTCATTTCCAGATGAGCAAATTTTCTCTTATTTTACAGGATACGGAGAGAACATACTCTCTTGTGCCTAAGCACCACTCCTTGTCTCTGCGATACAACAGAACAAATGGCCTAATCAGGCCAAAATGCAGAGCATGATGAAAAACTGGGAACATTCAGGATGTAGTTAGAGAAGGTGAAAACCTCCTCTGTAGCCTGGAGAGGGTGGGGGGGCTGGTATTGCTGCTCTCATCACAGCGCTTACGGGCAGAGGACTGTCTGGCGAGAAAAGACAAGAGAGTTACATTCCCCCATTGGAGGGACATCACCTGGAGAGGGATGAAGCTATAAATCCTACGGAAGGAGTTACACAAGTGGGGAAAGGCAGAACTGGGAGTGATGCAAAGAAGCAAGGAGCAGATGAATGTCATTGGGCTCTTTTGGTGGTGGTGCTATCACCTGCAGGAGCGAACAAGTGAGGCTCAATCAGGTGCAACACAACCTTGTGCTGATCAGAGAAGCAGAGCACGTGTTTTCCAGCTTCTTCTCTCCCAGGATCATCCCCCTGCACCTTCTGTTTCATCAGAGAAACCCGATCTTAGCCGTCTCCTCACATCCACTACAAGGAAAAATAACTGGATCCAACCCAAACAGAAAACAGAGCCATGCTAGGGTAGCAAACCTCCTGCCAGCTTCAGAGGAGATTGCAACATTTGCCCCGCATGTTTCTGATCCTCCTAAACACACACAGAGCAGCTCGGTTACACGCACACACGCATTTGTATGCCTTGCGTTTGCAAACAATATCTGATGTGGAGCCTCTCGGACTGCTCTGCGGCAATCCGTAAGCCTGTAGCCGTCTCTGCATCCCCCTTTGCTTGCCACAACAATAACAACTTCTGAAGAGTCCCAGCAGCTTATTTTGCTTTAGTACTGACAGATCCACTTTAGCTGCCTCAGATCAAAGTTCCTCCTCTCTTTAAGTTGTACAGAATTATTTCTGATATTCTCTCCACCATGCATGCTCACTTAACTGGTCTACAATGACTCCCCATGATGACCTGGCTCTCCACTCCAGTTGGGTTCGCTATAGCGATCAAGTGACACGGAGGGCTCTGCAGATTTGGGAAAGAGGTGCTGCCATCAGCCAACTACCAAACATGCTGGTTCAGGCTTTCAGGTCACCCTAGGCAGCCCTACATCAACCCTCTCCATGCCCGTGCTGCCTGCAGGGCAAATGCCATCATCTGGCTGGATGTGACTGTCCTGTTGTGAAGTGCCCTTGGAAAAGGCCACTTCAGGTAACAGATCCTGGACTGTTATCAGTGGAGAAGACTCCAAAACTTTTACTGTGTGGTTTCTCGGTTTTCCTAAATGTGTAATTTTCTGAAATACTTAGTATTGCATTCAAACTTGCTAGGCTCAGCCTCTGCTGGCAGATGGATCTTTTTCGTGCCTTTTTTAAAAGAGAACAAAGAACAAAACCAAAATCAAAACCAGAAGCTCTCAGAGTAATGGAGTCAAACAAAGTATAGGTTTCCCCAATTTGTCCCCGGGAGTAAGGTGGCTTCTTTGATGTCTAATAGGGGTGGACCTCTTTCGACAGTTCTCCTCCATGGCATCACAAACCCAATGTGGGGGTTATGCCCCACTTGGCCACATATTTTCATGCAGCTCATAAAAGCTTAAGAATTCTGCAGCCTTTATTTATCAAAGGTGGTTGAATTTGGCAAAGAAGTTTAAATGTCACTGAGTGCATCTCACAGACTTACAAACAGAACTTACATGGACAAGTACTGTTGTCTAGGAAAGCAAGCTAGAAAGACAGAAAAGAGTATTTTTCATTTTTATTAAAATATATCTTGGGACAGGTTTTGAACAGCTTTCCAGACAAATTAATTGAAGGCAGAAAGCAAAAATAGTGTGTAGAAGGGAGAATGACTGTGAGCTTCCAGAAAGCAGCAATTGTAACAGAATGCTTTTGTTTGTTATAGAGAGACTAATGGCTGTTTCGGTAGTCATTAGACAACGTATAATAAATTTCTGCTATTTTGCATATTTTTAAAGATTCCTAATTTTTCAAAATCTGCTTTTGCAAAGTTGAAAACCTTAGTTACAGATCTCTTTTTTGCTTATCCTTCTGTTCAATTTAAACAGAAACAGTTCTTGCTCAATCAAGATTTTCTACAGCCAGTATTTCTGTAAGACTCAGACTTGAAATAGCATCACCTCTTGGAGGTTTTGTGATTATTGGATCAAGAAGTGTCTTGGCTATGACAAACAGAAATATCTGAGCCGTTGCTATTATTAGCAATGTTTATTCTCATTGTTCAATCTATGGCTGGACAGCTGTTTTCCCTTGGTATATATCTGACCACCATTACAAAAATCTCAACCCCTGTCCAAATCCAACCTGGGGAGCTAGAGCAGACATTTAATCCTATCTTTTGCACAGCTCCTCCTAAAATCACTGTAAAGGCTAAGGGGGGATCTTATTGCTGTCTTCAGCAACCTCATGGAAAGGTACAGTGAAGAGAGACAGACTCTTCTCGAAGGTGCATGGTTATAAGACAAGAGGAAACACGACAGAATTTCGAACACAAGGAATTCTGATTAGAAATCAGAAAAAAAAAAAAAAAACATTTTCGCCATGAAATAGGTCAAATATTGGAACAGGGATCCAGAGAGGTGAGTGAAATAACCGTCCGTGGTGATATCCAGCTCTCAGCTGGATAAAGCCCTGAGCAACCTGATCTAGTTGGATCTGCTTGAGTAGGGGGTTGGAGAAGATGACCTCCAGAAGTCTCTGCATCCTAAATCATTCTGGGGTTGTGTGATTTTATTTAACCTGAGCTATAACACTCAGAATTATCAGCTTCACCTGACATTTGTACCACACACCTGAGCACACCTCCGAAGAGATGAAACTCTTGTCTGGAAACACCAAGAAAAAAATGAGAGAAAAAATTTCTTGAATAGCTGCAAGATGAGAAGGCCAGGGGCTGTCCTGCAGATTTTCGTGTGTCTGTAAGAAGGGCAAGAAATAATCCATAAGGACTGGGAAAGAGAAAAACGATGGCAGCTGGGACAGGTCATGGCAGCTTAGCATGCTGGATTTTATGTAGGAGTCCTCACTGCAGGCTATGGGGGCTGTAGAAATGTTTCTCTTAGAAAAGATGCAGCCATCCTGTCTATGAAGAAAGTTTTCCAAATGTGGGTTAAATGTAGGTGACAGCACTTCTGTACTCATATGTCAGAGGAGGCTATGAACTGCCTTTTCCTAACTAGCTGAATCCCATGCGTGTTTTCCCAGGCTGAAAGTTTCTTGCTTTTAATCTGATGTGGAATAAAACTGTCTTCAAACACAGAACTTTTTCCATGAGGGAAATCTTCTCTGCCAGCCAGCTCAAGGGTTTTTGAAGCTGGTTTTTAAGGATGCGCACAGTACACAGTCCTTTCTGTCACAGAAAAGAAAAAAGTTCATATGCAAAGACAGTTTCAGTTCTCTGTTTCCCCAGATTTTCTCCTTGGGCACTGCAATAATTTCCCATTGCTGGAGATTTTAAAATCAAGATGGGATGTTCCTTCTCCAGTCCTACTAACCTTCAAGTGGGAATTTCATTGGGGAAACTTATTTCCCTGCTATTATAGACAAGTTCAGACTAGACTAGACCAAATAACCCCCTCTGGCCCTAAATCTTGTAAGAATTCACCTCTCTTCAATGTTAAGGAAACGTTGGGTTTTTATGTCTTAAAATGTGAACTCTTTAGGGCAAGAAAAGCCTTTGCTTCACCTCTTGGTGCAATGCTTGACATACTGCCATCATCTAAAGGTTACCACAGTATTAAAATAAAGAATGGTCTATGGGCCAGAAGCACCCATAACTTTACTTCTGCCTCTTGTGCAAACCTTCTCTTTAATTACTTAACTGCTCTTTCTCTCTGATATAGTATTTTATTATTACCTACTTTTCTTGAATGCTCATCTGATCCGTCTAATGTTCTCTTAATATCACTTGGAATGGGATAATAATCTGCTTGTGCTTCTCCAGCACCTTTAATCCTGACAGGTCCTAGTGCGCTTAACAAGGAGAAAGGGAAAGGGAAAGCGAAGGATATCAGACAGACCTGACACAACTAAAAGTGCTGGGGTGTTTGGAGGGGCAGGTTTAGCCCATGGCCCTGTACTTGCAGAAAGTGGAAACCATCCTTTGAGCTTCACTTCACCGCCTGCATGAAATTGCCAGGGCAGGTGCTGATGTGATGTGCGTGAAGTGTCAGCAGGATTCCTGTGTGCCAGTGCTGTATGTTATGTCTTCATCAGATCCATCCACAGGGCTTTCTGGACTCTCCCAAAGCCTGGGAACTGGAGTAAAAAAACTATACAGGATCTACCTGGGTAAGGGCAGGGAACACTGATGGGAGGGGAGATGATGTGGAAGTTCTTAGGGAAACCACTTCTTCCATCAGAATACCAGTTAAAGAAGTGATCTTCACACCTTGGTTTTGACTCAACTGAAGCAGGGCAATGCCTGTGCTGGGAAGGTGGAGAAGAAGGGATCACAGAAATGAAGGCAAGAAATGAGGAGCCGATCAAGTGTCTGTGCAACCTGAAAGAATGCAAACGAAGATCTGGGCACAACACGAACACACAGCTGGAAAGTAAGAGGAAAGAAGCTCAAGCTGAGGGTAGGGTTAATGCCCCGAATGACAGTGCTAGCACAAGAGGAAGGTAGAAAAAAGATGGTCATGGAGGAAAATGCTGGATACAAGAAAACTGAGCTGATGCCAGACCATTCAATAACACGTCTGGGAGACAGAACGAGATCTGGGGTTGGACTGAAGCAAATCAAGCCTGCAGAGCCACCCTTAAGGGCTGACATAATGGGGCAAGTGGACGAACTGGAGATAGATGGGAAGCACAAGGAAAAAGGAGCTTTGTGGGACCCAATTAGGGAATTGTGGAGGAAATGTGAGCCACCCCATCAATGATAAAGTGATTGCAGAAGCGGGAGAGAAACGTGTGGTGGGGGCAACATTCCAGGCAGGACGGTCTAGAGGCCTGCATCTGTCAGGGGAGGTCATATTCAGCCTTGCTGAGAATGGCTTTAATTGGGGGCAGAGAGCAGACACCTGAACTGAAGTAACGAGGATCCATTCTCTCCTCCTCCACATGGTTATAAATGAGCAGTGACAGGACTGGCCCCAGCCTTGAGTCTCGTCTCTGGCAGCCAAGGCATCCTTAAAGAAAAGCGCAGCTGCTCCTCCAGCCTTTGCCTCCCAACTCTCCTCAGAAGTCAAGGCAGAAGAGCTCTAGTCATTAATGACATGGAAGATTCAGTGAAGTTGATGCTGCTGCACCTGCAGGCCCACCTGGAAGGGGCTGCTACTGCAGATGAGTGGACTGGGGAAAAAAGGATGCAATTCAGTAGGGCCAAGTACAGCTCCTCCACCAAGGCAGTAATGCCAACTGCACAGAGCCAGGATGGAGGAGGACTGGCCAGCAAGCTGTTCTGAAGGACATGGAGATTATATGGGATCATGAGTTGAGTAACAATCAATAATCTTCTGCTGTTCCATAAATAAATAACTAAATAAATGAAGAGGGCAAACACCACCCTGGAATGGATGACATCTGCTATCTGTTAAACAGGAATCAAAACCTTTCTGCACTGCTCAGCACTGACAAGGACTCAGCTGGGGAATTGTTTCCAACTTTAGACTGTGCATTTAAAGCAAAATATGGAATATTTGGTGAGAGTCGAGAAGATAACACCAAGGATGATTAGAGGTCTAGAAAACATGTCATAAAAGCAAAGGCAGAATTGGGATTGTTTAGCCTAGAGAAAAACAGGGAGCATCACGGCTTCAGTTGTTACTTGAACTTGTAAAGTCCTCAGAAGATGAATTTTCATTATATTTACATGCAATTACTGAATAATACCTTTAATTACTGCTTGGAAAAATGGAAATGGTAAAAATAATCTGCTGTCTGTGATTCCACGGTAAAAAGTATGGCTGGCAGTCCTATTCTCCAATCATAATGGAAGCTCCCTACAAAGTTCTTCTACAGAGGAGTCAAAACTTTCTTAGGAATCCATTCAGGATTGAACTACCCCATCCCCCATGGAGTTTACACAGCTTTCCCCAAGCGTAGCCTGGTTTCTCCAACAAACACAAGGCACTAGATGTAGGAAAGAATAAAACAACATGTAAAACATAGTTTTGTTTTCTCCCATTCTGTACCACCCCTTCCCTCACTCCCGCCCAGGGAACCAGGTTAAACTTGTGTGACTGTTGTGAGTGATGTCACCAGTGTCCAAGCTACAAACAGAGGGTGCTTGAGGAAGATGGTACAGGCCATAGGAGAACCTGTGCAGAGTAGAGCCAGACAGGATGGGAGGATGTGTGGGACCAAGGTCAGATGTGTCAATTGACTTTGGCCAAGAAGAAGAGAAGGAAGAGGAGGTGAGAGAAAAGCACCAAAGAGCATAAAGAAGAAGAAATGACACAAAGAAGAAAAGATGTATGAGGATTTCAGGATCTGGACCCTGTCACTGGAACCAGTCTACCCACCAACATTTTGCCTTATCTCATCACTTTTCAGAGAGAGGCATGGGGACAGCCCATTTATTATCTACATAGGTTTCCAGGTCTTACTGGTTTTTTCCTCACCAGAAGAAAGTCATCACTCATCGCTCTCCACTCCCAGCAATGTAATCTGTTCTACTGTAACCAGTGATAAATCAGAATAAAAGGATAAAAGGTCGATTGTGAAAAGATGGGGAAAGCTAAGAAAGTCTTCAGCATCAAGCAATTCATTTTAGGCAAGTAACCCTCATTAACAAAAGAAAAGGAGAAAGATAAAAAGTTAACAACGTATTCTGTGAGTATTATTTGAGTCTGGTTTCCCATGGAAACCATATCATGTTGGGTTTTTTTGTGTCTAATGGGATACACGTTCCTGTTAAAGCTTTTGCTCCAGCTGAAGCTTTGTCCTGCATGGACTCTACAGTTTGTAGCACAGCCAATGCAATAATCTCTCCCACAACAGGACTTTTCTAGGTTTCCTCTTCTTCATCCAGCTGGTTTTGATGAAACTTGCAGGAATGTAATGCCCTTCAGATCTCCACTCTCTGCGAAACCTGTCTGAAATTGGTCAATAGGTTTAGAGGAGGGTTGATGAGCCTGAACTCGTAACAGCTAACACCGTCACATGGCATTATTCCTTTAGCAATCAGCTATTAAAAGGGATGGGGTGGCCACAGATATGGACCAATAACAATTATAGTTTATCTTATTATCTTAGTCTAGGCCTAGGAGTGATGAAATCCTGTGCAGCAGGCACATAGGACACACAGCATCACAGAGCTTTGGCACAACCATATTTCTGACTTCTGGACTGGGCCAACCTTGAATGGAAAAATACAAATGTGAGCAAAGGGCTGCCATGGAGGAGGCCCTCACTGGGAATGAATTTTTGCTTGAAAGACAACCTGAATGCAATTCAGTTTTGTACGAACAGAGCCCTTCCAGGAGCAAGTGTTGCCTTTGTGGAAATAACAGTGACTCTACAGATGCAAACAATAGAGCTACACGCTTTTGCATTGCTTGTTCTGTCACTAACTGACATCAGCCACTGTTAATCATGACCTGAAATGTATATTTAAGAAACAGTGACACAAACACAGACAAGTTCCTTCATGAAGCCTTTTATATGGGTAAAAGTGGAAGAAAAGAAAAACTGCTCCTCAGGCTAGCTAGTGGCACTGAAATAAATGGGTCAGGCATCACAGTTTCGGAGGCACAAAAGGTGAAAACCCCATCTCCTGGAGCAATTAAAAGTCAATGGGATTAGTGGCCTTCACTATTATTTATAGAAACCCCGCTGTGTGCACAACATTATTGAAATACAGGGGTCAAGTCCCTGCTACTGGATGCCTACCCTTTTGCTGTTGAAGTTAATGGGAACTTTGCCAATCAACTCTGTGGCAACAGAGTCTAAATCTAAAACAGATGACATCCTGGGCTCCATTCAGTTGATGGCTCAAGCAAAGCTTTTGCCGAAGCCAAAAATGTTCTGCCTGCACAGTATAGATTTGACGCTGGGATAGGTGAAACAGCAGAGTTAGCTATAGGGATGTTAAGATTCACAGATGGGAAGGCAGAGAGGTGGACTGAATGTCACAGGAAGCATCTTCCCTTCCTTTCTGTCATAAATTACAACATACAGATTGAAATCTAAAGAACTGCATCCCAGCATCTCTTAGTCTTCAGTTTTAGCAGGACTGGCTGTTTTCCAATGAACGATTCTCCTTCTAACACCAAGTAAATGAATCCTGTGGGAACACACCTAGGAAAAGGACTCGGACGGGAAGCCTGCACCATCATTATGTGGTTCAACATGTTTGAAAACAGCGTCCTGATGGTCTAGCTGGTTTGGGCAGACACCACCAAACACCAGCATCCCCCTTCCTGAGTTTCCCTGGCTTTGGAGATGTTTGTGATGCTGGCTGCACAGTTGTTTCTTCTTCCACTCATTCATTATCACGTTCATGCCCTGAATCCTGCCACAGGCTACCTCTTTTCCTCTTCGTCTCACTCTAGAAAAGAGGTACCTGATTCTGCTCTATTTTATGACGTTGTAAATCAGAAATAAAGCATCCCAGAGACTTCCTCCACTCCTCTGTGCTGCTGAGAGACCAATCTGTAGAGTGGCGATATTTCCTGGCTTAGTTCATGCCTTCTCTGCAGACACTACCAGGCAGGAAGCTAACGACGGCTTTTGGTATTTGTAACAGGAATGGGGTTGAGATTCTGACTTGTTCTTTCAAGCAACACATGCTAATGACCAGCCATTCGATGGTACTAACCATTCACTGATCCCACATAGGGCCCCCAAGAATGGTACATTAATCTAGGCCAAGTAATTTAGGGACACCTTAGCTCTTGAGAGGTCCTGAGTGTGGCAGGTGCCTACCTGCTGAAGACACGATGTTACCAGCGCATGAAATCCAGACGTGCACCTGGAGTGGGAGATCTCACTGGCCGTGCACCAGGGGCTGGTGAGCTGTGGGGCTGGAAACCAGCCCCAGGGCTCTGCTCCTCTTCAGGGTTACCCTGAGCTCTAGATTGGCTTCAGACCTGAAGCATGAATTTTACTCTCAGAAGTGTTATCATTAATTGTGATAACTCTAGATATCCTTAATAACCACATGGCTTTACAATCCTTTATTAAACACAGTCAAGTTCTTTGTCCTGCTAACGCCCTGCAACAAGGAGCTCCACAACCTAATGATGTATCACATGGAAATGCATGTCCTGATATCCATTTTAAGTTGTCTTCTCTTCCTATTTCCTTGAAGGTCTTCTTCATATTAATGAGTTGGTGTCCCTAAAGTCAGGAGGGGACTTTAGTGGGAAGAATAGTCTATTTTCAAACATTTCTATTGAACCCTGAGCTAAGTCCAAGCTAGCAGCCTGCAGGCAAAACAGTCCACAGTCTGTTCTCTCTGATCCTCCTTAGCCAACCAATCCTATCTGCACTGACTTTTCAAATCTCCATCTTTACGGTACTTTTCCCCAGAACAGAGAAGCACAGACAGAAACTGACAGGTAAGAAAAGATGTACGCACGCTCTGACAATCTAACAAGCCATCCTTGAGACACACCGATTTCCAAATGATCTCAGTTTCATTTAAGAATGCTTTTCTATTTATTTTCAGCACAGCTAGCACCAACTCCAAACCCCACCGTACTGCTAACTCCTTGTGACATGGGCAAATAGTTTATCTGCTGATGTGAAGGGACTTTTCACCCATGTCTTTTCCTGCCACTCTCCATGACTTCCGTTCAACTTGGATCCATTCCAAGCACTGTGAAACATTTGTGAGAGAGGAGCTCGTCTTAGTTTCTTTCTCTTGCAGAACATTGTCAGAGATCCAGGAAAGCAGACAAAATTCTGCAAACACTGAGCATTAACCAAAACAGAAGAAAAATACTCCAGCATCTTTCTTTCTCGCTTTCTCCCCAGAGCTTTGCTGTTCAATCCAGGGTCTCAGAATTAGCTGACACAATGGTGCAGGACGCTCACTCAGTGAAACCTTTGAAAATGCCAAGCAAGCCCCCGAAAGGCAATGTCATTACCAAGCTTAGAGTTCAGCCCATCAGCTTTCATGGTGTTGAGCCCTCACTTTCAATAAAAGTAGTCACCTCTTTCAACTGCTAGACCTGAGCAGAGCTTGGTCTTCATGCCCTCAAAACGGGAGCCCAGATGCTTTGACCACCTGGCCATCAGGTCCACTCTCTCTCATCTGCATCACTGGTTTCTCTCGAGTAACGTGCAAGGATCAGAAAAGTTCCACAACAATGCGTTTTACTCCTTCCTACGGTCCTCAGCACATTTCTAAATGAAAGAATCAGCTTACCTGTAAGAGCCACAAACAAACACGAGGAGCTTAAGATATAAGCAATTCAGTAGCCTGAAGTATCATGGGTGTTGGGCCATCATAAATTTAAAGTGAAATTCCCTACTGATTTAGTTTTGCATTAGATATTAAATAAAAACTACTTGCAAAGCCAGATTAGTAAGAAACCTTTTTGGCTGTTGTATTTTATTTTTTTTTTAAATCAAAACAGGATTAAAACATCTTTTGGAGACTCCCTGTCATTTTATCTGGGTAAATAGGCTTAGAGCGCCTAACAGTCAATTTATAATGAAGGCTTTTGTTCTTGGTACTGTGATGCAGCCCTGAAAATTTGCCCACAGCTGCATCAGTTTCAGATGTTTTTGACAGGTAAATAAAACACTGTTTATATCTGTCATTGTTATTAATCTGCACAGTAAAGTACTAGCAATTATATTTTGTTTCCAAGTGGATAAATTTTCACGATGATCTTGGCAGGGGTGGTAGAGAATAATGTGCATCTATGACTTTTATAGTTGTGAGGGTCCAAAACATGAAGCGTCCTCACTCAGCTGTTGAGTTAGAAAACGAATGAGAAATAAAGGCTAAACCGGTAATAACCACCATAATAAAAAAGAACAAGGAATTCAGGATTTAGCCCTGTTGGAATTTTATTGATATAAGGGCCAAATAAACCAAACTGCGGGTCTTGACATCAGCTGTACTGATTCAGCTCTCAGTTATTCTGAACTCTACTTCTAGGAAGCCGTGTCAGGATCTGGCCATGCTCTAAACCCCCACGATTTGGGCCTCCATAATGAGTTGTGCTTCCCAGCTGCTGCAGGGCAAAGGGTTGCAAACACTCCTCAAGACATGCTGGTGAAGAAAGTATTATTTGCAGAATAAGGTACTGCTCAAGGACGCGTGGCAGAATCCAGCTGTAAGTGTCTTATTATACTGGTCAGAAACTGTGAGAAGCAACAAAGAGAAATCCTAGTGAAACTCTATTAGATGCCGGTCACGTCTGCTCAGCTTCTCACTCAGGTAGGCTGGCAGATGGTCAGCAAATAGTCTCACTTTTACAATGCAACCTACACAGGTTTTCAGTGTGAAAATTAGCATCCAATTATTTTCAAGCATTAATGTTCTCCAAGGAAGCGAGTTACCCCTATTTTAATTCTGCTTAGGCTCTATTTGCTCAGACACGTAAGCCAATCTTGCAGGCGCTACGTCTCCTGTACACGGGCAGAATGGCAAGCCAGGGAAGAGTACTAGAAATGTGGAACAATGCAAATTCCCAGGCAGGGAGCTGCATGGCTTCCAACTTTTCGAAGAGGCAGGGAGGAGACAGTCAAGTGAGGAAGGCATAAAGCATCTCCAAAAAAAGAACGATTTCCCCCACCCCCATCTGAAAGCCTATGGTGAAAATTGTGTTCCACAGCTATCAGCCAGCTGCATAAACCATTAGAGAAGGCTACAGTCCATTGAGCACTGAGCTGTGATCTATGGGACCCTTGGTATGACACATCCAGCAGGGCTGTGGAGAGTCGGATGAGTTGGTGGCAGGCCCTGCATCTCCCAGAGAAGAACGGGAGCCTATTCCCCACGTTCCTGCCCCCATCACCACCATCCTTGGACAGACACAAGGGAAGGCATGATCGCTGCATTACAGACATGGGCACTATCCCTGGGACAAGCAGGACGGGTGCCAGAGCGTGGCCACTCTCAGATAAGCAGTGGCTTTCCTTAGCAGAGCACACAGGTCCATGAAGGGGAAAGAAGACATGGGGCAAAACCTGTTTTGCTCATCAATGTATCACCTTATGTGCCAGGATCCGTGCCTAAAATGGAAATGGGTATCAGCCAAGTCGAACCTCGCAACCCTTTCTTGTGCAAGGATCCCTTATTATCACAGGTAAGAGGACTATCCTGAGTAATAAAGGTTATTTGCATATCTGGGCTTGATCCCACAAGCAGAGGTCTGCAGCCTTACTTGCTGCCTGCAGCTGTGACATGTTAGGTACGAATGCTGCTGTGTATATTACTGTAAGGAAGTTGCCAGCCTGAAAATATGTGAACTGCTTTTAATTGTCATTAAATAGGGAGAATAATGCCCCAGGGTGGCACCTTATGTTCTAGTGAGGCTGCATTTGTTTCATTCTCCTGTGTCCCAGAGGGAAACTTCACTGGCCCAACCTCAGGCTGTACCAAGGAGCATCTCAAGGCAAAGCAGCTTCAGCAGGTACAATTGTAACCAGCGGTTTTGTTCCTCCTGGTAGTGCAACTGGGAGCACGGGAGCAATGGCAAACCTGCAGAGCTCCTACTAGCCGTCCCCTGGGAACCACTGATGAGGGGGGGCTGCCTCCTGCCACGTGTTTATACAGACTGAAGTTGTATTTTTAAAAGCAAACAGCACATTAAACACCTCCTTTGCATCCCGTCTGGGATCATCGCAACCGGGCACCCATGAGGCGACAAAAAAGCCCCCCACGCCGCGATGCTCTCCGCTGCATGAAGGACCCTGCGAGTCCCTGCCATGCCACAGCTGCACCGGGCAAGGCTGCTGGGCAGCAGAGAGGGACGGACCAGGCCCCCACCCCACATTTCCCTGGGAAACACTGCCAAGGTGCAAAACCCTGGAGCCCAGGGCATGGGCAGAAGGCAGAGCCCCTCTGGGTTTGGAGTCCTGTTCCAGCCAACGGGGCGCAGCA
>VYZM01003151.1:150746-193821 GCA_013398915.1 Dromas ardeola | reverse complement strand
GGCGCCCCGCAACCGGGCCTGCCCACCCCCCGGCACCGCAGGAGGCGGCCCCGCCGCCGGAGAGCAGCCGGAAGGCAGCGAAACCTCTGCGCTCCGGCGTGTTTCCAGGCTGGTTTTCACCTATTTCACCCTTATTCCTATTGAAAGAAGGAAACTTTCAGGGGCAGGTGGCAGCGATCGAGTGTTGGGTGGTTTCTCGGGCGATGGTGCCTGCTTTACAGGTTCCCAGCAGGAAGCCGAAATCCCCCTAACAAACTTTTCCCTAGCAGATTAATTAGTTGCAGAGGATTTCATGGTTTAATAGCTATGATAATCAATATTTTCTCATTTTGCTCCAGCAGTGTTTGCTCGCTGATAGATTTGTTTTGTTTCAGAAGCATATATTTCAGTAGAAATATGGGTTCCTCATAGGCCAATGAAGGGTAAATATGACTGAACGCCATTGCTTAATTAGAGATTTGCTGAAAGTAACCAATGGCAGCCAGAGCTGATAGTTTTTACTCTCTTCAGCCTATTTGAAAATTTCAAGTAGCAGCTGCTGGAGTCCATTAGCTTTTCTCTGCAAACATCAGCAGAGGCGGCTTTCTTTACATTGTCCTGCTGTATGTGTCCATGCAGCCCCATCCAGCCTCTGAATACAGGGGGAAAGTTAGCTCCCCACTGGGACTTTGTCCTTGCCATCCCAGCTGGAACAGGTGACAAAGGTGCTGGGTTTGATATGGACCAAAAGTATTAATAATACAGATGATCTGAAGGCTTCTAGTCTATGCAATGTCAGTGCAGCATCTCAGCTCAGGGACCAGTGAACATCCGCCAGATGGGACGCACCTTTCGGTGACACAGAGCTGGGCCTGGGTCTGACATCACGTCAATGCCACTGAAATGTCGGGCTCCTTAATTTGGTTTCTCCATAGGGTTTCCTCAAACTCCTGCTTCAATAAGCTATAGCATGCACTAGCATTCAGGCTGGGTTCTGTAGCTGGTCTGTGCATGGGGTCTTCATTGGCAGTGACCCAAGAGTTTCAGATGACAGAGAACGTAACGTCACTCAAAAGTTGTGCTGGGTCCTAGACAATGATTTGAAATTGTTTCCCTTAGAATAAGAGGTGACATGCATAAGCCACTGTGCCATGATCAGCAGAGGAATCTATGTTGTTACCTAATTAAAAAGGGAGCAAAACTGATTATTCGCTACAGGAAAATGAAACCAGCACATGCAATTAATTTCCAGCAAATAAATTACACATTGGGATGCTCTAAAGCTAAAACATTCATCACTGCAGCCTGCCATTTCTCAGAAAAGCTGTGCAGATTTGCCACTCTGGCTCTCTACAACATATTTCAGGCTTCTCAGAATTTCACATGTGTCTAATGGGGTCATTAGAGAAATAATAATGGAAAGAGCATTTTAGGGACTTCCTGAGCATGAGACAGGCTGGCTAGAGGCTGAGTCTCTGTGCCCATGCTCCAGGATGGCTTTCTACCACCCCCTGCTTTTTATTGCCCTCATCTTATTGTCTTGATGTCGCCAACGTTTTCAGAATGGTTCCATCAATAACAGAATTGGAGAAAAATATATTGTTGTTGTCCTTTGCTTGTGCAAAGCATCTTTCATCCTTCCCTCCTGCCCATGCCTGGTTTTACAGAAAGGATATGCTCAGGGTAGAGGAGATCTTTGTATTATACTCTGGGTTTTAATGTGTGGGCTGTGTGCCCAGAGAGTTGAATGGCTGATAAATGTGACAAAATAAATAAAACAAATAATAAATCGGAGGTGCTCCATATGCTTCCCAGAGGTGAGTAGGTACTATTATTCCTTTCTTGGTGTAAATAGGACAGCGGCCAACGTTTTCACACTTGGATGCTGCATTCAGGTCCCTTGGTATGGATCAAGGTGCCTTGCTTAAAATGGAAAGAGCTGGCCCAAGACACTTTGGGGATATCCCAGTGAGAGTAGGGGGCTGTCAGGAGGCCAATGCAGCCTTCCTGACTTTGCTCCACAGGAAGCAACGTGCAGCAAATGATGGGCAACACCTTCTCCTTTTGAAGAAAGGCCTGTCTCTGGGAGTTACGACGTTGTGTCTCTTGAGCCCACTAACGGTCATAAGGTTAACATAGGGAGGAAACATATGGGAGGCATCGGCTCTGGCACACGCTACCCCTGCCCTCCTCAGGTACAGAAAGAGGAAGAAAAAAACATGGATCCATTAGCTGAGAGCGGAGAACTGGTTCCTCTTGATTGGTTACATCTGAGCTACTGGCTGGGAAATCAGAAGGGGGGATGCCCAGGCATCTCAGCGCAGACGTCCCTGCCTGTTTGTTACAGATCCTGCATCAGGATGGACTGAGGTGTCAGGCTGCAGGTCAGTCTTATGGCAGATACTCTTAACTCTGGTCTTCTAGAGCAGAGTGTGGGCCCAGTGGCCCTTAGCTACCACCTCAGCAAGGGGGGAAAAAAATATTGCTGTTTATCTGCCTCCTTTTCACCTCTCTGTACAAGCCATCGTGCAGTGCAAAGGGGGTAGAGGAAGGAAGAAAGAGGGTGGCTAGGGCTGCAGTGATACTTGAGCTGCCTGTGTGGATGTCTGATATAAAATCATACCAGAAATCTTTTTTTTTTCTTTTTTAATGTTGTTAGGTCAGAGATTTTAAAAATGGCAGAGACAGGGAGAAGGCAAATGCAAGCAGCAAAACCCTGCGTGGACTGCAGCCGAACAGCTTGAACACAGCATACTGGTCATTGTGCACCAGTATGTGAGAGACAGACAATATAAATGCTGATGTGGACAGCCAGGATCAGAGCGCCAGAAAGCTGCCAGAGAAACATCCCTTTGTGTTTTCCATTTCTCAGGAAGTAAACAGTTACCTAATCCCATTTTCATGCCCACCTACTCGGTCAATAGATGCACTGTGCCTCCTGCTCCACTTACAGCTCCTTAATGGTGCAGAGGAGCTTTGATTGCCGTGGCGTGGGCCCCATCCCTCTGGCAAACCATTACTTAAATCCAATCTATCGAAGGTTCCTACTGCTCTCTCAGTGATGGGGAGCTGCTCATCAGCCGAGTACTCTCTGATTGCTTGTCACAGTCAGACTTCCTGGTTCTTTTTCCCGGATGGAGATATTAAATAAATCTTGAGTGATGTAATTACCATAACTCAGTTGACGAAGCTTGTGGGCAGACACAGTCAGGGGCTGGAGGGAGCTCTGTCACATTTTCTTTGGTCTTTCTTTCCTTCTGGGCAGTTGCAAATGTGCCGATGCAAAGGATGCTGCTGCTGGGAAGCTGGGATCAGCAGGTGGGGGTTATGTATCCTATGAGCATCCAGAAATAATCCACGTATTGATTGGAATGATCTTCTCAAAGGAGATCACAAATAATTTCCAGAGTGCTGCGCCTTGGTATCTCTGCTGCTTTGGGCTGGCACTCTGCGTGCAGGGAGTCCCCGTGCTATGGCTTTCTCCGCAAGCAGGGACTGAACTTACACTCACTCTGTTCCTGCAAGGACCATGGTCTGCCTCTGAGCTGATACACAGCAAATTTTTCCACTTCCATGGCAGTTTGTTCTCTGCTAAGAGAAGAGAAGGAATTGTTCTTTTTTTGAAAAATCAGGCATGTCCCGCAACGTGAGCCCAAGCAAAGAAGTATGACTGCCCATCTTCCTTGGGTTTGGGAAGAAATCCAGGTCTTTGTTTTATTAAGCTGTCTCTACAAGCAGTCTTGAGGCCAGTCAACGTGCAGGAGTATGAGAGAGAGACGATACAGTGCTGGTAAGGACAGCCCCCACCTTTCCTCCTTTAGGATTTGGATTTCAAATTCAAACTTGCAAAGCCACAGCACTTCTCTTCCGGACTAGACAACCCCAAACATAAAGCTTTCCTGGTAACAAGTCCTACACTTACTCCTACAAACGGAATTCCTTGTCCCCTTGGGTGACTAGTCAGAACTGTGACTTGAATAGAGCAGCTGCAATAGATGGTGCATTTCAGGATATCTTCAGAAGGCATTTAGCCAAACGCTGAGTGGTTTTAACTATCCAGGAATGCAGTAACTGTAATGAAATCCCAAACTTAAAAGGACATGGAATTTAGACATTAAGAAAAAAAGAAAAAATATATAATCAGAGGTCCCTTGGATATTTCTACTACTCTCCTGAGTCAAGTCAAATTTGTTTCAAGTCTCTAATTGCATTCTCAGATGTATGTTATTTTAGTGACATGCAACGGTCCTAGAACTAGCTCTCACTTGTCTGACATGGCACCTAGAGACAAAACAATGTTGTTAAACAAGCTCATTAGGGGCTGATCCTGAGAGATACGCCACGCTCTCCAAATCAAGGTGAACTGAGAGGATCTAGCATGTCATCAGGCATTTGATTAGCATTTCACGATCAGACACAGTAACACTGAGGATATTCCTCTTAGGTCCATCATGATTATTCTGTGGCACAACACTGCCATACTCAGCTTAAGAAAACAGGAGCAACTTTATGTGGGAAGAATGAATGTCTGTCCTCAGGAGGACACATTTGTGGACACTGTGCCAGGATGTTCAGGAGATGAATCCTGTGAATCCTGTGCTGAGCTGAGATCCTTCTTGAACTACAACTCTGCTCCAGTGTAATCAACAGCTTGAACATTTGAGACTGTTTCCCCAAATTCTTACAAATCCGTATCTTAGGATTTAACATCTCAGGCTGCCCAGATAACTTCCTCAGCTACAGCAGCTTGTTTCTGGATCAGCAGGCAAATATACACATGCTGCATAAATACAATGCAGGCAGTGAAGACACTTAAAAGCCAGATAATCTTCTTAGTTTCATCAGTAGTAGATGAATTTCCATGTTGGCAGAGGCCAAGGACCAGACATGAGGAGAAGACCATTTCAGATGTCTCCTAAGTGACCCTCATTGCATATAGTGGGTCTTGAGAAGGGAGGGGACACTGAAGGTCAGAGAAAGGCACACAGCGAAGAACATTGCAGGAGGACATCCTAGTTTCTCCCTATGCTGAAGATGCACCTACTACATGCACCAGCTCCACATCATTTTCACAGCAGGAGCACTTGGTAGGTTTCCAGATCTGCCTGGAAATGTCAGGTACAAAACGCTGGGATAACCCACAGCCTGTTAAGATACCGCATTGCCTCTCTCCCTTGCCCTGAACGTGCTCCAATGCACATCAGAAACACAGAAAAGCTCCCAACTGTCGCTAATAAGTGTGCGAAGATTTCACTGGAAGGTATCACTCTCCCTGGTGATTTCTCCCCACACCTTTGCACAAAGGACAAATGCAGTATCTCTCGATGAAAGAACCGAGGGCTCCATCAGGAAGAGATAAGACAGAGATAAGAGGATAAGTGTGGATTTAGAGGCAGGGCTGTCTGAGACGAGTGCTGCTGGCGATGAAAGCAGGGAGGAATGGAAGAGCAGTGAGTGGGGAAAGTTAATGGATTTACACCAGTGGAAACAGGAGCTGGTTTTTGACCCTTGCACTTCTAAGGAGGGCCCCCCAACAGTATATCAGTATCCTGAAAGGGGAGTTTTAACCTTGCACGTGGCCCAGATACAGCATTTAAAGGGAGCTTGAGCATTGCATTGACACACTCTCCCAGGGCCACAGGAGCATGTGAAGTGAGAGACTTACATCCAAGCAATGGCCTAGATCTACTGCTTCCTAATGGACTTTATGTTAATTAAAGGGAGATTTCAAAACCATATACATTTTCTTGCCAAGACAATTAATTGATTTAGAAGTTTATGTAGTTAAAGGGTTTTGTAATTACATTTTATGGCAGGGGGAGCATTTTAGGGATGAACGCTGCCAGGTGCCGCACACCTTCATGAAGGTGCTCGGCACCTGAGTTTCCCAGTGGGCTGAACCCTTCCCTGCTGATGAGCTGCAAACTCCTTCTGGTCCTTGGGGTCACGCAGCTCTTAATGACTTAGCCCCACCAGACTGAAATATTCAGTCTCACAGCCCCCAGAAGAAAACCCTCAAAAGCTCTTGCTTCTGAGCCAGTGTCTGCACGGAGCCAGCAATCCCCTGCTGTTGAAGGGGCCTTTCCTTCCTAACAGGCTTTAGCTCTCACTGTTGATGGATTTTTAACCCTCAGGTCAGATGCAGGTGACTATGGTGATGGGCTCACTCTACTACCAGCCCTTGACATTAATGTGGTTTCTCTGGATCTTCCTCCCAGAAAAACACTTGGTCTCATTCAGGAAGAGGGGGGAAACACAAGCCGTTAACCCCAGGAAACACTTCTCTGGATCACCCCCAAATTCACATCCCTGCCTTCCTGCCCTGCCCTGTAAGGGCATGAATAAATTCTTGGCCCTGAGAGCACTTAAGCTAGGTAGGAAGAGCTACAAGCCCTTTGATTTGTACAGGGAAACTGAGGCACGGGCAGGTGAAATCCCTCATCCGAGTCAGCAGCAAAACGCTACACTGGGACCTATTTTACCTCATAGCAAGACTCTCTTCTGAGAGCAATTTGCACATCCTTGTGTGATGTGCAAATAAGCGCACACACACAATATATATATCTTTTTCTTCCCTCTCTTTACGACTGAATAATCACACAATCTTTGTTCCATGGAAGTTTGACTGCTGCTGTTTATTGCCCCCTGGAAACGGGATGACAACGGCCCACGGCTCCTCCACAGCAACTTGCAAAGGTCTCCCGAGCAAAGAATTACGCCCGTTGGAGGCAATAAACAGCAGGAACGGTAGAGTGACTAAGCACCAAAGATTCTGCATTTGTGTAGAAACTAGCAATGAGAAGGAGGAAAGGATGCCCTGGAGGATAGAGAGTGCCTTAGGAAAAAAGTTTCCAGCATGTTCTAAAAATGAAGGCTTTCACACAGAAGACATAGGCCAAATTTGAACCTCATC
Source organism: Dromas ardeola (assembly GCA_013398915.1). Lineage (NCBI taxonomy): Eukaryota > Metazoa > Chordata > Aves > Charadriiformes > Dromadidae > Dromas > Dromas ardeola. Next base: position 186,929 of record VYZM01003151.1, on the reverse strand, counting down.
CCACCCTTGAACCTGCCTGTAGTCCTGGGCAAGGCTCCCATGCCAGGCATGGAGGCCAGAAGAGCCGGCAGCGTGGTGCTTCATCTCCTCCCCATCCACACTGGAGGAGCAGGGATGGGCATTCAAGCCCACCGTGGCCCCACCGGAGGAGCTGGTGGCCATTGTTTCCCCTGCTCCCAACCATCACCCTACCCTGGCCACAGAGGTTACGTCACGGCTCTCTGCCCAGGCTCCCCGCACAGGCGGGTGCATGGGGCAAGAAGGGCTTAGCCCGGTGCAGGACCAGCTTTTTCCACCCGCAGGGCTTGGTGTTCCGGTACCTGTAGTAACTCTGGGAATGGGCCTGGGTCTGATGAGACTCAGAAGAAGGCCACAAGCTGGCAGGACGGCAGGAATGACTGTGTTTATGTACATTATGAGGAGGAGGAGCTGCTGCTGGCACATGCTAAACAAAATCCATGACTGAAGTTCTGGTCATCCAGGCAAAGGGCAGAGAGGGCAGACCAATGATCTCTTCCTTGGGATGTTGCTTTTTCAGTTATGTGGTGGCACTATACAGAAGGGAAGAGCTTCCTTTGGGCACACCAACTTACTGGAAAATTGGAAAATTGCAGGAGAATTGGCCCAGAGTACCCTGAGATATATCCTCCTCCTGTCCTCCCTGACGTGGTTTGGGTGTGTGATATCAGGAGAGCTTGCAGAGGGAGATGGTTTCTCTTCTGTCTGAAGCCATCATGTGTTGGGACTCTGCTGCTGAGCTCACCTCTGTCTGGCGCTGATGCCCTTTGGGGAGCCCTCGTTTAGGCAGATAAGGATCAAAAACATGAGGGATCTCAGCAGAGGAAACCGCCCACCCAGTCTCTTTTCTCTGAGGCAGAGCTGCTCCTGCAGTGGCATTGGAAATATGTGCTCCCACGAACTTGCTGTCCCAACAAAATCCTGATGTACACAGGAAAAAAATTAATTTCCTTTTGTTCTCTTTCCTGACTGCCCCCTTTCTACATTTTTCTTTTTGATTCATTTTTATGTTCGGTGGTATAAATTTTCCGGGTCAGTGCTAAGTCCCTTGGTTGTGTGATCTTTACATACCATCAGACATATGCAGAGAGATGAGAAGAGACCAAGTGCAAACCAATCCATCCTACTGACACTTTTATTTATCTATTTTCTTTCCCCATCTGCCACTGCTCAACTCCCTGTGTGTGTGAGGGATGGGGAAAGTGGATGGGATACGGGTAGAGCCACTGCAGATCCCTCCACTTGCAATCATAGCTCTCCCGTTTCCTTCCTACTACCCTGCCATCCATCCCTCCTCTGGTCATCTCACATTGCCTCCAACCCTTTGCTCCTGTTCTGCTCTGTGCGAAAAAAATAAACTAATGTATCAAATAAAAATAACGCAGGGGTTTTTAGTGCTGACGCAAGATGCCAGGGTGACAGTCAGGAAGCTGGAGACATCTGCCAAGCCCAGACTAAACACCGGTGGCAAAATTGCCCCGCTGCCGGGCGCATCGAGGGCTCCCAAGCGAAAAGCACCAGCGTACGCAGCTTGAGCTGAGCTCTGTGGCTGAAAGCAGAGACAGATGCACATCGTCTTGTGGATCAGGCAGGGAGGGGGGGACTCTTAACATACACTGACTATTAATATTTCATGCTTTTGACATCCAGCAACCACACTGAGAGGAGAGACAGGAATTTGTTCTTCTTGGTCCGCATTTAACCGTGCCCTTCCCACTGAATGTGCAAGCCAAGGCTAATCACGGCACACAGAGCAGTTCTTTGCTCACTAGGCCTGCGTCAACACCCTGATTTTTTCATTTAGTCTGTATCAACTATAACAATTTCTACTCTACGGTGACCCAAGATGATTCTGAACCACCAACTACAAGCAAAGGAAGGTCCAGTGGCTCTTAAGTCTCTCACCCATTAAATCATTCGGATAATCTCCATCTAGAGTATTTAACTTTTCCAGCAATCCTGTTTTCTCTTCTAGGAACTAACCCTCAAGAACTCATGACCCACCAGGTATTTGCAAAGTGGCATGCATTCAAAATGCACTTCTTTTATAGCAGTGGTGTTATCACATAGTGAGCTTGTTCCTGGAATGAGCATTGCTTAGGAGCTGTCAATACTTTAATCTGATTTATACAAGCTGTGTTCTCTCTCTCCCTCTTTTCCCTCAAATAAACACTAGTAAGTTCTCAACCTGGACAAATCCCAGGTAGTGGGATCAGTACCTGGCAATATATCAGCTTTGTTGCTGAAATCGGGGATGAAGCAGGGACAACTGAAAATGTTTCTCTCATTTGTTTTCCATTCTGCTTGCAAATAGCTTGGTGCCTGTCTGAAATATGACTGCCCTATAGGAATACACTTCATTTCTTATATTACTGTGCACCAATTAAGTAATCAATGAAAGTCTGGAAAATCTATAAAAAAAGTTGGTTGCATCCACAGGGAACATTACTACCACATAGTGTCACGACCATGAATAAAACCTGACAGCATGTGCAAATTCAGAGGGAACCACCTGCTCTGTTATTAAGAGATCAAGTTCAGGCTGCATCAAATTATTTTCAGGACCTGGTCTTTAACTTGTCTGTGGACTGGAAAATATTTGCAGGCCATACGGGGGTTAGTCTTTGTCCTCCAGGACTCAGTTGTCACTTTACAACCGTATGATGTATTAGACATCGCTAGACATGAATGTCACTGCTTTCAGCCTCATATTCTGTCAGCATGATATTGTGCCGTGATGCAGTCACAGTCAGCATCTTGATTTGATCTGTGCATTGCTTCACAATTCGCTCCAGGAGGGCTTAGGGTCCAATTCTGCAAACAACTCTGCAAATGAGAAAAGTCATCCCCATCACTGCTTACAGATCTGAGCCCTTCACATTTGGCAAGTAGCATTCTCAGAGCATGCGGCAGCACCACTCATCCTGGGAAAACTGTACGGAAATGATGGCCATTTCCAAACTTTACTTGACCTCAGAGACAATGCTTGATTTCCCTGTGTTACAGTGAATCCAGATGGACAACAGGGAAAGAAACAAGATACTTGCTGAAAACCCAGCTGCTGCTTCTGAGCTTGGATTTTCCAGGTCAATACATTTCAAAATTTTTTCCACTGATAGAGAGAAGGGAAAACTTCACCCTTGCACACTCACTCTTAAATCTAGCTCCTGCAAGATAATTTTAAAAGGAATTTGTTGCCTGCTAAAAGAGGAGACACGCTCCCAAGCCATACTTCTGCACTGCCCTTTGATTCACAGCTGCCCCGTAGCAATGAGCAAAGCTTCATCACCATCCACCTTAGACGGTGTTAGTGAGGGTTTAAATAGCAAAGGTGGGTTTTTTAGCATGGACATCTGTTTTCTAGGACATAGATCAAGAATCATAAGCTCATTTCACATACACCAGTGAACAGCTGTCAGACAGCAACAGCTTTCAGCCCTTTTCAACTTAAACTAAGCGCAGGCCGAGAACTTACTGGCAGAAGACTCCCAATTCATCAACGACTTCTGGAGCATTTCTGTCCTCAGCAATAGCAGCATAATCTCAGATTAATACATTAAATCATGAATCCATAAAATTATTCTATCAGCAAAGATATATATTTGCATGTGCACAAATATGTATACGTGTAAAAACTCAGTGTGTGTACTGTGTATGTGTGCACCCTCGCATGACAAAAGATCCCATCAGACTACATATGCACTTTTCTCCTTTCCTAATAAAGAGCTATAGAGCAACCACTCAATCTGAAAGATGGAAAATGCCCAATAGACCATCAAGAATAACTGTTGTTACAACATATAATCAGCAAGTGAAACATATTGCCTCAAGATATCACCCAGGATGAAACTGTGCATTTTATGGCAGACAGCTATGTGATAATCCCATGATCTATCACCTAAACCATGGATGTGCTCCCTGGTACAGACAAAAGAAAGGATTCAGTGGACAACCATGCTGAATGGCACGAGTAGTTCCTTTATTCTTGTATAATGAAACTAAATCTCATAATCTTTTATTGTTGTAACTCTTGTGGTTTTTAATCCTTTTTACTGGACAGAAATATTCCAAACAACGCTAGTTTCTCTGGTCCCAGAAGTTACAACTGAGCTTAGACAAACTTTTGCAGCCCTCAAACCATGACATGAGTGAACTTTCTGTGGATCCTTCATCAACCTTTCTCAGGGTGAGGTAAGATCTGTGCTCACAATGTTACACAAAACTGGTTTCCTAGATCAAATCTGAGATTGTAATTGAATGTGGATATATTCCACTACATGACAAACACTAAAACTGCTGCTTGTACGATGTATAATGTCTATGTTTAGTTATAGCCCTACTGGGGAAAGGACAACTCTTTTTATTCACCTGTAAAGAACCCTGCATGCCCGTGCCACCATAGGGATAAAAAAATATTAATTGCACTACCTGTCCCTTGAGCTATTCATGCCACTTCCTTCTCACCCCACCACCCTATATTAAGCCTTTTGAAGCTGAAAGTGTCTGTAAATCTTTCTAAATGCCAGAGGACCATTTTGCTAAAACATTATCCATCTTAACATCATGTCAGTTTTCTGAATGAGAGTGACTTCTTTGGTGGGAACAGGCCTATAACTTATACTGCTCCTTATTTCCTGAAGCACTGGAATTGTGCTGCTCCCTAATGTTATTTTATTAAGATGCAATTTGTCATCATATTGCTGAAAACAAGATAAAATGCAGGCTAATTAAATTCCTTATTTAACTTGGTGAGCATCTGCTTTCCGTTGTCACATTCTTTTAAACAGAACCTTTGTAGTTGTTTCTCAGGATCTGGCTATCACGATTTTTACTGTGATCAAAATGGGGAAATACCCCCTCCCCCCCAAATGAAGGCGCGTGCATTCCCATTGCTTGTGACCCTTGTTATTTATAATGAGAGACGTACAGCACCACCCAGGCAGACTGCAGCAGCGCCTTGCGAGGATGCTGCCCTGACACTTCAAGAGCACTCCCTGTTGTGGAATAATTGCTATCCCAAGGAGCCCAGTGGAAGTCACTGAGACAAGCCGGTAGCAAAATACTGCAGCTGACAGCAAGTGTTTTCTAGATCAGGCTGCTACACAAAATATAACAAACAAATCACCTTGTAACTCCCCCCTCCTGTAGCAGATGACTCCCAACATAAAGGAAAATCATCTCCGTTGAAGGAGGCGGCTTAACAAGCTTAAGCACACACTTCAAGTTAAGCGTGTGCTTAAGTGTGCAGTTTGCCAAGGCCAGATTCTGTCTCACTTTCCATGCATTGCATTCATGGAGGTTTCTAAGATGAGAGCAACCTTCCTGCATCCTTGGACGAGTGAAGAGTGAGGCAGAGGAGAGTCCTGGGCTGTGTCCACGTTCCAAAACAGAGCAGTTGCCTTATGCTGCTCTCGTCTAAGTCACAGCAGAGGACGGCAAATAGTTGTCTCAGAACCCACTGTAAGCTCACAGCTTTTAGGGAAGTCTTGGGCATGCAACAGCTCTGGGTCTGTCTCTTGGAAACCCCCTTGGCATCAGACTTTGCATCCCACAGAAGTCCAGAGCTGCTCCGCCAGCTTCTCTTGATCCAGAGTATGCTTTGAGATCCTCCAAGGAGAGATACTGCTCCTGTGCAAGGGCAAAGGACCATTAATATTACATTGGCGGTTAATTATTTAACATCAGTGACCTCTGATGCTCCTGCTTAAAGGATTTCTCCACATCTCTGAGTCTCTCATGCACCAGGAAAAGAAAGGGCAGAGAACTGTGGCTAGCTTTAACAAACAGGGTCTCAAAAGTCGGCTTCGCATCAATACTAAGGCCATAGGATTAGCTGCTTATTCTGAGTTTGAAAAGCAGGCTAGTAATTTAAGCTCCAGAATGGAACTTGGAAATGCAACTTTGGTTTGTTTACCCTGGTTTCCTAAGGAAATAAAGCTTATGAAGTTAAATTCTCTGCATATGCACACAAGCTTTTCCTTCTAACTTCACACCCTTCTGCCAGTTCAACCATGTTTCACCAAGATAAAGTTCTGTTCAGCATCTGGACAAAAAAAACCCAGTTGTGTAAAGCAGAGAGATGTGCTCTGCCCTGAACACAAACATATTATAAGACTTTGGAGAGTCTGTATTACTGGTTCCCTCACCCCAGCTGGATCACAGCTCACGTTGTGTTAAATGCTGGCAACACAGAAGCTTTGGAAACACTGTTTGCATCTCAATGCAGGGTGTGGGGCTTTTTTCTCTTTTAAATCTTTGTTCTGGGTGCCAGTGAACTGCCCCCCACACCTGGGCTGCATCGCATAAAAGATGAAGAGTCGGCTCAGCCTTGCAGCAGCCCTGTGAGCGTGGCAGCACCCTGGCAGTGAAGCGAAGGCCATGTGCTGTGCAGACCATTGCTCTGGACTGGAGCTGTGGAGAGGAATCCAGCCAAGAAGGACAGAAGGCAGAAAAGAGACCCTGCAATCTGTTGGAGGGGTTGTACTATAAACAAGAGCAGGAAGGCTTCAGTGTGCCAGGGAAGAACAAGCTGTGTAGATAAGAGAAGCTGCTTCAAAAGAGTGGAGGGTGACTAATTTTCCTTGCACCGGGTGGCCAAAGAGCAGGGAAAAAGAAGTGCTCTTCACTGAGCTGGCAGTGAGAGGGGAGCAACCTTCTCATGCTAGAAAAGCCCCTGCAGGTCCTCTTTCATCAGAGTTTCAAGGGCAGCTGGATTCAGCAAACTCCAAATTTTGTCTTTGGTGCTACAAAGATGCTCGCGGAAAGGGCCTGGTTCAGAGTCAACCTGTGGTAGTAGCTGGCCTATCAAATGGGCCAGGAAGCCACGGTCTTTGATGTGCCCTGATGGCAGAGGGAAAGCAGGGGGGATTAACATCTGTCTAACAAAAGAAATCCAGGGAGAACGGGTACAAGGTGGGGAAGCAGGGTCAGCTACTGTGCCCAGGTCCAGCCCCAAACCCAAGCACCCCCTGGTCCTCTGAGCCTGTGGCTCTGGTTCCCCATTAGGAAGCTTAGACACCACTGAGGACCCCAAACCAGGGCAGAGGAAGCACAACCCTGCAGCCCAGAGAGGAACAGGTACTCTACAAAGTATTCAGATCAGACCAGAGCAGCCCACACAAAAGGGTTTCGCCAATCAGAAGAAGCTCTGCCAGTCCAGGGGCCTTTCTCTGACTCTTCTGCCCCAAGACCATCCCTGAAGGATGACCTGCAGGTCCCCAATCCAGCCACTTGACTGGTTTTAGCTGTGCAGGTCCCCAATCCAGCCACTTGACTGGTTTTAGCTGTGAAACAATTGATGAGGCTCATGAGCATGGGATTAATTTCTTTTAGAAGGTACAACTGCAGGTTTTCCACAGTTCGTCAGAGACTGGCACATTTGGGCACTGGTAATGGTGTCTTTTAGCTCGGTGTGGGCTACCAAACCCCTCCAAGAAGCTGAGGCATCTGAGGGCTGTTAGCCTGGGATGATTTCCACTTGTCTGCTGGATGGCCTTGCTACACACAGTAGCTCTGCATGCAATTCAGCCCCAGCGGAGACTGCAGGCTGGCCACGCATTCAGGATGAAAGCGGCCAGCTCTGTCCATGTGGAGAACCAAAAAGGTGCGTTGGCAAGGTGGTGGAATGGAGTGAATACATTCAGCATCACAGCAGCAGGACCTACTAAGAGCAGCTCAAAACCCCTCAGAGGACAATCCATGAGATTTCGGAACAGCTTTGGGGTCTTGGGTTGCCTGTATTTCAGATATTAGCTGCTGTTTATACAAGATGTATAACACAAGGCCAGGCAGTTCTGCCCTCGTTTGGGAGCCTGCAGTCAGGACCAGCCCAGACCATGACAGGATGTTTAGAGCATGATCCAAGTGTTGGAAAGATCCTGGTAAGAACAGCACTGAGAACTCCATTTCCTTATGTTTTTCCACCGATGGGACCATTTCTTCAAAATTGGGTTAACCGTTTCCACCCCAGCAGAGCTGGGGTGTGCTAACCCCCCCAGTCCTCCCATTATTTTTGTACTGCATCTCCGTTCCCTGACCCAGTATGTGGAGAGTGAGTCCAAGCCACTGCTGGAAGCATGTTCCGACTGAAAGGACACCTGGAGTGCTACCAGCAAACTGCTCGCAAACGCCTCTCGTTTTGTAGGTCTGTTCTCTGCATGGCTGGGCTGTTCCTTGTGCCTTGCTGAAGTTGTGCCATATGGAGCAAATGCTTCAACGTCTGTCTGTGTGTCTGCCTGACCGCGCAACCCAAGAGCTCTCTGCAAACAATGCTCCGCTGTCATCATTTTCACGAGTTGGGGATTGTCCCCAGTAGGGGCTTTTCTCCACTTTTTCCAAGTTTGTTTTTTGCCCCCCACCCCGATCTCCCAAAGCATAAGGAGCCATCACCAGAGACCTGGAACCGGATAGCTGCTGCGGTGGGAGAAGGTGGCTGGAAACAGTTGGAGGGTTATGCTCTGTGTGTCCTCTCTCTCTCTCCCCCCATATGTGACACTGGGATCTGGTTTAGCTTTGGGCAGTTAAAAGTGTGACAAGAAGGAGAAAAAAATTGTCTCTCATCCGTTCCTTTCTCTCTCTGCTGCGTAGCCAGCTGGACTGTGCTGGCTTGCAGAGGAAGAAAGGGCAATGGCAAGAGGATCTGAACGGAGACCATGGGGCTGAGCATCCTTTCCTAGCAAACCCCCTCCGAAGTGAGGGGGCCTGGAATCTGGAAAAAATGGTTTGACTTTCACTCTTTTTCTTAAGAGAAGCTGGGATGAAACCCTGGACCCAGACCGCTCCTCAGCCCTGTGGTTTTCTTTAAAAGCAGCGTGTTTGTGAGCGCCTGCGTGTACATGGCGAGCTCAGGTCTGTGCGTGTGCAATTCCCAGACGAGTAACAGCACTCCCAGGGCTGTGCTGTGTGTCAAGTCGCACCTCGTTCTTGCTGCCTGCCTTGTTTTTCTCAGGCTGACGAGCTCCTGACTAATGGCAGTCACTGCTGCTTAATCAGGAAGCAATTTAAGGATAACCTTTTCTAATTAACCAGCAGAGAGAAGAACGAATAAACTGTGAAACAGCCAGCTGGCTTCAGTGTCCCCAGCCAAAGGGTCTGTCAGGTGGGAGTAAATGGCATCTGGGGACAGGGATGGCAGCTCCAGACCTGCCACTGGGCAGGGTAGTGGAAGTTAGAGATGGGAGGGCGTTACGGTGCTCCCCAGGACCTTTTCTCTGCTTTCTCCCCAGATACCGCTCTAGTCACGCACATGGGTATCACGACTGTCCAGGAAGGCAGCTTGATGTGTATAATCATGCCCCGTGTAAAATTAAAACCCTGGGAGACCCTTTTATTCAGAACTTTGATGCAAATATGAGTAATCACATATTATGAAGATGTTCACAGAATCACAGAACAGGCCAGGTTGGAAGGGACATCGAAAGATCATCTGGTCCAACCTTTGGTGCAAAAGGGAGCCTAGATGAGATTATCTATCACCCTGTCCAATTGCATCCTGTAAACCTCCAGTGATGGTGACCACACCATATCCCTGGGGAGGCTGTTCCACCAATTGATTGTCCTCAGTGTAAAAATTGTCTTTCTTACATCAAGATGAAACCTCTTTCAGTGCAACTTGTTGAACAGCCTGGGGCCCACTGCCAATCCCTGAGGGACCCCACAGGCTGACAGCCTGCGTAAACCCCATTGATCGCCAGCATCTGCAAGTGCCTGTGAGACAACTTCCCACCCACCTCGCCGACCACCCCTCCAGTCCGTGTCTGGCCAGTTCGTCCAGGAGGAGGCTGTGGGAAACCATGTCCGACGCTTTGCTGAAGTCGATGTAAAAAACAGACATAAGATGTTATTTTGTTGTAGAAAGTGATCGGCTTAGTCTGGTATGATTTGGGTTTGGCAAATCCGTGCTGGCTTTTCCCAATCACCTGATTCGTTTAGTTTGTGACAGTTTCTAGGAGGACTCGCTCTGCTGCTTTCCCAGGGACTGCAGTAAGACTAATGGGCCTGTAGCTTCCCGGGTTCTCTTTTGTGCCCTTCTCGTAGATAGCTCTGATACTTGCTTCCTCTCAGTTGCCAGGGTCATCCCCTCATCTCCACCACTTCTCAAAGACTATAGACACCGGGCTTGCAACAATGTCAGCCCCTGCTCTTAACACCCTGGGGTGGATTCCCTCCTCACTGCTGACAACAGCGTTTTCATCCGTTCCCATGCATTACCTCCATTTCTTACTCCCCGCTCACAGTCACTCGTTTAAAATAAGCCACACGTGCCAGAAGCTGCTGGTGAGGGAGCCCTGCCCCAGCACTGGGTGCTGTCTGGGGCAAAGCCTCATCCCGTGGGCCCGCACCCCACATGCGGGCCTGACCCAAACCCCTGCGAGGGCAGCCGGGGCGGCCCGCAGCCCCCCACCTGCCACAGCCAAACCACGCAGATCTCGACGACCCTAAGATGGCGCCGTGAGCGGAAGACTACATTTCCCAGCGTGCCGAGCGCCCCCGCGCGGCCGTGTTTACTTCCCGGCATGCTGCGCGCCGCCGGCCGTTCGTTGCCGCCGGGCGGTACCGCGGGGCTTGCCGGGAGTTGTAGTCTGCGCGGCTGCGCGCCAGTCGGTGCCTACGGGTCTCTGCTAGCCGGTGGGTCTGCGGGCCTGTGGCAGGGGGAGGGTGGCTGGGCCGGGGCTGAGCCCCCGGTGGGCTGGAGCGGAGCCCCCGGGAAGAGAGGAGGGACCACAGCCTGGGCCCTGGTGGGGTGCCGGGTTGTCCCTGAGGATGGCGGCGGGGGCCAGCAGCCTGCGAGGTGGGGGCCAGCAGCCTGCGAGGTGGGGGCCAGCAGCCTGCGAGGTGGGGGCCGGGCCCTCAGCGGAGTTTGGGACAGGGGAGCGTGGTGCCTGGGAGAGGAGCGGGGCAGGGAAGGGAGTGAGCGCTTCTTACGGGCTGGTGAGGAAAGCTGGTCTCTGACTGTTGGAGGAAATGGAGGCCAGCTCCAGGGAGATGCCGTGGGAGCCGGGTCCTTGCTCCCATCAGGAGGCCCTTGACCTGCAAGTGGACCTTTCTCAAGGCAGGACCTGACTCTGCCCTTTGGGTTTGAGTATGTATCTGCTACACGCTGTGAGATGCTCAAGAACTGGAAGGTGATCAGGAAAGATGGAATGTTGTCCCATCTTTGCTTTTAGGTACCAGAAATATGAAACGCTTCCACACAAGACTATTGCTTTGCCTGCATTTGCCTTTGCAGGGCTGGCTCTGCAGTGCAGGGCTTGGCTATTTTATCAGTTCTGCTGTGTTTTGTAGAGAAGAGTGCTCAGAACTGTAGTGGAATGGGGTTTTTCTCCTTTTTTCCGTATGTTTTTTCTATGTGGGACTGGCATGCAAAGCCCCAGCAGTGGTTGTCAATATCTGTTTGCTGATAATGGCTTGCCGTTGGTCTGACAGCCTTGCTGTACTACTAGGTTTTTGTGTAAATCAGTTACAGTAATACTCAGTTGCTAGTTATACTGAGTTATCAATACAATAAGCATTTTGTGGGGGAACAAGAGTTGAAACTTCCTGTCTCTTCTTGGCTTTTTTTTTTCCTCTTTTGTAGACTGGCCCTCATTCCTGTAAATAAGCAGATGCCTCTGTGATTAATTCCCAATGCAGTTTTGATTCAGATTTATTGTTTGAATTGTTGAAGATGTCATCAGGCCTTACAGAGGAACAAAAGAGAAGAATTGAAGAGAACCGCCAGAAGGCTTTGGCTAGGAGAGCAGAGAGGCTAGCAGCCCAGAGAGGTGGGCAGGTGGGGATCGCTGGACCTCAGGTGAAAGAACAGAATCCAGGCAATCGGGGAAACTTGAAGCAAGAAAACAATCATGTCAGGTTCATTAGCCAGCACCAACAGAATCCAAACAGTCCTGTGGAGCAGAAGAGCTATCTTCAGAAAGATTATAATCATTACACTGCAAACCAACAGATGGCTGGTTCACATGGAGAGCAACAAAAGAATTGTTCAGTGGACTCGGAACAAGCAAGTGGCATTAAGCAGTTCCCTACAACGATCCCAAATTCTCTGAGTTATTCCCATAAACATTACTCGGATGCTGGTGGTCAGGAACATGGACAACAAGCTTTAATTAATCCTGGTATATTCCAGCAGCCCAAAAGCTACCCAGCTTGCAAAAGCCCTACAGAACCATCTCATCCTAGATTAATTGATAACGGGCACCCTGACGGTGCTAAAAATTTACAAAGTCAGAACAAATCTGCCATAAAATATGTTTCACCACCAAGCAGCGCTACCCTGAGTGATTCAGAAATGCTGATAAACACAAGCAGACCAATGGAAAGAGAGGGGGGAGGTGGTGCCTCTCAGACCAGTGGCAGGATGCAGAAGCTGACCACCTCCTCTGGTTCAGACTCTACATTTGAAGCTGCCTCTTGCAAGAAGGCAAATAGTGTTACACAAGGAAAATGTGTGAAATACGGGGAAGACCGATTCCAGGTCGAAATAGGGTATAATGCTGAGCTTATTGCTGTATTTAAGACAATACCAAGCAAAAGCTATGGTAAGAATTGATTTTTTTCTGTTACCTCTTTTACGTTAGATCAAAGCTTCAGCATCTGCTGGAACTATAGTTGCTATATGGTCTTAGCAGTACAGCTATTGCTGGGATGGAATATGTCATATTAATGGGAGATTGGAAAAGTAAAGACAGCTGAAGTTGGAAAGAAATTCTGGGCATAAATAGCTTGAGCTTGGGTTTAGCCAAGAAATCAGAAGTCCAGCTTTATGAACAGTGCTTTAAGAAGTTTAGTGATGGCAGCTGGTCAGAATCTTTTGGGAGTGAAGAAAAAGAAGTTATTCATAAATTGGTATGGGAAAATGGGTCACTTCAGCTGTAGTTCAGAGTTGATGATCTGATTCTGTTAACTGGGTTACTGAGAGCAGTGGAGTCTCCACTTTTTGGCTTGCTTCTGATCTTTTCTCCCTGCCTTTATTTGTTCTATTCTACTTTTTTTTTTTCCCCACCATGTGTTGCTGCTCCCTGTGAATGCCTGCTGCATTTCCTTGTTTTGAATTGTATTGATATGCCCTATGGCTTTTTTGGTGTCATGTAGCTGTAAACTATGGGCATACTGTTTTTCAGATGTGTGTCAAAATGTTTGCATGAGTAGAATGAATTCTATCTTGTCTCGCATGAACATTTCACAGCACTGCTTTTTTTGTACCCCATGTTCTGCCCTATTTTAGATCCTGCTATGAAAAAATGGAATTTCAGCCTGGAAGATTACAGCAGTTTCAGTAAGTAAATGGATTGCTGAATGGTAAAAAAGGATCCAAGTTTTGACTCCCTTCCCCTGACTTCTGTAATTATTACTTAGCTTTGTTATTGTCTGGAGTAATTAAAGTAGTGCTACTCAAACATAATGCCCATCTTTTAGGCATCTAGCTCATAACATTTTTCTGACGCTTTGTAATTGATTGGAAATAACTTGGTTTTTCATGTAACCTAAATGCCAAGCATAGGTTTAACTTTTTCAGCAACCAACAAGCCTGATAATAGGAAAAAACATCTTCTGTGTGGGTACTTCATATGAGTCTGTATTGAGAACTGAGTGTGTTCCACTGGCTAATGCTTAATTTCTAGGTTTGTTTATGCATGCTCTTTTTAAACAGCTTTTTTTTTTCCTTGTTTGGGTTTTTATTTTTACATTTTTTTCCTGTTAATTTTGGGTGTCAGAAAAGGAAAAAGGGTAATTCTGTAGGGCTTTCAGTGAGACTGAAAACGAAGTTGCCTTCTTCGGCATAACAAGGATGGTTTTGTCTTTTTTTTTTTTTTTTTTTTTCCTCCTGTCATTTTGTTCTGGAAAGATTGAGAGTTGATAGAGGCAAACGTTTCAGGTAGGCTTTTCAAAAGCACATTGTATTGAAGCGAGTGATAAATCACTATTGATTTCAGTGGGAACAGAATTAGGCCTGTGTTGAGCACTTTGAAAAACCCACAGTTGAGTGCTGGTATTTTAGCTTCCCATGTGGGTTGCCACACATTTATAATTTAAATGCTACTGGTTTGCTTGAAGTGTATCAAGTACAGATGAGAGCAGAGTCTCTGCACCAAGGAGCTTGCAAATGAAGAGTATGTTTTTTAGAAATCAGGCTTTTTTCCTTAAAGCTATCAAATACATGAGTTCTCTGTGGAAAGTTTATGTTGACATGTGAAGACAATATGTGATCAACACTGGACAATGACAGCAGGGGAAAAAATACCCTGAGGAAAAGGAACTGACTTAAAAAGGCCTTAGTTTTAAGTCTTGTAAGCGTAAAAACACTTATTTTCAAACTTCTCACGGTTAATTTTGTTCTTCTGAATAATGTCCTGTATTACATTTCTTCCTTTGTACTATAAATTAAACATGAAGTGAAGCCCAGAAACAGATATTGAAAGAAAAGAGTAAAATATGGGGTGGTGCTTTTTTTCAGTTTCTTTCGGTATTAGTTGTAGAGATGAGCTCTACCTATGTAATGCTAAAACAGTGGCATCTAAACTTTTTTGCTTGGTGCATTGGGAGGAGAAGGTCTAAACTGGTGGTTTCCTAGTCTTCGACTTTAAAAATTAATTTCACTTGATGCACTTCCATTTTCTTTGGAGTAGAAATCTCAAATGCTTGGGTTTATTCTGGAAGTCACTTTTTAAAAATAAAGTTGGATGAAATCCAAATGGCTTACTAACTGGTTAGGAAGAAAGTGTCTCAATTTGTTTCTTTCTCCCTTTTTTTTCTCTTTTCAAATCTTAAATTAAATTTGTTTAAGTTGTTGTTGCGCATCAGTAAGCTGGACTATTTAAAAAGAAGCAGCGTGGATCATGGCGTGCAGCTTGACCCTGAAAGGACCAGATTCATCTGGATTTACTCTAAACAGCTACTGGATTGGGGAGGTTGCCTCTCTTTACAAATGCCTGAAGGCAGAATAAGCTTAGTGTTCCCCAGCTCTTGAGTCTAACGGACTCTGGAGATGCTAGTGAATCCTTGTGTTGCCGTAGTACCTATGAGTTGGAGTCTTGGAGATGAAATTCATTATTTTGGTGCTGTAAAAATACAAGATAAAATGTTCCTTAATCATTACAGTTCAGCTGTAATAATAAAGACAACATGGGTATAGATTGGCAGAGACACACAGGGAAAAGTGGAACGTTTATTAGTGTGAATAGCTATGGTCTCAGGCTAACAGCTGTAAAATGCTGTGTCTTTTCTCTCCCCATCCTCTGGCATCATGAGAGAAGTGGTTGCTAGTGATTAGTAAGATAGGAGTGCAGATGTCTTGGAGAAAGTACAAGTCTAACTGAAAGACATGGTAGAAGGGTGATGGACTTAAATTGTAACAAATGGGATTCAGGGGTTTGGACTAGATTCCCTCCTGATATCCTTCTTACAGTATTGTGAATATACAGCGTTCCTCCTAGATGAGATTGCGTATCAAACATTTACATGAGGCAGGAGGCAGATATTTTTAGGTCTTTCTCCTTTGCTGTTTACAGAGGTACCTTCTCATCTTTTCTGGCACATACTATTGATCACCATGTGCTTGTCCATGCAACTTTGTAAGTGAAAACACTCTATGACTGTGTACAATTTACCTGCTGAGCGTGGTTCTGCAGATTGCCTGCCCTGGCCTAATGAGCCTGTTTTGGTGTTGCTGACAGAGGGGGAGCCTAATGCAGTGACAATGCTGGACAGGCTTGTGTTCACCTGATGTCACATGTTCTGCCCCTCTGGAAAATCCCACCAACCTGCTCCTCTAGGCCATCACTCTATTCTTTGTCCCTGTGAGTGAAAGCGGGGAATCACTGTTCCTTTTAAACTTGAAGGTGTATGGTTTGTTTGTCATCCTCTTGTCCCTTCTCATCCCAAAGCATCCTGTGCATCTTTAGTTTATCCGTGTTTTCTGTTACTAATTCTTTTCTCTGTATCTCATGCTTTTCTCTCTAGTGGAAGCAGCAAATCAACTTCGGTCAGTAAATCTGGCACCACTGGAAGGAAAAAATGCATTTGGCTTGGCATCAGACTCTCATTTCATTGGCAGTAGGGTTGATGTGAAATCCCTCTTGAAGATGTGTAAGAACTGGAAGAAACCCTCAGCCCTTGTCAAAGGGAAGTGCGTGCTGATCTCCCGCTTGCGGTTTGAGGTTGAGATTGGGTATTCTGCAGAAGTGATTGGAGTGTTCAAACAGATGGATTCCAGAAATTACGGTGAGTGTCTTGTTGCTTCTGCTTTATTCTAGGGGCATTGTTGGGGCTGCTCTTGGAGTGCTGTGAATGCTTCAGACGAGAGAGATTGTGAGAGTACATCCCTCTGAAAATAGCATGAGACTTTGTGCTTTGGTGAAGATTTTGAGAGCTCCTGTAGTTCTGGTGTAGTGCTGTATCTGTGTCCTGCACTTTACTCTGTGCCAGAACATGTCCTTGGCCTTCTGGGCCTATTAGCCAAGGTGATATTTCAGGATTCGGCATGGTTACATTTACTGTTGAGGTGGGATGTGCTGATAATTTGCCAGCAGTGTGGAGGCCATGCATAAGTTCTTGTCTTTATTACAAAATACAGTTGAACATTCTCATATTTCTTCTGCTTTACTGTGGTGTATAATGTCTGCAAGTGCCTGAGCAGATTGAGTTTACCAGCAGCCTTACTGATGTTTTTTGAGGCAAGTGGAACTGTAGAGCAATTTTCATGTAGGCATTCAGATTTCAATGGTGAATATCAGTTTTCCCACCTGTAATGTGGGAATGAAGCACAGAGTGATGAGGTGACCTGCGCAGTGTCGCAGCAGGTCACTGACAAGATGGGGAACAAATCCTGGAGCTCTTGTTCTTTGGACAGGGCCTCACATGGCTCTCATTGTGTCTTCAGCTGACTCCAAATTCACTCCACCTTCCCTAGAAGTTGTAGGCAAGTGCTACCCAGGGATAAACCTGCCAGACAAGTCTGACATTCATGTTGCATTTCGGGTATTGATAAATTGGGGAATTTCCTCTGTGCTGTCTTGATCACATCATTTGTAGGGTACAGAGGTACAATTGAAAATGATTGTGTTACTAACTGTAGTCAGAGTTTATTGGTTAACAAATAGGAACCTTCACACACATTCTTCATCCCTTCTTGCAGTGAAAAGAAAGTAGTTGCCAAAATCCTTGAGCAGGTGGGTTCATTACAATGGTTCATGAAGCAGGCTGACCTTGGCTTGCTCCGGTGATACCGTCACTTCTAGATGTGTGCTCATACTTTTAAGTTTTCTTCAAACTGTTTGCTTAACATGAAAGCAAACAGAGGAGAATTAATTGCTGGACAAGATAAGAATTCTTATCCATGCTTTTATGGACAGAGGATTGTCTTTTTTTTAGAGAGACTTATGACAGTGTTTGTTGTACCTGTTGCAGATATGAACACCAGAAAGTGGAATTTCTTGCTGGAAGACTATCCCAAACTGAGTGAGTAGCTGCATTTTCCTGACTAGGGCTGTTTTCTGGGGAGGCAAATGAATTCTAATTTAATTTCTTGGGCTAAACCTTTTGACTCTGGGGGGATAAGTTGCTAACGAACCATGAAGCAGGTGTCTTCCTGTTTTGTCAGACATTTACACTGTTTGCCCAGACTCAAAACTTTGTCAAGTGTTATTCATGGCAGTCCTTTAGGCGCTGTTGGGATGGTAGCTCTGTCAGATTCTGCACTGAATTTCTGTGCAGTTTGTTATAGCACATGGATGTATTTACTATCACAAAGTTATTTTTATTGGTTATAAGGTACAGCAGCTCTGCTTGAACTTAAGAGTTGCAGGAGAATGGATTCCTCTGTTCCCACTGGAAAATTTGAAGAACTTAGCATGGTGGCTAGCAGATCTTCCTGTCCTTACAGAAATTCTGTCTTATTGACTCATCTTAGCTGTGCTCCCCTTGTCTTCAGTGACAGCCCGCCTAGCTCCCCATTGTGTGTATATCAATTCATAAACTGGCACTGCCACCTCTTGCTTAGAAAACAAACACGTATCAGGCTGTTTTACTTACATTTCTTTCTTTTAGTTTACTACAAGATTTAAGTAGTGTGCACGGTGTTGTGCTGTTTCATTTCACACCTAGCAAATTTTGTTTTTCAGGTCATAGCACTAGATTCTCAGGTCAACTGATGATTTCTGTAACAACCAGTTCGTCCACAGTTACAGTCTGGGTGGTGACTGTCTAGCTGTTCAGCCTCACACGTTACTGCTGGTAATAATGGCTTTGCAGGCAGTACACAACTGTTGAGTTTTTGATTGATGTATGAGGCAGGTTAGAATTCAGGTTGCTTCCATAGCTGGGTTGATTTTGAAGCAAACAAGAAGAGCTGCTTGTTTCTCTCGCAGAAGTAGTGCAGATCTGCTTGAAGCAGAAGCATTCTTCCTGAAGTAGAATTTCATACTCTACTAAAATGCTTCGGTGTTGGCTGATAGATGCCCAAAAGAAAGCTTATCAAAAAATGTATTTTTAAGAGGGCATCATATTTTCTCTTGCAAGTGGAATCTAAGCACGTAGTGTCACTACAATATTAATTTCCTTGTAGAATTAGAATCCTGTGCAATGCATCTCTGCAATGCTGGTGAAACTGTGACTCACTAAACTGAAATGTAGAACTGTGGATTGTTGGTTTGCTCTCTTTTTTTTTTTTTAAAAAAAAAAAAAAAAGATGCCACTTTGCAGAATAATCCAGTCTCAGCAGCACATCTGCTTTTTAGTTTTTTATGTTTAATTAAGTTTACAGAGTGCTTTGAGATCTGCGTTACACAAGTCCTAAGTATTAAGTAATTATTTGTCATACGAGTTGGCCTGCTGTGTTTGCCTTGGTGCTCGTGTGAGAGGGTATGTGGCTGTGGAATTTGATTGGGATAAGCTTCAGAAAGGTGCTCTGCACACATCCTTAGAAAGTGTGACTGTTTCAGAGATGAAATGCTGTTGCTCAGAGTATTTTTTCTCCAGCATGGGCTCCTGCTTCCATGGTATACCGAAGCATGTTTAATAATTGAATATCTGCATGCTCCTGTGATGCATGTCTTAATAACAGTGGTAATGGTTGTAGGGCTGCAAGCCAGGTTGTGGAGCCTTGTAGGAATGCCGGGTCATGAAAACAAGTGAGTGTGTCTTGGGGGAGACTTGGGAAACTCCAGGATTGTGATGTTGACAGGCCCTGATTTGAATGAGAGCTGATGATCTCTCTGTTTGCTAAAGGGGCCTTTTGTACATGCAAAGGGCCTGATCCTGTAGCACGTTCTAGGCAGTCTGAGCAAACACATCATCTCCCAGTCTGTCACTCTCGACCACGCTAGCTTGCTGTTGTATACATCACATGAAGTATTCAGAATCACACAGATTTAAGGAAAGCAAAAAAACATTTCTCTGCATATGTTCTTGCAGAGTGTAATTTGTGAGGGCATTTGAGGCTTCTAGCACGTGCCTTTTTGAGGAGCAGCATTTGTTTTGTGCCTATGCATTTACCTACGACAAAATAAAAAAAAAAGTAAATTTTAAAAGGCTGGTTGCCATTTCCAGCAGAGATATCTGTTAGCTGGGAACTGTTTGTAGAGGTTAATGTCTCTTTGCTTAGTTGCTCAGTCATCTTTATAGAAAGGTCACTTCGTAAAAAATGTCTGTTGGATGAATCATGCTGGTGGCAGATATATCTTAATCACTCTCCCAGCTCATGTACAGAACAATAGCAACAGAATTATCAGTGAGCAAATTGTAGCAATTATGCTAACACATAGCTCAGTCTGTGAGTGTAATAACAAGCTTGTGCTGTACTTCGGGTGGAGAGGGTTCCTGCTATTGAAGAAGTATAAATTAAACTGGAGAGTTTAAAAAGTTTGGTCCTTGCCCAACCACAAATGGAAATCTTTTCATATGTATATTTCTTGGAATTGCTTTCCCCCTTTGTATGGCAGGGGTCCATCCTGCTGCTTTCCTCTTGGAGATAACTGAAATGAAAATACCTAACTGAATTCTGGAGGTGCATTTACTGCTGGTATAGTGAGTTCTTATTTCAGTTTGCATAGCTCTGGTTATTGTTGCAAACAAAGTTGTTTTATGTCTTCCTGACTTCATATACAAACCAACCACTAAATAAATAAAAAAAGATGCTTCCTGCACTAAAGGTTCTGTGCACATGCGTTTGTGTTCCTAGTGTAGAGGTGTCTTTTGTTTCTCAGTCAGTGGTCAAAGACTGATTACTAAACATGTTTTCCTGGTCCCAGCTCACTGCCTGTTTTAAACTGGTATTTGTTTTCATAGAAACTTACTGTTCGACTAAAAAGAAATACTTTTACATTTTTGGGATGAGATAGAGGGGCTATGTGGAGGGGACTGAAATAAGGTTGTCTAGGAGGAAAAATTGCCCTGATGCTTTGCTTGTTGTGATGCATGGGTTGAAAAGATGAAGGCTTCAATGTATTTGCATAATGGGGGCTGGGGATTCTTTTAGTTTGACTGCAAAAGTTTTATTCTGCAGATAAAGTTGAGAGGCTTCATGGATGAAACAACAGTAGTGGTGAGGGACTCAAGTGGCTCCCTGTGGGCTGCTTCTGGCCCACAAGCTACTTCTGCCCAGGAGAACAGCAGTGGACACTGGCTGAGCAGGGAGTTGCTGTTGGTACCATGTCCCTGAAGGATGACTGTCAGAGTGCTGCTGATGGTTGTATAAGAGCAGTTTCTCTGAGTCTTGAAGTACTTTCGGTTTTCTTATCCAAACATGGTAAACAAGGGGTGATAAAGTGGAGACAGAGCCAAACCTGTGTGAATTTGGGCAACAGGAGAAGAGAGTTTTCAAAGCTGAAGATGCATCATCATCTTTAGGTAACTGTGTCTCAGGTCGCTCCTGATCACTCAGGGATGGCAGAGACATCAGAGGTGCTTAATGCAGAATCCCAAGGTCAAGATAAAGATGCCCCTGCCTTCTAGGCTTCAGGAGCTCTTTTGTTCAAATCCATACTTTTATTTCTGAGTAAAGTGTGCCCTAAGCTGCCCTCAGTGTGAATAATCCAGCTCCAGCTGTATTAGTAGCAATCATCTCTAAATGATGGCATCAGACTTTCAGTTTTTTATAACCAAGTCTAAATACAAGGGGAGGAGATGTGATTCATCATCTGGTTCTGAAATAGACTTCAGGGAAGGGGCCAGGGCAACACCTGTGCATGATGCAGTGCTGTCTTGAGCTGTTTCTGGATAGGAAATAATACTGTTGATGAGACTGAGGGTTGTGCCCTGACATCCATAATGTAAATTGTGTGTATGTTGCCCCTTCTGATAATAAACTGCTCTGTTCTTTGCAGTGGAAGTGTTACAGCGCCTCGTGTCAGTCGAAGTGGAGCCACTGCCCGAGGCAGTAGTAAAAACCTTTGCTGATCAAATACAGAGATCTACATCAGAGACAGACATTCCTGATGCTGACCTTTCAGTAGTGGACTCTGAAATTGTGACGAGCCTCATGCCCTTTCAGCGGGAAGGTGTGAAGTATGTCCTTTTTGCATGCTGTTTAAGAGCTAGTCCTTGCCTAGAATTGTGTACTTTATATTGGTTCCCAGGCTGCGTTCTCTTCCATGGAGGGCTCCACATTTCTCCGGAGTCTTGAGCTGTTTTCTCCGGCACGCTGGGCTCTTGGTTGTTTGCTATGGTATGATTTGTTTTGTTGTTGGGGGTTTTTGGGGTTTTGGTTGTGTTGTTTTTTTTTTTTTTCTTGAGTGACACATCTATTCTGTTTCTAGCTAGAATTCTTCATCATGAGTCAGGAGGAAAGTAGCATTTTGCTACTCCCATAAAATTGTTCATATGATACATCTCTGATCTCCGTCTTGTGATTCAGTATGTGCCAATTGTCATATGACTTATTTATTTTGTAAGGCCATTTTTTTCCCAAGTGCATCTCTTTTTTGTTGTTGTTTTTTAGTTATTAACTACACATGGGAAAGTGCCAGGAAATAGGACCCAGGCCCTGAAAGATTTAAAATGACTAATTGTATGTAGAGATAAACTTCTAAATGTCCCTGTCCCCATCATGTATGGTCATTAGTTATAGACTTCAAGATGCAATGCAGGAAAGTCTGTACTTACTGGTGTTGAAGTGGCATTGTTATTAATAATATTTTCTTAACCAGAATGAACTCTGGGACAGACTGTGACTAATATCATGGAAAAAATAATTGTAAGGTCTTGAGACTACTCCTTATATGAAATCAAAGTCTCTAAGGACTGGGCTGAACCACTCTGTTCAGGAGCTTATATGCTTTGAGAGATTTGTGGGAGTTGCTTACTTGTGTTGAAACAAAGGGAGAAGATCCAGGGTTACTGAAGAACCCAGATCACTTCAGGTGATCCACATTATAGGCTTGGTGATGAGTTCTGCTCATCTTGGCAGCCAGGACAGGTAGTAAGCCATTTCGTGACTCTTACTTATTTTCTCTCTCTATTTTCCCCAGTTTTGCAATTTCAAGAAATGGACGTTTGCTTCTGGCGGATGACATGGGCTTGGGCAAGACCCTCCAGGCAATCTGCATTGCTGCGTATTACCGAAAGGAATGGCCCTTACTGGTCGTGACACCTTCTTCCGTGAGGTTTACATGGGCAGAGGTACTGTGAGCTTGAGCATGTGCAGGTGGCCAGTAGTGGGCACGTGTGATGGTTACGTTGCGTTGCACTCTGTACAAGTTAAAATTTTGAAAAAGATGTATATTAAGGGGAAGAAACAAAAATTTGTACTCATTTATAAACTTGATGGGGGGAAATCGCTTGACATGGGCTGTATGATGTATACCTATTTTCTTTTATTGGTAGATTTTCTTTTTGTGCTCCAGCTGATATGTTGGAAAGAGGGAGATCTAGAGAAAGTATCTCCGCTGGCCCGCTGATAACTTTGTTCCTGCAAGTCAGCTGGCTCCAAGGGGGCGTTTTACTCATCAGCATCAAAGACAATAGTTGCATTCAAGCAATTGTCTGTTGTATTCAAGCTCTTCATAGCAGTATTTGCCGGGCCCTTGGCTGGAATAGAAGCCCAGATGCTGGGATTCTCCACTCTGTTCTAGAGGCCCCATTATCATCATCATTAAACGTCTGTCATAATAGGTCTTTTGGCCTGTCCACTGTATCCTGCTGACTCCTCTGAGTCCTTTATTAATGATGATCAGAAGCCCAAGAAAACTTGTATGGTTGGGAAATGTATCTTGAAATAAATCACTGTCATGGCTTGTACACTGAGGCTGTTGGGTTGCCGTAGGCTAGTGAAATGTTCACTGTGGGAGAAAAAGGTGAGACAGAGGTTTTAGGTCAGTAATTTCACGCCTGAGCAGGAGTGGGTGGGAATTCAGCTTTCCCTGGAATGTTTCATTGATGAGAAGTGTATTGGTTGGGAGTTGCTGGTTTTGTGCTGTAACCAGATTGTTAGAGCATCTTGGCGTGTGTTTTTACGCCCAGCAGTGCAACAAATGTTGGGCAACAAGAAAAGAGAATTGTTTACTGAGCAAGGAAGTGATGGTGATCATGTTTGAAATATCAAAGTCCTGTAGTTCTCTGGATCAACACCTAACCTGAAACCATGGCTTCTGTAGGATACCTACTGGGAACAATTTGGGGCCTGGTTTCCTGAAGTATTGGGCACCTGCAGCTAAACTCTTACATCCTGCTTCAAGAGATTTAAGCAATATAAGGAAGGTGTTTTGTTTCTTTGAGTGCTTGATTTCCTCTTCCTTCCCCTACTCCTGACTCCCCAGGAGGCTGTTGTGGGAGATGTTTTGTTAGAACACTTGCTTTAGAATGTAGAATGATCTGTGTTGTTTTGTGGGTATGCGAAGGATGCAGGTCTAAGAAAAATGTCACAGAAAGTGGAAGAAGGTGGAGTTTATTATGGTCTGTAATCTACTGAGTTCATTCTTGCACAGATGTGTTTTACTGTAATGGTAGAAGCTTTTGTGGTGTCTCTGGAGCTGAATTGCCAGAAATTGTCTTCATCTCAGAGTTGTTGGTGTTTTATTTTGGCTTTCTGAGCTCAGGCCACTGAGTGCCTTTATATTCAAAGTGCCATAGGAAGCCAGCAGGAAGATGTGAGGTACTCTTGGGTGAGAAGTACTGCAGCCATGTGCCTTTGGAATTCAGCATTGAAACTTAAATAATTAATGGTCAGGGCAGTGTCAAAGCACTTTTTGTGGACAAAGGTCAGCATCAAGTGAGAACTATAGGGTCACTTTTACGGTGTGAATTAGTTATGTGCCCTTTATAAAAGGAGAGGGCAGTACAGCTAGGAGGTTCCAGATACTTTCCCACTGCTGCCAGCTTTGCCTAAGTTTTGGCTTAGCATCAGCCACATATTTGTATTTTATATATTGTCTGCATGTTGGCCCATTTTGGTTGTGGTACCTACTGTAAGTGGTGAAGGATAGTTAATTGTGAGTTTCCCACATACTGAGAAATGTGAGAAGCTCACATTTAACTCCTCAGGCTGCTGCATGTGGTTCCTGAACAGAGCAGAGGAATGACGCTTGGGGGCTTTCCACAAGTGAAGGACCTAGAGACAGAGATGCCGTTTCTTATCACCACTCCTATGGATACCTTCAGATCCTGGTTGCTAAAGCACCAGTCAGTTCTCTGCAGAGCAACATCAGCAGAACTCAAATATTGCAGAGAGGTTGGTGTCACTGGGGACACAATTACAAGGGAAATGGTGGGTGCTCAGTAGCTAACAGATGGGTTTGGAGGAGGATATCTCGCTCTGTGTGTGAAGCATTTCAAGAGGTTGATTTGAATGACTACCACCACATGTATTTCAGCTGCTGTCATAGAGCAGCTGGTGTATTGTCAACTTGATCTTTTAATTTTGTTTGTTTGTTTGGGGTATTTTTTTTGTAGACCTCTTAAGAAGGAGAGGTAGTGGAAGAGTTTTTGTTGATCTGGATGAGTTGTACTTCATCCTCACTGCGGACTAAATATTGCTATAGTGAGAGATGTTTACTGCTTAGAAGTCTGTTTTTCACAGCCTGAGGTTTCCTGTTGAGTGGGAAAACAATTTCCCTGTCAGTAGTGGTCACTGCATTCTCTGGCTCTGAGCATAGCAGGTAACATTGTCAGGAGTTGGGTTTTTTTCAGGTAGAAGCAAGAATAGAGCATATTTGAGCCTTCCTAGCCCTGGAAGGTAGATTTGGCCTTATAGCCTGAGTTCTGTTCTTGATCTTCCCATTACTAGGGTTGTTGCTGTGGGGCGGCTGCTTACCCTTACTGTGCTCCCAGCTGACGTCTAATGGCGGGGAGGTGGGGGTGGCTCCATGTTCTAAGCATCCACGAGAATGCTCTGAGAAGTGCTTTGGGATCCTCACAGAGGACATAAGCACCAGAATGCAATTAATTGCTTTCCTCTTCCTCCAGGCATTTCACAGGTGGCTTCCATCCTTGCGTCCAGGTAGTACCAATGTCATAGTGACTGGCAAAGATAATCTAATGGCAGGCTTGATCAACATCGTCAGCTTTGACCTCCTCAGCAAGATGGACAAGCAACTTAAGAGCACTTTCCAAGTAGTTATTATTGTAAGTGGTACACTTAAACTTTGAAGTTAATTGTATACTGCAAATAGGGTAACTTTTGTGTTGGGCAGAGAAGTGTGAAGTGGGCCTTACTTAGGACTGAAACTGTCTTGCAATTGTGGCTGCAATCACAGCTCTTTTTGTGAGTAGACCAGGAGGTTTCTCTGAAACCTTTTGAGATAACTAGTAGAGTTTAATTCCCTTTTGATTCCTAAGGCTGTGTTTTCTCCTTCACTGGTTATGGTGCCTCTCTGGTTTCATTGTGGTTGGGCCTGTGCTCTGCTGGAGAGCAAAGTGTTTTATGTGGTGTGTCAATACAGTAGTCTTGGAATTTTATCTTTTTAAGGGGATTGGACTTCAGGGTGATGTTAGTGTTTATCCAGTAGACCAGATAACCTCTCAACATCAAGTATGTTGGTAAAGCACCAAAAAATCTCCCTTTGCTTGTGTTCCACTGACAATCTACATTGTCTTCTTTGATCACTTGTATAATTTCTTTTGTAAATTGTTTCGAAATCTATTTTTTAACCTTTTACAGAGCCATGGTAAAAGGCAGTTTTCTGGATTTCGGTTACTAAAAATTCAAAACATCTAGTGTTTGAAATCCACCTTCTATGAATAGACACTAAAAGTGTCTACATAGCAAACACACAGGGTGTTTGATGTTCTCAGTCTAATTTTCAGCACACGTATGCACCTGTCCCTAAGATCATGACAATTGGATCATAATAACCCTTTTGTTTCTCAGCGTCAGATGGGAATATGGGAATAGATGGAGTTCTTTGGAGACCAAACTACTCATGGAGGAATTAATGTTTTTCATTTTTATTTTTTTTCCCCTGCCCTCTGTCTGACAAAACATTCTGTCAGGGTGTAAATGGAGGTTGTTACTTTTGTATGCTGGTGCTTGGAGTAAAGGGACTTGGCCTCTAGGGTTCCTGCCCTGGAACCTTTTACCAGGCCTGAGCTGGCAGATGTTCTTTCTGTGTGTTTGTATGTCCAAATTTGGACCCTGTATATGTTTTTACAGATGAGAGTAGTCCTACTGAGTGCTGAGCTTCCCCGCTTTTTCTTCCAATCTTCTTTTGATGGCTGGGATCATTAGTGTAGCTTATGTGTTAATCAGGAGGGAGAAGGCTGTGCCTGAGAGGCTAAGCAGTTATATTGTCTTTGCATGCATGGTTGCTTGCTCATCCACACATGGAAAGATGAGAATGTACCCTTGGAGGGCAACGATTACTTTTTGTGTCTAAGTTCTGCCTTGATACAGCAGTAGAAATGAAGCCTGTGTTTGGGGGTGATGTCTCAAGTAGGAGGCTATTATCCACCTGGTGAGCCCTATCAGCAGAACAGTTGGATCCTAATTAGATTTCTTTCTTTCCTGATCGTTTTCATTAACCCCTTATTTAGGGAAATGGCATTGTATATGCCTCCTATGTTTGCTGCATTTAAAGGACGCATGGGGCAAATGAGGCATGGGGCAAATGAGTATCGGTGGTGGAAATAATGTTCCTCTTTCTCATTCTCTCTCCAGCCCCCTCTGCTCACTTGTTTGTGGTCATTTGAGATTCATTGCTTCAAGGTTTGATTTCTGTTCCATTTGCTTGCAGCTGCAGGTTTGAATGTAGGAAGCCTGCTACTCTCTGTGCTGCCTTTTCATTTAGAATTTGATGTGACTGTCCCAATGCTTGAAGCCTCCTCTGGGATGATAGGCTTGTAATATTAGATAGCTGAGAATACTGGGAATTTGTTCTGTAGCCTGCAGTTGGACTGTGGATCAGAACTGTCTTCACTTTCATGCTTGTTTTGTTTCAGGATGAATCTCATTTTCTAAAGAACATAAAAACTGCACGATGCCGAGCTGCCATGCCTCTACTCAAGGTATGTACGCTGGGTGCCAAACCTCCAGCCGCTCAGGTCAGGCTCCCGAAGTAGCGTTGCTCCATTACCAGGTTTAGGAGCCAGCAGCTGAATTCTGATGTTGTGCAAGTGGAAATCCTGATAATGTTGTAGATCCAAGAGCAAAAATTTGTCTCTGGCTTAGCCACTTGTTCCCATACAAATGTTAGATGGTAAGACCTAACAAAAGAACTTCAGAAGCTCCCTTGATCTAATTGTGGTACTGCCACTAATGAGTGTTATGGTGATGGGAAAAAGGGAATATCAAAACTTACTGAATGTATTCAGGGAGAGCAGAAAGAATATAGTAGTGTCGATGTAGCTTGTTTAATGGAAATAATCATTATCAGTTACTTCTTGACACACAAATGGCAGCTGTATATCAAAATTACATTACTTAGGTCCCTTCCTTGGCTTTGGTTTTGGACTCAACTCTTACTGCAAGCTTCCAATGTATTTGTGTGACTGGGGTTCAGGAGCACTCCTGTTGGTTAAATGTACAGAACTAATAGGAAATGCAGAATATGAGGTTAGCAAGACAAGTGGCCCACGGAAGGGAGGCAATATTCAAGTATGTGGTAACAGGAGAGATGTGAATTTTAATGTCTGCCTGTTGTCCTGGGATCAAAGAATCAAACTCTCCCTGGTAGCCTCTAGCAGATTAAAGTAACGAGTAGTATCTAGACACTGCAAAGTCTGTACATTAGAACAAGGTAAATGCAGTTCCTCTTCAGCAATTACCATCAAGTGTGTATAAAGAGAAGATTCGATCTGTGATGGCTTTATAGCAGCCAACTTTTACATGCAGGATTCTTAATGGGAAGCTGAAAGTAGTCCTTGAATAACTTCATTGTTCTCTTTAAAGGCCTGACTCTTGTCCTCTCTTGGCTTTCGAAGTACTTCATGCTTTTAATGTTTGGAAACTAAGTAGGAGGTCCAATTTTATGAGCAGTTTGAAGTACAATAATTAGGGTGTATGTCTGAAAATGGTGGAAAATAACAAATTTACCTCATTGCAAATGCTCAAAAAGCGGTCTCATCTTTTCCTACTTGTAGCTTTGTAAGGATCAGCTTGTCAAAATTATTTGCAGGCTACAAGATACGAGAGTGAAAGATGGTAGCTGTTAAGCGGAGGTTAATTGCCTGTATGCACTTACTGAGAATTTACAGTTTTATACTGTCACATCACTGGTCCTAGAGAATTGAGAACTGGTGCGTCTGAAACTGAATTTCAGTCTTCTGAAAGCATTAAGAGTTTCGTGTTCATATCATGCATTATCTCACCTGCAGACAGCATACAGTACCAAATTTTTTGTGTTAGATGTTCAGGTAAATTTTATTCTCCGGCTTGCTGACTGTAACTTCTAAAGTGAGTATTTGCTGTAATAGCCACTCTTCTGCCCCCTTTGCTTCCCAACACAGGCGTTTTGCTCTAAAGCTAGCCCCTTTGGCAGCTTTGTCTTGAACTACTAGTGAGTGATGCTGTGTTCACTACTGGCACAGCACGTTACAGCAATGCTTTTGTATTTGAAAGAACTGCAAAATATGAGGAGTTTTCATCACTTGAATACTGGAGTGACAGTATACTGTGTCATCTTTATAGTAAGTAGTCAATGGGGTAAAACTGGGAGTATTTTCAGTATTTTACATGATACTTTGAGATTATTGAATAAGAGGTATTGATAAACATGCTGCTAAGGATAATGTTCTTGCACTTGCCTCTTTGTATTAAAAGGATTAGACCAATACTGGGTCTCTGAGAGGAGACCAAAACAAGCTGTATCCATAGGCAAGCCCTTCATAGGTGCACTGCT
Organism: Dromas ardeola; assembly: GCA_013398915.1. NCBI lineage: Eukaryota > Metazoa > Chordata > Aves > Charadriiformes > Dromadidae > Dromas > Dromas ardeola. The sequence goes on along the minus strand of VYZM01003151.1, from coordinate 157,650 downwards.
TCTAGCACCTCAGTCCCTACGTTAAGGTCACAGTGTGAAGCCATGCCACTGCTGTAACCAGAGCCCCTGGAGCCAACTCGTGCCTTGTCTACCTTTTAAGCATTGCCACGTCTATTTGTTGTTAGTGTTGTACTACTTTAAACTTTCAGAAATTGCCACAGTTGCTTATATTTCTTACAAGGTTCCCAACATCCTAAAGCATTAAAGCTTAGCCTTGAACTGGCTTTTGGGGACAGAAAAGGGAAAAAAAAACCACCTAAGAAATGTGATCCTTGGTCCTTACGTGCTACAAAGATTTATGAGTCCATAATGACACTGGACAGATCTAAGTTAAAATGTTTCTGAGTCTGAAATGTTCCTGTCACTTCCATCCGTACTTAATGGATTCTTTTTATCTTGATAGAATCTGCTCCTGTGACTTCTCCATTTGAATAATAAGTAAAATATAAAAATTGTTGCGAGTGTTTAGACAGAACTGCACAATAATCAGATTAAATCAATACGTTCATAACAAAGATGACTTACCTTGAGTATTAATTTCGAATCTGGCCTCTTAGACAGCCAAGCTGAATCTCCACCTCTGAAATATTTAACCTGTGGTTACAGCATTTAAAGCCTCATTTTAGTTTTAAGATCTGACATTAACCGGTTTTCAAAATTAAGTGGTATTTTTAGCCACTCAGTAATAATCTTTTCCTGCTCTCTTGTATATATTGCAGAGCAAGCGTGGTATGGAATTGTCAAGCAGAACCACGTATTAAACATGTGGCCTAAGTTTGTTGGTTGGGAACTTCTTCACATTTTTTCAGTATTAAAAACCCACAAACCCTGTGTGTGTGCGCGTGTGCGCGCACGCGGTATTCAGTGTGTGTAGTACTCAGTATCTTTTTGACATACTTAGCTGCTACCCTGACACAGATGTAGGAAAGTTTTGCTTGGGACAGTGGGAAGTGTGACCAGAAAGACTTCTCTGTGCACTTTTATAATGGCTGGATGTATGCAATGACCATGCTTGCTGTCTGGTAGCTTGCCCCAGGCTGTCATAAGTTTAGAGTAAGTATATAGGCATATTATGCCCAGTTTATTGTTACTGGACAAAACTTTGAGAGGAACTTACACAAACAATAAGATAGGGTGAGCTGAAATAGCAGCAGCAAAATGTTTAGGCCAGATTTCTTATTCCCTTCTCTTGTACATGGGGGAAAATGCTACATCCGCCTACATGGAACCAGGTGGCAAAGTTTGTACACAGTCTGTGTGCATCCCTGCAAAATTATGGAGGTGGATGGATTGAAAGCCATAGTAGAAAACAGCCCTTTGATGTTTTGGCATGTGGCAAAAATCCTGCTTTCAAGCTCAGCCAGCTTTCACGCTGGCCAGTCTGTGCCAGCAGCTGCATGAGATCTGTCCCCAGCTTCAGCATCTCTTACGGTACTCAAGAGGGCTAGAAGTTCCTGTGTTCAGAGTTTTCCCTGTGTCTTGTTTCCACGCACATCAAAGTATTCACCCTCATACTGTTGGGCTTTGATTGAGTCACCATTTTCAAGCCTGGCTTGTCACCTTGCTGTTCTCTTTAGTCTCATAATTGGGACCAAGTTCTCCTGGGTTTACTGACAATGCTACTTGTTCCCTTCGCCTTTGCCCTGTATCTGCCTGCCGCAGAGGCAGAAGGTATCACGGTGTTACGCCTTTTGTAAGCATTTTGGTTTTTCCTCAGAAGATTAGACTGATCCAGAGACAGGAGCATAAGAGAGGGAGTATACATGCTACCAATATCCATAAAACAGCAAAGCCCCAAGGGTGTAGATGAAGAGGAAAAAACAAAATGGAAGTTTTTTCACTGATCTGTGGTGGGATCTCTTGGGGTCTGGAGTGAAAAGGATTCTACATCCTTCAACCAGCCAAAGTGCTGCATGGTCTTTGTTCTGCTGTAATTGCATGGAGTATTGCAAGGCAGCGGAAACTGGGGAAGGTCCCAATGGAAAATGGATGAGTTTTTTGGAAGCAAGACAGTAAGTTTTTAGTGAAGAACTGGGTTAGAAAATGAGAAATAAAAAGTATCTAATCAAAGATTCCAGTAGCATAGAATGGTCTTATTCCTGTTGTGTTCCCTATGGGCTTTGTTCCACAACATGTGGGTAATATTACTAATGTGATTGTTACTATTGAGCTGCTGTTCAGGTTAATAGCATGATGCACATACTGATGTTTGCAGGGTTAAAGGTCTTTGTTTCTATTATGGACAGAATCACAGAATCACAGGGTTGGAAGGGACCTCTGGAGATCATCTAGTCCAACCCCCCTGCCAGAGCAGGGTCACCTTAGAGCAGGTTGCACAGGAACGCATCCAGGCGGGTTTTGAATGTCTCCAGAGATGGAGACTCTGCCACCTCTCTGGGCAGCCTGTTCCAGTGCTCTGCCACCCTCAAAGTAAAGAAGTTCCTCCTCGTGTTTAGGTGGAACTTCCTATACTCAAGTTTGTGCCCATTACCTCTTGTCCTGTCACTGGGCACCACTGAAAGAGCCTGGCCCCATCCTCCTGACACCCAACCTTTAAGTATTTGTAAGCATTAATAAGGACGTCCAAATACATTGTGTGGCTGGAATCGAATATCTTTGTGCTTGTTTTAATAAAGAGATGCTTTAAAATAATAGAGGGAAATAGGTCAATGCTGAAGGTAGGAGGTGAGGAGGGAACATGAAAATCTCCCTTTCCAGTGGGAAATAAATAGCAGCTGTCTTTAGGCACTACAAATCCATATGGATTGGATAAATAAGCCTTTGCTTGTTGTCACCTGCCGAGAGGTGGAACTTCATCTTGAAATTGGAGAAGCTTGGGGCCCTCAAGGCTGCATCTTCAGATCTGCCCTTACCTTCCAGTTTCCCTTCCTTCTTGAAAGAAAGAGGTAGTGTAATTTGCTTCAGTTATAGCTGATTGTCACCATTTAATACACATTCTCTATCTAGATGTCACTTAAGAATAGGGAAACGCATTTATATTTTTTGGAATAACCACTGCAGGATCATCTTATGAAATGCAGAGCCTTATCTCTCTTACCCAAGTACAGAAACAGACTCCTCAAAACAGCTGCAACCCTTTCTCTTTATCAAATCTTCTATTTCATCAGGTGATTATCTCTATTATATTATAGCCACTCTCAGATTTTTTGTTTCACAGGATAAGATATTCTTATGCTAAGCAGTTCAAAATGACAGACTAAGCAAAAACTGGGGACACAAGTAATTGTATAGCCAGAGCCAGCCACACTTATTTTAAAAAGTATGTCAGTCTTAGCATATGGCAGAGCTCATGCTGTGAAATTCATTTAACACAGAGACAGTCATTGTATGTTAATGAGGTTCTTTGCATGTTCAATTATTTCTTTGTGGCATACCCCCCCACCCCGCCTTTACCTCATCCCCTTCGAATCAGTTGGGTGCTGGGTTTTGACCTCTAAAGTAAGTGCCATTGGGGGTTACCATTTCATAAATTATTCTTTGACTTTCAAAAGTGACATTTGTAAATATTGTCACAGCTGTGGAATTCGTTCTTGTTGGTGCACTGTGTGTGCACCGCTTATGTTACTTAGTAAATGAGGGCTACAGAACAGGTTTCCACTAGTAAAGTCATTGTCAGAGTTCACTTAAGCAGTCTTAAAAGAAAGCAGCTGTAAGAACAGTCACAAGGACACATAAGAGAGAGGAGTGCTTCTGGGGAGGATTAAACTTCATGCCTAAATGCTAATGAGCAGATAAAGTTAGTTCTCCTATGTGGAAATAGGTATCAGTTGATTACAGATCTGGTTTTGCTAGAAAGTCCTTGCTGGTCACTGCAGTTTTGTTTTCTGTGCTGTTGTTCCTTGTTATTCTTACAGACCTCGGGGGAAAAAGAGGGTAAGCTCTCACTCTTGACAGCACAGAAGGTTCAGCAAGAAGCAAGAATTAAACAGTGATCAGCAGAGACATTTCTGCAGGAGCAAATCTTTATTGGCATCTATTCAAAATGAGTTGCCACTAGAAAAAAGAGATGTGAATCAGAGCCATTGCTTTCATCCAGAATTTAAGTAAGCCTTCAACACTCGTAAACTTGTCTTCCTAGGATTATTTTTTTTTTTTTCTTCCTTTCTCTCTTGGGCTCCTTTTGTCATGGATTTTAAAAATGAGTTAGACCACCTATGTTTCACACAATTTTCTGGAATTAACGTCTTCAAGTTCTTCACAGCTCTTGTGGAGCTAGTGTCTTTTGGGTTTGGGGTTTTTTTTTGTTGGTTTTTTTTTTCGATGCTGTTTTTTACTTCTCAATTTGTTTAAAACGGTTAATTATATAAGGTGTATCTCAGGCCTTGGTAAGTGCTTACAGTTGTTTGATACCGTATCTGTTCAAAATTAAGTTGTGTGCAGCAAAGCAGCAGCTCTACAAGTTTAGAATTCAAATAACCTGTAACTTCATCATTCTCTCTTTTGATACCTATTTAGGGATTGGGGAAGGAGCCTGACTAATTGTTTTGACTACCAGGGAATTAGTGTTCCAACCTGTCTCATGTAGCTCTTGGGGAGCACCCTCCAAAGAGGAGGAGCCTTGAGGATGGCATAAAACCTTTCAGGACAGTTGGGTTTATGCTGCATTTAATATGTCCCTGGTCTGTTTTGAACGAATTTCTCTTGCCTTAGCTTGATCCAGAGTTATTTGAAGTGAGCTGTCTGTAATTGCATGATCTCCATGTTGTCTTTTTCTTATCAGCGGCCTTCTGTTAGTCCAGGAGGAAAAAGTTTTAAGTTGGAGGTTTCTTGCACATGTGAGACTGGCTTGTCTTGCATTTCAGCAGATTTTTCAGGGTGGTGTCAGTTTACTTCTCAAAGGCTTCTGCAAGGCATCAGATATTGTCTAAGTTCTGCTCAGTTGTCCTCTACTGTTACCTTAATTTAAAAAACTGAACTAGTTTCTGCTTTTTGTTTCCTCATGGGATTTGATATCTTTGGCCTCTGTGACTCCTTGCTCTTTTGAGTAGCATAGGCACCTCTGTCTTGTGCAAACTAACTCTGACCTTCCAACATGTCCAAAGGCTTGACCTCTCCTCTTATTTAGTTCAATAAATATCCTGCTTTTTTACATGTTTATGGGAATTGTCTGATCCTGGTGGTGATCACATTTCCTTCTGACTTTTTCAGTAGGGATGGAGGGAGAAGGCAAGTCCCACCTTGATTATGACCTATATATAAGTATCTGATAAAGAGTCCTGAAATTAATTTCCGGTAGCTGATCTGTGAACTCTTTTTCCACCAGATTTGGTTGGCGAGTGGATGAATCAGCTGAATAGATTTGGGTGACTGGTAGATCTCAGTGAAACGATAAAAGAATTTAATTTTCTTTTTCATTTAAATGTGAATGAGCTGTTGGTACAGATGTCACTCAAGAATCTCTTTGTTATTTTAATGAACCTGCATTAAACCATGCAGGAAATTACAAGGCATTTGTAATTTAACTACTATATATGAATTTACAGCAGTAGAAATTCATAGCTCTCATCTAATAATAGAATTAGGTAATAATGGAGGTATGAGGGTAGAAATGCATCTTGGAGGGTTTATGTCTGTAGTGTAATTTTTTTCCCCATTTTTTGGGAGCACCTACTTTAGATAGAGGTTTCCCACCCCACCTCCTTCCTGTCTCCCCTACAACACGTTTTATAATCTTCTTACATGATTCATATTTATTAACTCATGTTCTAGCATCCGTCCAGCTGTGCCTAGACTCACCAGGGCTGTCACATGGACATCTTCTGGTCCTGCTTCGGGCAGCTTTATCTTTCTCTCCTTTCTAGTAGAATTTAAAAAGAAAAAAATGAACAAAACGTAAGAAAAAAATCTTACTTCTCTGGATATCTTCTGCTTTTGTGAGGAAGACAGTCTGTTTATGGCTTGTTGTGGCACGTTTATTGCGAGAGAATTTATTTGGGAGGTGAGGATGTACCCGAGAGAGTGCGTCATTTTCCCATGACATCTGATGCTAAATGAAATGTTGAGCCAGGCACAAGATATTAACGTGTCTAGTGGGTAAATGCCAATTCAGAAAGTACTGTCATAAAAATTTATGTCCCCTTCCCTTACAGCATGTGGATGATGAATAATAAACAGTATGGTTTGTCCTGCTTCCTAGAAGTTTTAAGCACTGTCCTTGAGTCTGAAGCACTGTCTTCAGGCAGTGAAGGGTGAAAGTATCTGTGGAACGTGAAGTACTCTTCCATTTAGGGTGCTTGGACAATGGCTCTGCGATTTTCTTTCAGGACTGGGGATGACTTCTTAGCAGGTTCTGCTTATACTGTAAACTGTGTGATAACGATGCTCCATTTTGCTTTCCCAGGCTGCCAGGAGAGTGATCTTGCTTTCAGGAACCCCGGCCATGTCGCGGCCCTCAGAGCTCTACACACAGATCGCGGCTGTCCAGCCAGCCTTCTTCCCGCAGTTCCACTCCTTTGGGTTACGCTACTGTGATGCCAAGAAGGTACTTCGGTGGGGGAAGTGGCAGACTAGGACTCTGCAAACAGCATTTTATTTTATTTTATTTTTTTGAAAAACGTGGAGGCTTTTTCTTTCCTTCCCTCTGATATTACATCTTTTTTGAGAAAGTCTCACTGCAGAGTAACATTTCAAAGCACTCAATCTGAGAAGCTGTAGGTGCTGCAGTGGTGGGCCTGAGACATGGAGGCAGTAGTGCTTCGTGAAATCTGTCCTGAAAGCCATGGAAGTAAACAGCTTTAAAAAAAAAAAAAATAAAATGGCAATAGCTGGGGAAATGAGCCTATTCTCAGAAGAACTTGCCCCCAGAGTGTTTTAAATGGGTGGAGTAACTATGGGGCAGCTGCAGATTTGGACTCATTGGTTAAAAAAAAAAAAAAAAAAAAAA
>VYZM01003151.1:131763-150674 GCA_013398915.1 Dromas ardeola | reverse complement strand
AAAAAAAAACAAAAAACAACAAAACCAAAAAACAGTTTCTAGCCTGCTTTAGTGACTGTTTAATAAAGTAAGGCCTCAGTTGCTTGGGATTTTGAATGTTATACCTCCAGGTAAGTAGAAGATGAAGACTTATAGTCCGTCTTTGTATTCCACCCTCTTAATTCAGGAAATGGATGTGGTTTTCAGCTTATCTTGAAAATAAATTAACTTCTCTTATCTCTGCCAGCTGTTCAGCAGTTGTTTCAGCAGAGTCACTGAGTCCAGCCACTGCAAGATCTTGGCTTTGCAGGAAGCCAGTATTGGCAGCCACGATCGCAGGTGTCTGCCTTGCTCTCAATGTATGGGCAGCTTAGCTGTGTGTGGATTTGCCATCTCTAGGGTGGCTCTGTGTGTTGGAACACACACTGCTAAGAGAAGAGCTTTTGCTGCTGCCTGTTTTACAAGGAGGCTCTAGGATCTTCTGTGTTGGTTGCATAGACACGAAAAGGGGAACCAAAGTTCCCCCAAGTTCTGATTTGGAACAAGAGCCCTCTAATTTGGCTTGCCCTCCAGTTCCTCCAGGACAAGCACGGAGCAGTTAGCATGAGGCACAGGATGGCTTGGCAGTGTGAGCATGGACCTGTAGTGCATGAACTTGCTTGCTCTGCTTTGTTCTCAAGTAATCCGTTTCACATCTTGTGCCTCACTTTCTGTAAGATTGGGCAATAACTTTCAGCAGAGTGGTTGGAAACACCAAATGACCATTTCAGTGCTCAAAAACATGTACAGAAGAACTGAACGTCATCAGTGTATGCCATAAAAATAGTTATAGCTATTTGTAGGGCTTTTGTGTTTGTTTTCTTTTCTCTGTTGAGAGTAGCTAACATATGCCAAGTTTCCATCAAGATGATTCATATTGCAGTCTCATATAAGTCCCCTTTTTCCTAGATCTGAATGCCCACTTTACTTTCATTGCTAGTGTGATGCTGTTCTGTGTATGTCCAAATGTGCAAGCTAGATGAGCAATTAATTGGCTTTGATACTCATATGCTGCTGCCATTGACTAAAATAAGGTCATTTAGCATGCAGAGTCACAGATACAGAACCTGAGTTCTTGAAGATGACAGCACTCATGTTAGCAAAGCACCGCTTTTCTGGCAGAGGATAAACTTACTGTTTCTCCATCCACAGTAGGAATCATATGGAGGGAGAGGGCCACGTCTTCTCCTGAGCTTCATTACCTTTGTTGAACGATTCCTGTCTGAACAGTGTCCAGAATGCTTCCTAGAGGGAAATTAAGAGAAGTAGTTTAATCTCATTGGTTTTCTGCAGTAAAAAGGAAAGTTGAATTGCAACATGTGAATCTAAATAGGTTTGGAGTTTCATAAACCCTTTGAGGGTAAAGTTCTGCATGACTAGCTGTTGTTTCGATTACGAGACATGAAACTCAGGTAAGATGTTGAATTGGATAAAAGAAATAAAATTGTTTTGCGTGATCCAGGTTGTAACAGTGTATTCTGTGTAAATGAGTTTTCAACCTACAGTGAAACTCAGCATGGAGGTCACAGTCTGCACCAGCTTCCTTTCAAAACCTCTGCAGGGTTTCTAGTACAATTTTGTTTCTCTGTTTGACCTGCCTCTACTAGACAGTAGAACATTACTGGTCTTCTCCGTTCTCGCCTGGGACATTTTGCTGCAGTTAATGTCAGTAAATGATAGAGTGAGCGAGCCTAGAAAGAATCTGGTTATTTAGAGCAGAAGTGGGGCTGCTGGAAATGAAGAGATGTGGATAGTATTAGCGGCAAAAACGGGACTGATGAATATTGGGTTGCTATAGATCCACTCAGCAATGAGTAAATTAAAAGGTGTTTTGATGATTGTGGTAGTTCCCTCATGACTGTAGTACGTCCCTCATGTTCCTTTTTGCAGCTCTAACCTGAGATTGTGTTTGGAGTTACATCCTCTCTGAAGAGCTGTTGTGGCACTTTTGCTGTCATTACTTAAGTAGGTTCTTCTTTCTGTCCTGAAAGTGGCAGCGTTATGAGTGGGGATGGAATTGCTCAGAAACAGAGAAGTCTTACAAGGCTTTTGGAGATTTGTCAGGATGAAAGGTGCTATGTAAAAATGTTTTGATATTAATAATAAATCTGATTGCATTATAAGATTAAAGAAAAATCGACAAACCTGAACCATTCAATTTAAAACTAAAACCTGACTAGTTGCTGTTTGAAGATAATAGATTTTATGACAGAAAATTGCAAATACCTGGCAGATGTGATTAGAAAAGATATGAAATAAAAGTTTATCATTTTGTAATTCAGCCTCCCAGCATCTGTACTCTTAAAAATGCAGCAAGTGAAATGTCACCTGCTTATTTACAAAATATCTCAAGTCTGTTTCCCAAAATACATGCTGTGAATTCATTTTTCAAACTGGGTGAAGTTGGCAAATATTAAATAATTTCTATCTGAGCACATGCTCTGAATTTGTAAGAGTTTCGCAGCTTCTGCTAGCACTGTAATAAGTTTACTGACTCATGTAAGATGCTGTAACACTTTGGTAAGAAAATCACAGTTGGAAGCATTTGTTCTGGAATGATATGGATCAAAGCCAGATGTGTATTTTGGCAAAATAAATGTCCCTCTTTTTTCTCTCTCTTCATTTCCACAATAGGGTATACTAAACTATGTTTTAATAATCATCTTTTTTATCACTAGCTAGGTGCAGTACAGAACTAGCGTGTTTCCTTGTTTGCAAATTGTTCCAGCAACAGTCACCATAAAAGAAATATAGTAACCTGAACATACTGCAGGGATTCCACCTGTATATGCTTTTTAATATGACAGTAGATAATATAATGGCTCTGTTTGTGCCTTGTTCTTTCAGTTATGATGATGTTACGTTTCTGAAATGGACGTGGACACAAAACATATGTATTACTTGCTTGTTATGGAAATGGAAAGTGGGAAAAACATGGTCTGCATAAGTAGAATGAGGTAGCCTGAGGGGAGTGTCCAGGCCCCATTGCAAGTCTTGCTCGGCAGCCTGGTTAGTATTGATCCCTGCTACTTAGCTACCAGCACACTGAGCAGCGTGGGCAGAGGGCTTATGAGACTGGGTGCTGCACCAGGTGGGTCCTCCTTACATCCACTCTGCTGGGTCCACAGAGCCTGAAGAAATGCAGCAAGGTCAGTTTTCTTGCGGTGTGCCTAAAGCTAATAAACCCAGCGAGACTTGAGCCAGCTTTTCACAGACCTGAGGGATGTATCTGCATTGCACTCCTGGTTTCAGGGAAGCAGAGCAGTAATGCCCATGTTGCTTTTGGAGGGCTTGGCTTAGATCCAGGTAGGTTTATTAACTCTGGCTGTATACCACTGTGCTGTTGTCAGAGACAAAAGTTTTAACTCTACAGGATCCAAACTGGCTTTGTGTCTAGGGTTTGAATTGTTTCCTGCCCTAATGAACCACTACAGATAATCAGATGGTACCATAATTATGTAGGAATAGAATAAGTCAAATAGGTTTTAATGGTGGCCATAAGTGCCAGAATCCAAAGTCAGTTAAAGGTTCACATCAGCACAACATGGCAATAGAATTGCAAGTTGTCCTATTATGTCTCAACCTGAAGTAGGAATGTTCACTTCTGGATATCACAGATGTCTTAATTGTCTATAAGCTGTTTGATTCCTCCTCTTTCTGTCTCATAGTGTGTTCTCATCCCTGTTCCATCAAAGCACCATCCCTCACTACAGTCAGTAACGTGACTGATCTCATGGCCTGTATGATTTATTTTTTGTCTCATGCATTCCACAGGAGGATGGAGGGCACAGTGAATACTTCGGAACTTTTTCCTATTTTGCTTCCATTTCTGTGTTGCAGCAGGTTTCTCTTGGGGAAGGCAAATAAAAGATACATAGATTTTTAAAGTTAAATTTATTTTGGCTGTTAATGTGGCGCAATGAGAGTGGAGTAGCAGATCAAAGAGGTTGGTGCTGAGACTCCTCGCATCTCCATTATATGCACTTTAGGAGGGTGTATGTATACATATGTAGGGGGTTACTTTGGGCTGTTGTTCCAGGACTGTAGGTTGTATTTTTGGCTTTTTTTGGTGATACTGCCAGTAAGACTCGGAATTAGAGCTGTGAGGAAGATTTCTGCTCCCCCTTGCCTTGGTTTTCGGTATTACTGTAGCTGTATTTCATATATTTATTTGTGAAACTTCAGCAGAAAGGTATCTCTTTATCCTTTACTTCAGCATAAAAAGCCTTATTGGTCTCCTCTCCAAAAGAAAGATGTTTCTTTTGGGGAACGTACTAATTTTGATGCCACTGTTTTGTCAGCTTAGTTGTTCTTTCCTGGAGAACAAATGATAGGCCATAGGGTTACTAGCAGGAGAAGTGATGAGCTGAGATTAGTTGTCTGCACACAAGATCTTGGAGGCGAGTGCTTCAAGGAGGAGTAAATGAAGGGTTTGCTCAGAGGAGTTTTCAAGTGATGATGCTTTGAAGAGACAATGCTTGAAGTGATTTATTTTGGGCCACAATTTATTTATGGTTTGCTTGAGTCTGAGCCAAGCATGGTAATGGCAGAAACAGAGTACGTCAGGAAGCAGATCAAGAGACAGGTCACAGTGAAAACCAGGCAATCTTGACCTAGCATTTACTAGGCATGTCAAGACAAGTGTAACATCTCTGGGAATGCATTTGGGTTAAGGATGTCTGTCCTCATGCTGTTAAAGAAGGTTTTTGTGTGTGTCTCTGCTTAAAGCTGAGATAAATGTGCGTGCACAGAACTGCAGTGAGTTCTGTCAGCCTGCCCAAAGCTGTAAGTGGAGAGCAGCACAGGAGCACAGCACCTTGCTGTGTGAGGGTGAATAGCAGGGCACGCTGCTGTGGTAGGAATCCCTACCTTTCTGCATAGTCCTCTTCCCTGCACCTCCCTGAGCACTTGTAGATAGGAAAAAGGGGAATTTGTAAGTAGTCTTCTCATGTTGGGTGGATTAGTTTGTATACTTCTGTCTTAACTGCCATTTTTGTCAAATCTCTTACTACTGACCATTAAGTTCTTGCCTTGTCCAGTTTCCCTGGAAGTTTCTTCTACTCTTGGATTGCCTGCAGACCAGTGTTTTGTAAGTTTGACACTGATAACTGCTTTGATCTTTCCCAGATGCCGTGGGGTTGGGACTACTCTGGATCATCCAACTTAACTGAACTGAAAATTTTGCTGAAAGAGTCCATCATGATCCGACGTCTGAAATCGGATGTGCTTTCCCAGCTCCCAGCAAAGCAGCGCAAAATGGTTGTGGTGGCTCCTGAAGGCATTAGTGCAAAGACCAAAGCTGTCTTGGCAGATGAAGCAAAGAAGATGGCTAAAGGATATGACAGCGTAAGTCAGAAACTATTTTCATGACGAGCCACTGGTATTTCAGGTACCTTTATTTAAAAACATCAGTGGAAAAACAGTACCCTGAGTTCCCAGGAAGGTCAGAGACACACCTCATGTGAAGGCACAGTGGAAGACACAGTTTTAAATGAACGTACAACACAAACAGCTCAGCTTTTTTTTTTCCTTTTGATTTATGTGGTCTACTTTGTCCCTTTGCGTGAAATATCATTTCTTCTCTCTTTTTTCCTCTCTCGTTAGTCCTTTCTAATTGTCTTTCGTACCTCCTGCCTGTGTACTTACTCTTCTGACTTGCATTGTAATCCCATTCACCCTACAAACACTGCCTTGCTGAAGCTGCGTTATGATCAGAGTGGTAGCCAAAAATGCGAGGAATGTATTTTTACTTTTTTGTTTTTCTTGTGTGGATGGCAAATGCTTGTTCTAGGCTCTTAGGTTGCTAATACCATTCTGTAAGAACTTAGGATGTTTTTCCTTGCCATTTTAGTTGGGGAACGCATTATCGAAATGAAAACTATGTTTGTGATATGCTTGTCATCCCAACTTGTAAGAGTTGAGTAGGAGGTAGGAAGGGAGGTGTCAGAAATAGGAGTATGTGAGTATCTGCCATGCCCAGTGGCGAGTAGGAGACTTTCCCCTCCAGTCCCCTTCTGTTGTGCATTTTTAGGCTGATTTTTTTCCTAGTAAAGTTTTTATTGGCAGCCTCAGACATCCCAGATCTGTAAAGCAAGAAGGAGAAAAGGCATTTCTGAGACTCATGCTTATTTATCTTTCTCTCCACAGAAACAAAAGGAGAAGGAAGCTCTTCTCCTCTTCTACAACAGAACGGCAGAAGCTAAAATCCATTCAGTTGTGTAAGCTGCATGTCATTACTTCATTCTTGCCTAGTAAAATGTGTTTTTCCGCTGAGAACAGGAAAATGGTGCCTTAGAGATAACAGTACAGGGACATGAAGCGTAGCCTCAAGCCAGCTTAGAAAAAATTGATTTTAATTACAATGCACTAAACATTTTCCTCTCTCAGAGTTCGTAGCCTGAATAAGTCTTCTGATTTCATTCCAGATATGGATCTAAACTGTCATTTGAACCATCTAAAATTACTTGGTGTTTGGGATTTGGATCAAGTTCCCTGGTCTAGACCCTATTTCAATTTAAGGAAGAGGGGAGTAATGAAACGAAAAGTATCAACAGAATTTGAGAAAACAAACGCTGCAGTCCTGCTGCAGCAGGAACCCTGAGCCAAAACGCTTACGAGATGGTCTGAGCTTCAGTTATAGCATGCCCTAAGGATGTCTCAGCCCCTGCTGAAGTTCTTGGCTTTTTCACAGAGCTCACGTGGGACCTCAGTAACGAAGTTTTCTATCATAGGTGTGCTTTTAAGTCTTGTGTTCCCTAGGAATAATTTCCTTTTGTGACTTTCTGTGCCCTTTCATCGTTAGCCTTTTGCTGGGTCTGCGAAGGAGTTGCTTTAGGTCATATAGCATGCCTTTTTAATAAGTATTATGCTAATAACATGAAAACAGTTTGTTTTTCCACAGCCCTCTGAATGTGAGGACCAGCTGATGCGTGCTGTGTGATTTCGCGGTCTCAGACCTTGCTGCAGAATCTGCCTGTTTGGCACAGAACTGTACTTCAGAGTCCCAGTGCTCGTTTCTGTAGAAGAGTTTCTTCTTTTTTTTGTTAGTGAACAGTTAGAAGTTTCTTACTTTTATATTCAGTTGCAAGTGTGAACTGAATATAAACCCATGAAGTGCTGTTTACTTGACTCTCTGGTAGGAACCGATCCTTTTGTATTTTCAGGGGTTTAGTAGCATTTAAAATACCACTTATTATAAGCTGCTAATGTACAGTATCATCTAGCTAATGGTACTGTCCTGTGATCATCAGCACCTCCCATGCCTTACCCTTGGTGACAGTGGCTTCCATTGCTTCCATTGAATGACTAGCCATTTGTTAAATGCAGTATGGGAATGAGATATAAAATAATTGTCATGTGTTGTCATCTGCTTGCTACACTTGAATGATCACTTTGATATTTGTTTTGCGTTAAAATCCAGCAATCCCTTTTCTCTCCCAGATTTCTTTGTTAAATGGTGTTCTCACATAATTGGGATCTGAACATCACGAACCCTGGGATCTGTCTGCAAAGCACTGATACATTTTAATGTAGCACTGGAAATCCCGCTTGGTGTTTTCTGACAGTTGTTGCTTACCTAAGTTGAATTGTATTTAGCAGAATACTTGGTATTCCTGATCTTCACAACAACTTTGTCATTCCAAAGAAAAGATGACATTTGTATCATCTGTTCTGGTAGCTGTTGCTGTACTTAGTTACAAATGTTAGGTTTTTAGGTGTTTTTCAGGCTCCAGTTGTATCACAAGTTACTACATAGAAATGGGTTCTATAGCTCAGCTATTAGTCCATGGAAAAAGACAGATGTTTTCATTTAGTTACAACTGTTTAACTGCATTTAAAAGGAGTCTTGTTATCTTTCATTGGTCATTAGCCTATATGCATATGGATAATTCCTAGAAATAGCTGATATATTTAGATTGTTAAACTGTAGTAAATTGTAAGTGTGAACCATTCCAAAAAAAGCTACCTTTAGGATACTCTGATGCATGGGTTTAGAGACCTCTTCTTCTAAAATAAAAGCAATCGTAAGTATATATAGAAAGGATAATCATATACAGATTATCTTAGTGTATTGTGATTGTGCAAAAGTTAAAAATTCAGAAAGGTGAACAAGGTTGTCAAATAAGTATAAATGACCTCCAGTCGATTGGTCTGGGATGTCATGTTTCAAGTAGGATCTAATAAATTGATTGATACACTTTTGAAGTAGGCAGCTGTCCAGCTGTGTTGAAGAAAAATGAGTGGATTTTCTTGCAATGTCTTTTTTAATCTGTAGGAGGCTTGACTTGCTACTTGCATTTTACTGCAACTTTTTTATGCTAGCTTATTTCCTGGTTTCTATGTATAGATAGATAAGCAGTATCCTTAAAATTTGTTGTGAGCAAAGCCTGTATTCTCTCAGCACTTAGTTCATAGAGTTTTGGGTTTTTTTTCCTCTTTCATGTAGAGAATACATCCTGGAGTTACTGGAAAGGGGGAATGATAAATTCCTGGTGTTTGCTCATCACAAGATAATGCTGGATGCAATTGTTGCAGAGCTGGAGAAGAAAGTAAGTAATTGAATGAGTCGTGTTAACTCTATCACTATTCCAGCTTCAAAGCTGTTTAAGAGCTCCCCAGAGTTACTGCTGGTCAGATAGTTTATGAAAGTTAGTGGCAGAGATAATTTCTACTTGCTGTGCTTCTGCATGTGCCCTTCACCGAGGCAGCTGAGCTGTCAGGGTGAATGCCTCACAGGATGCACTTTGTATTAGATGAATGGCTTTTGTTGTATTTAATGTTCTTTATCTCCATCGTCTGCCTGGAGCTTGTGAATTCTTGGAGGAGTGTTAACACTGTGTGGCTGTCTCTGCTTTGCTCAGAGAGGAAGAATGTAACAACCCAAGGGCACCTATGGCTGCCTTCCTTTACCTCTGTGGTGCTCTTACATTTATGGACTGGGATACTGTATGGAGACTTGGCAGACCTGCCAATGATCTCTTTGACTTCAAAAGTGTTCTGCTAATTATTCATGTGAGACTTCCATGGATGTGCCCCTAAAGAGTTCTGGGTCATGCTGGGGCAGTGTGAAGGATGGTTTAAGTTCATATTCCAAACGATAAACCATGGTGGCAGTGATGACTTTGCTGCCTCTGTGACAGCATCCTCCAGTAGAACAAGGATGTTGGACACTGAAGAGTTTTGGCCCTCCATCACCCAAGTTTGTCATGCCTCTCCTGAGCCTACCACAGAGCAACTGAGATGTGTAGGATCCCATCTCCTTCCATCACAAACAGGGGAAGACGTAGGGAGGTTGGGGAGGTTGTAGCAGCTGTAACCTCAGCACACAGACAGTGTTCAGCTTTGTATTAAGCCATTTGCCTTTCCGCTGTACCCGAGTTGCTAGCTTGTTGCGGTCCTTCCTGTTGCCCAGGGCTGGTGGGAGAGCAATGGATATGAGCATTGTCACGCATTGTGAACAGAGGGGAGGTACGTTATATGCAGAGCTACAGTACCTCTGCCTTAAAGATGAGGAAAGGTCTTAAAAATACAACTTGCATTTTTACTTTCCTAGTTCTGCCATGGGGAAGGGGAACAGAATCCACTAAAACATGGAAAGCGAATACGGGAAAGGAGACACAAGGCCTCTAAAAAGTATCTTCTTCTGCCTTTTCACAGCGTGTTGAATACATTCGCATTGACGGCTCCATACCTTCAGCAGAGCGGCAGTCTCTGTGCCAGAAGTTCCAGTTCTCAGAGAAGCAGGTTGTGGCCGTCCTGTCCCTCACTGCCGCAAACATGGGCCTGACATTGTCTGCTGCAGACCTTGTGGTGTTTGCGGAGCTCTTCTGGAATCCGGGGGTATGCGTCCTTCAGGGGACAAGGGTTGGATGCTCCCTGGAGAGCAGAAACATTGACGCTTAGGAGGAAGTGTAATGGGCAGGGGACTTTCTCTGGGGTTTTTCTCTTTCTTTCTCTGATGGCTACTTGTCTGTGCACCTCCAGGTGCCTGGGCTTGAACCAATGAGGCTGGTTACACAGCATGCTGGCTGGAGAAGGTGGCTTGAAAGGGAAACGTGCTCCTGTTTCTTAACTTGACAGAGCTCTCAACAGCTCACCCAGCCAAGACTTGAAGGGGTCTATCATCAGCGCTGACCCTCTACTTTTGAAAAATGCTCAGTGCCTTTTGGGAACCATGCACCAGATTACTTCTTGGCTTAGTCTCTGTTTGAGGATGCAGGTGTTAACAGGATCCAGATGAGAAATAGTCACTAAGTACAAGAAACAATATTTTCTCGTTCTTAAGTGCTTACACTATTTCTTGGACGTTGCAGCTCTGACTATTTCCTTTGTCATGTTTTTACGTAAAGGTTTTGATCCAAGCAGAAGATCGGGCACATCGAATTGGACAGACCAGCTCCGTTAATGTTCACTACCTGGTGGCTAAAGGCACAGCAGATGACTATTTATGGTAGGAAGTGAGAAAGACACTTTGGTTCTCCTGCTGGCTTTTTTCACTGCTTGTCACATATGTGATGTAAGGTCCTTAATGTTTCCGCAGCCTGTGAGGGGAGGAGCAGTAAGTGGCAATCAGAGCTGCTGTGAGCCGGTGACGTGGCCTGGCCACAGTGGACATAACTAAGTGGATGACAAGCAGGAGGAATAAAAGCAGTTATTTGACAAAAAAAGGGTTGTTGAGAGAAATTCTGTGAGAGTTGATGCCTCTAAAACCTTCACAGCCTCTGTATAAGGAGAAGGAATTGTCTTTGATACAGCCCAGAGCATTTGTGTGTTGAGGTACTGTAAAGTGCTGAGATCACTCAAGCAAAGTAAAGAGACACTGGAGGTGGTTCAGTGTATCATGGATGAGGTCTGAGGAGCAATCTGTCTGCTGAGTGCGTGGACAGGAAGATGTGGAGGAGGACTGCCGTGTTGCTTTCCCCTTTCTATTCAGTGAGCCCTTCAGATGGATTAAAGAAGTGCTACTGGCACACCTCTGGAGAGTTGTGGGTTCAGTTGTGGTTCATCTTTTTGGCTTCAGTGAGAGCTATCAGTGGACACTGGGCTGGGGAATCTGACATCCTGAGGAAGGGAAAGATCTGAGGAATCCTTAGTGTTGCAAGGGAACTGACCTGCAAATGATGAAAAGAAATTGTCCACCAGCTGGTTCGTTTAAAGTCCAAAATTACATCTTTATTACCTTGTTTAAAGGAACGAATGAACTAAGTGAACTTACGCAGTTCCCAGAATATCATGATGGCAAATAATTATAACCCTACAATGCAGGGATCTGGAAACTGATGCATCGCCCACGTTTCATGGAAAGCTAATGACAGTAATTCTGCCTTTATTTGTGAAATGCTGTCCGTGCAGTCATTAATGCTAAATGGGAAGGAAATACGGCTCTTCAAAGAAGGATGGTGGCATCCTTTTTAGAGGCGAGAAAAAGAACAAGATGACAAGGCTATTTGGTAAATGCATTAATTGTGCTGTAGCCTTTGCTTCTGTCGAAGTGTCCAGTTTGCAGATGTGGTTGGGACCTTTCGGCCTCTTGGGCCAGTGATGGATTCTTCCTCCAACAATCCATCGGGAGACACCCTAGAAATGCTGATGTGTCTGTTGATGGGGATTGCCATTGCTGAACACAGAGGCTATTGGGACTCCCTTTAGCTGCATCTTCTTATTCTGACTTAATACCATTGGTGTTGCCTCAGTCAACTAGTTTGCCTATTGGCTATGTGTGTTCTCCAAATATTTGTAGCCTGAAATCCTCTTCTTGTTACTTATAAATTGGATTGGTACTTATTTCGATTGTGTTGATTGATATCCCAAGACAGCATACAGTCATTATAAACAAGAGCAGGACAGGTTAAGGAACTAACAAGCTTTGGTGGAAAAATCATCTTTATACCCCTGTTACATCTTTTTTTCAATCTACACATAGTAAATGACACAGTGTCCTTGCTTGATATTTTCTTCCTTTCGGTAATATCTGTTTATCTCTCCTAGGCCAATGATTCAAGAGAAAATTGAAGTTCTGGGGGAAGCTGGTCTTTCAGAAACCAATTTCTCCAAAACAGCTGAAGCCACTAATTACTGCCCTAAGGTAATTGACCTGAAAGAATATTGATGGTCCCTGGGAGAGGTTGAATGGGCTTTGGCTTGTGTACATCTAGACTGGCAAGTGATTGGCAGACTGACCTTACACCTGTTCTGCCTTTAATGCCACAGATCAGATTTTCCAACTGCTCCCAGGGTTCATGCCTTGACTTGGACTGTGCAGAGAGTTCCCAAACCTGCTGCAGGCAAGGAGGCATGACAGCTTCCATAGCATATATATGTCTCTGGGATACATGTATGTATGTACCGTATGGTATATACACACGTACCATATGGTCTATGTATGTACCATATGGTATATACACATGTGAGCACTGTCTCAGGGGCTGTGCCCTATGATTTGTTGCTCACTTTGGTTTTATATGACAACGTGTATTCAGATTCTGTCTGTTCTAATTTCTCAGCCAGATCCAAAGCAGAAGACCATCTATGACCTTTTCCAGAGGACCTTCTCTGAGACCAGAGATGACATTGATGAAGTTTTGCTTTTGGAGGCAGCTGATGCTTGCTGTGAGTTTGACTCTGGCAGTGCCTTGCAAGATACAGAAGGAGAGACGTGTCCAGTGAGTCCCCCCAGAAAGCGGCGGATTGAAGAGTTTTTTGAAGTGTAATGGTGACAGAAAAAGAGAAGGTGTGGCTAAGAGACTTTTTTAATTAAAAAAGAGACAACAAAAGCAATCAAGTACTATTTTTTCAGTTTTCAGAAATAAAAGACTTTAAGTTTTGTATATCTCTAGTGCGTTTCCTCTCAAAGGATGAGAAGGCAATCTGACAGTGTGACAGATGAGCAACGCACACCTGGCAGCCTGCAGGTTTCGCAGTCCTGCTTTTGCTGATGAGTGACTGGCCATGGGCAAGTGGCATGCTGCTTTGTTTCAGCATGTCAGCTTCCACAGTTGTTTTGTTTAAAAAGCAGGTAATGGTTGTCTGTCCATAAGGCAGAACTGTTGTGAAAACTTAACTTCTCACAGCTGCAGAGTGCTTTTAATAATCAGTCTTCCATCTTCAAGAGTTTTAGTTTGTATTTGTAGGAGTCAGTTAACTGGAAAGATTTGGCCCTTACTTGTGTCACTCATAGACTGGCTCTCTGGTATTCAGTTTGGCAGCGAGGAGAAGGGATACAGACAGATCTTGATGTTTTGTGGAGGTGGGGGAGAGAAGGGAGAGCCCCAGATTTTTTGTCTGTGCAGAACAGTCAGTGCCTTGAAACCAAGTGGTATAACTGTCCGCCAGGAGGTGTGTGGTGCTTGTTAGGCACGTGTCTGCCTGAGCACGCTCGTCTCTGGCCTCATCTGCTAAATCTTAGGACCTGCTCCATGGCACATGCTTCTTGTGTCAGTGGAGGGTGAAGCTTGTGCTGACTGCCAGGGATTAAGCCTGGCTTCTCAGGAAGGGTGTGTGGGTGTGCATGTGTTTTCTTCAAGAATTGAGACTGATTTCCACAAATGAGTGAGGAGAGGGGGACATGTGCGGACTTTTGCTCTTGTTTTGTAAGAAACCAATTCTGGTCTAAGCTGTTTAAATAAAAGTTGTTTTAAGTCATGGTTCCCAAGCTTTTGGTACTTCTTCTATTTTAGAATTTCATCTCCCATTTGGACCTTAAGCTTGAGAAATACGTGATGCACTGGAAATATTAGTAGGTTTTTAAAAAATGTTTACAATGGCTGAGAGATAGGTCTTTTTGGGGACTTTTCGTTTTGTGCTTTCTAAATCTCATCAACTTTCAAAAGCGAAACTCCCATGATACTTTGCTTATAGATGAATCAACAACTACTTCTGTAAGACATTTAGGCTGGTACTCTAGGACCTGTTATTTGCTCCCATTACAGCTCTGTGCAGGTTACACTGAGAATGCCAAAAGTAGCACTGTTGTCTGATGCAGTGACTGAAATGCCTTTGATTTGTGATAGTCTCTGTCACGTGCTCAGCCCTGTGAAGTGGGAGACCTGAACTCTCAGCCTCGGTGCCGCCTGAGCAAACCTGCTCTTTGGTTCCTTTCAGGAGCTTGACACATTTGCTGTCCCTTGGCCATGGCTTGATTCCACTTCACAGCAGTGACATCTCTGCAAAAACTCTAGAGGCCACTTTTGTTGCGGGCTTGATGTAAAGGCAAATGGCTCTGTTTATCACAACTGATCTTCTCAGGCATCTCTGCATGGTTGTCTTTATTTTTTTTTCTGTATTATTGCCAGTGCAGTGTAGCATGATCCCAAATTAATGTCTTTCACGCTTCTGGTCTAGATACTTGAAGATACTAGAAGTATCTAGAAGATACTTGGAAATGGGCTAGTGTTAAGCAAATGTGACCCGGGAGTATAGGAGAAGTTATAATTTCACAGAGGTATGAGTTAGCTGTGTTTTACAGCCATAATCCGTCAAGAAGGGTGGGGGGAACGCAAACTGAAAGATTACATTTAGCTTCTGGAGGCCAGGAGCTAAGATGCTGTACAGGCGGTGTACTTGGCTGTGTGCAGATACCAGACAGTGACAAAAAGCCCTCTCTTCCACAGTCGAGGAGAAAAAAGGTTGTGCTACAAGATCCACTTGATAATAACTGTGATATTTTTTTCCTGCATCGAAGGGTTTGATTATCCCATTTTCAGCAAGTGCCGTCATGGAAATGCCCTGCAGGCTGTGTGTGCAGTTGTGCTGGGTGGAGATTTGCTTTTCATTCATGACTGCAGAAAGTGCTTTGGTGTGTGTGCAAGTGAAGAGGAGTAGGACCGAGGATCGTGTGACTGGCCAACTGGAGGAAATGCTTTGTCTCCGGATTTGAGACCGAGCGCTAAACATCATTTCTTTTGCTCCAACAGCTGGCCAGGAGATAAATCCACACTTTTCAACATTTTTAAATGTCTGTCTTCTTGAACATAGAGTATTTAATCTGTTTCTAGGACATGTGATCTTTCTACTTGCAGGGGGGTTTGTTCTGAGTAAGGGGTGAGAAATGTTGCTGTCTGCCTACTGAAAAAAAAATATGGAAGACGTTATTTGTATACCCATATTGTTGTCTCCTTTAGGAGTAGTTCTCTTCCTCCTTGTAAAGCTACAGCTACTTCAAAACAGTATTTTTCTGAAATCTGCTGAAGGTACCCTTGGAGAATTCTGCTTCTCATGAACTCAATTTATCTTACCCATCTGTTGATAAATCCCAGCCCTGCTAGAGGAATGCTAGGTGTACTCCTTCTTTGTTAGGACCCATAAAATCTCAGCTGGTTTGCTGCAGCGTTACAAAGGCTCTTCAAGTACACTTGAGGTTCATTTTATCCTTGCTAGATGAAAAAGGGGAGAAGAATCTTGCTGGAACGTGCTTTTAGTCGTTACATCAAGGGATTGGGGAGACTCTGGAGGCCTTAGCCAAATTACACCATTAGTCTGTCATTAATACGGTGAGGAGGTGGCTGGGAAGCTGCCAGCAGGCTCAGACGGACTCTCCAAGGCGTGCTGATGAGAAAGTGTCCAAGGCAGTGTGCAGGTGGCCAGTGAGACCCCCAGGCAGGCTCAGGAACGTGCAGTGCTCCTGGGGACTCTTACGCCTACCCATCGAAGATGGTATAGCTGTAGCTTTTAGGCATCATCTAAAGCCCCGTGAAGGGAAGGAGCAGGGCTCAGTTTTGGGACCAGTTTTGTTTAATATCTTTATCAATGATTTGGATGAGGGGATCGAGTGCACCCTCAGTAAGTTTGCAGATGACACCAAACTAGGCGGGAGTGTTGATCTGCTTGAGGGTAGGAAGGCTCTGCAGAGGGACCTGGGCAGGCTGGATCGATGGGCCAAGGCCAATTGTATGAGGTTTAATAAGGGCAAGTGCTGGGTCCTGCATTTCGGTCACAACAACCCCATGCAACGCTACAGGCTTTGGGAAGAGTGGCTAGAAAGCTGCCCAGCAGAAAAGGACCTGGGGGTGCCAGTGGACAGCCAGCTTAACATGAGCCAGCAGTGTGCCCAGGTGGCCAAGAAGGCCAACAGCATCCTGCCTTGTATCAGGAATAGCGTGGCTAGCAGGAGTAGGGAAGTGATCGTGCCGCTGTACTCGGCACTGGTGAGGCCTCACCTCGAGTGCTGTGTTCAGTTCTGGGCCCCTCTGTACAAGAGGGACATTGAAGTGCTGGAGTGTGTCCAGAGGAGAGCTACCAAGCTGGTGAGGGGTCTGGAGACTAAGTCATACGAGGAGAGGCTGAGGGAACTGGGCATGTTTAGTTTGGAGAAGAGGAGGCTGAGGGGAGACCTCATTGCCCTCTACAACTACCTGAAAGGAGGTTGTAGAGAGGTGTGTGTTGGTCTCTTCTCCCAAGTGAATAACGACAGGACCAGAGGAAATGGTCTGAAGTTGCGGCAGGGGAGGTTTAGATTAGATATTAGGAAGAATTACTTTACTGAAGGAGTGGTCAGGCACTGGAACATCCTGCCCAGGGAGGCAGTTGAGTCACCATCCCTAGAGGTATTTAAGAAACGTGTAGATTTGGCACTTCAGGGCATGCCCTAGGGGCAGAGATTGTAGGGTTGGGTTTTTTTTGTGTGTGTACGGTTGGACTTGATGATCTCAAAGGTCCCTTCCAACCATGAAGATTCTATGATTCTGTGATTTTAGTGGATCTTGGAGCATTTTCCTGTGACTGGCTGCCTGCTTGTACAACTGCGTCTGTCCTCTCCCCGTGTTGGGGAAAGGCCTGTTTTCAGGAAGGATGCCAAACCAGGGACAACAAAATACCTGGACAATAAAATGGGGCAGTTCGAACTCCGTCTTCAGCGCATGAAGCTGGCCAGCCTGGGGCATGCAGAAGAGTTGAAGGCGGTGGACTGTGGACGCCAGGGTTTTGGAGCTGTGCTGGCCTGTCTGCATCCATCCATCTTCTCGGTCACTTGGAACCGTGCGTTTATTTTGGCAGTGCTGGGAATGGCTGTCGGCTGAGGGGACTGGGCTCGGCTGTTGGCAGAGCTCTCTGTAATACTGGTAGATGAAGGATGTGACCACGCACTGTACTGTCACAGCGAACTTTAACTCTGTAGATACAGACTGGAGAATAGCAGCAAATCCTCTGTCCTGGATGTATTGGCTGACAATTCAATATTTTTTTTTTTTCACCAAACAGTCACAAAGCAGATAAAGGAACTTTTTATTTTCTTCTTTTTTTTTTCCTTTTAATACGTTGGTATCAAAGACGTGTGCTGTGAGTCATCGTTATGATGAGGATCTGAAAAGGGCAAATATATTCCTAGGATATATCAAATGAGATTTTGACTCAGCAGAGGGAGATATAAATACCGTTGGCTGAGCCCTCACCTGGAACAAGGATCTGGCCCGCCAGCTCCGGGGAGGACCCGCTGGGACAGCAGGAGAACTTGCAGGGATCATTGGAGAACAAGGAGCCTGGTGCAACACAGGGAATTAAAAATGTGAGTGTTCAAACCCTCAAAGCAAGAGCCAAAAGGGGATGCCGTGTCTGTCCACGAGCACCTCCAAAAATACGGACCCCAGCCAGGGAAAGGCTAACATAGCGGCATAGTCATTAATTCCCTATTAATTAAATAGACTGTGAACGGGTTGAGGCAGCTGCGGTGGGGATGGGGAGGAAAAGCAACTGCAAAAAGTACCTGGGGCCGGTTTCTCGGGGTGGGCTGGGCAGACCCGGTTCCCTCCGGGCGGGAGGGGACGAGCTGCAGCCGGCTCTGCATACCGGAAACCTCTGGCTAACGGGATTACATTTCTTAATGGAGGTTAATGGGTTGTTAATCCCGTTACGAGTGTTGCAGCTCAGTGGCGTTGGTACATGTTTGAGTGCCTGTGCTGGGTCCGAGCGGAGCAGGAGCCCTCCCAGTGCTGGCCCCAGGATTCGGGGCTGGTGGGCTCCAGTGCCCCAGGGCCGGGAGTCACAGCACACAGAGGCTGTGATGGATGGTTGTCCCAGCACGGGATGACCCCTGGAAGTGTCCAAGGCCAGGCTGGATGGGGCTTTGAGCAACCTCTGCCCATGGCAGGGGGCTGGAACCAGATGATCCAAACCATTCTGTGATCCTATGAAATTGGGTAGATGCCATGGTTGCACCTGGCTGCGTTACCTTGAAACCTCTGGGTTTAGGGCTGGTGTGGTTTAAGATTAGAATTCATCCTCATTGATTTTTTTAATACATATATTTTTAAATTATTTTTTTTTCTTAAGGCTTTCTGAAGCTCCAGTCTGGGTTGCTGTTCCTTTTTTAATTCTAGCTACTACTTATTTTCTTAAAAAAAAAAAACCAAACCAAACAAACAAACAAAAAAAAACAACAAAAAACAACCCCAACCAACAACCTAAGGTGAGTGAATGTAACTGCTCCGTCTCCTTTCCTGGTGGGACCTCCCTGGGTGGAAACCCAGGAACCTGAGCTCTGGCACTGCATCTCGCTGCTGGGGCTGCGAAACCCTTGGGTTTCGCACCGATGCACGGTGTTTCCTGCGCGATGCGCCTTCCAACGTCAAGCTGCGGCTGCGCTCCGGTGTGTGCGCTTCGGGCCTGAGAGAACCCTGTAGCCACGGCAGAAATGTATAGACAGAATGTACAGCGCCGACCATAGAGCACCGCACCGCCACGCTGCAGAGAGACCCGCTCCGAGTCCCGTCCGCTCCACGCTCTATCGTCTCCCCTGTCACTTCCGGCGGCGACGGCCCATACTGCGCCTGCGCAGCAGGGGTTTCCTCTCTCCGCCTCGGCGCCGGCAGGAAGATGGTGAGTGGCGCAGGGGGCCGGGGCCCATCCGCCGCCATCCGCCCCGGGGCCGCCGCGCTGGGGTCGCGGGGCACGGCGAGGGGCGG
>VYZM01003151.1:103121-124316 GCA_013398915.1 Dromas ardeola | reverse complement strand
TTTTTTTTTTTTTAAGACTGAAACAGGGGGCTGTGCCAAAAGAGATCAGGAGGTAGAAATACAAATGGGGAGCTTGGAGATGGGGGTTTTGTGGTCACCTGCCACCTCTAACAGAGATGAATTTTTGTTATTGCTCTGTTCAAACCTTGTATATATCCTAGGGGAATTTGTTGTATCAACAACTATGTGGTTTGGTCAGGTGATCCTCAAAATTTTGTTATTTCCTCTGGGAATCTAGGGTGAAAACAGGAATTCTTAGCAATTTTACTTACAGCTTTCAGTATGCTTGCTGTTGCGCCTTAGTCAGGAACTTGGACAGAGTTGTCTTAGATGCTGTAGAAGCAGAGAACAAAGTGCTGACACCTGTTTTAGAGGGTGTGAGCCTATGGCACTGTCTGACCCATCTGGATTGCTACAGCTATGGGAACTGGAGGAGGGTTTGAGGGAAACAGGGGCTTTGAATCTGACTGAAGGATCTGTAGATGTGGCTGAGCAGGTTGGTTGATCTTGGTTGCTTTTGAAGAGCAGGTGAGAAGGGAAACTTCTTTTTCAGAGCAATCTGTGTCAGTCCCATGGGATTTTTTTTCAGGATCAAGGGGATGGTGGATGTAATCAAAGTGGCATTTCAGGAGCTCAAAGGCTTGGAAACCAAAAACTGAAAGAGCTCAGGGCAACTATCCTCATTCTGATTTCTCTGTTAAGCATTTACCTGTTTCCAAAAGAAAATAATTGCTTTGGCTTTACCCCACTTGCGCCTCCTGCTCACTGGCAGCCTGATTGGTCTGTAGGGGATCTTGATACTAAGCCATTTGTCTTTGTGTTATGCCACATATAGGGGAATGCTGAGGCTTACGGCTCCCGGGAATGAGAAACCTCATCCACAGGCATTGGTTGTCCCTTCTGTGCATCCTGACTTAAAGGCGGTGGGAACTCAGCCCCTGTGCAGGTGCTCCCTTTTGGCATTGTGTCTGCCTTAGAGATTTGGCTGTAATATGGCCTGACAGTTTTAAGTGATGGACACAGTGTTTTAAGGAGCATATCCCCGTGTGATTTCTAACTTCCATGAACAGCAAGTGACCTGGCCTTACTGTATGATGGGCTGCCTTCATCCTTGTGCGAGATCAAGTGCAGCCTGTTGCGTTCCTGAGCTCCTTCGTGCCTCTTCCTCCTTGTTGCATCCCAAGGAGCTTCCCAACAGTGGTCCAGAAACAAGAGTGACCAATGCAGGTGAGTCACCTCCCTGGGGCAGCTATACCCTGTCCTGGGACAATCTTCTATGTCTCTCCCTACAAAGAAAGGAGCTTTAGTGGTGAAGTTTATTGCTGGCTTTGCAGCTCAGAGTGTTGGACAATGAGAGAATCAGGCAGAGTTGGGGTATAATGTGAATGCCACTTTAACAGGCTGCAAGTCACCATCTGATTTTACATATTGTCCTAGCTTCCACCTGCTGCTCATCTCACCTGCATTTTCAGCAGCTCCGCTTGGGGAAACAGAGCATCGCAGAACTGGTGGTCCAGCTCCCATGAAAGTAGTGGGCAGGCAACACCTCTCTGCTTCCCAGCTATGCAGCATGGCTCACAGCTTTTCCTAGAGAAATGATTCCTTAAAGGATGCTACAAACTGATATGCAGTGGCGTGAGACTGTGTATTTCCAGTGGTTCGGGGTGACAGAGAATCACCTGCTTGAAACCAGCCTCAGCGCTCTGGAAGTGGGCAGTTGCCATCGGTAATATACCCTTCCTCCGAGTATTCGATCCTTAGTGGATGTCTATTGAGTCATGGAGTGTGGCGGAGTTGTGGATATGCCTCAGGTGCCCTTATTAGATGCCTGGATGCATTTTGAAAATGGCTGCTTAGAAAAATGTCTAATTGCTATTCCACATATTCAAAGTGGTTTTTTTTTTTTTTTTTTCTCTTGACAAGGCTTTGGCATGTCTTGGATTGCTAAATATACTTTCCTCTTGCAAATTCTTGGCAGGAATCTGTGTAAGGAATCACGCCAAGCAGTCTCTTCAAATGTTAACAAGCTCATCGGTGTGGCTTTCCCAGTGCAGGGTTTATGCTCTTTTTCTTTTTTTTTTTCCACCTCCCTTCCCAAAAAACCCCAACCCTTCTCCTCTCTGCACACTGTTGCTGTGAGCATATGAACTATGGCAGCTCTGCACGAAAGGATTTTTCTAACCAGAGCTGAAAAAAGTGCTTGTTTGGGGTTCAACAGTTTGGTGTCACTGCCCTGCTCAGCCTCCTGGGGCTCCTGTTGAGTTGGAAGTGTGGATTTTGGGGTGCTTCTGGAAAACCTAAGCCATTTCCTTTCCTCCCTTGCCTTGTCTTGCTTTTTCCTCTGTTTTTAGCAAGTTGGACTGTATCCTTGCATGTGTATCGTAGATTTGATGTCTGTCTTTCAGTAGTCTGAACTGAATGAGGCTGTCGTGCTCCCTTTTTGTGTCCCAGTCCCCATACACACACACACACACACACGGTGCTTATACTGGTGTAGAAGCAGCCCTGGAGCTGGTGCCTACAGCCAGGCAGTGACCCGAAGATACACAGATTAGGGCTTCAAGGCCTGGGCAGCTGCTCTGCCTCTGCCCCAGGCAAAGGGCAGGGCTGCTCTGGCACCTGAGCCTGCCGAAGCAAAGAAAAGGGGGGAGAAGCCAGCGCAGCATCGCTGAAACCCCAGTGTCTCCCTAAAAGAAACCTTCTCCTAGGCCTCTGGCATCCATCGATATGTCAGGCTACAAACCTCCCTTGAGCTCCACAACAGCCAATCTTGCATAAGCATTTGGAGAGCCAAAGGGCTGGCTTTCCCTCGACCTTTGCCCACCTCTTGTTTCTCCTCTTGTCCTCTCTCGCTCACCTCCTGACCCAGAGCCTGATCGGTGTTGCTGTGGGAAAGTGCCCGAGCTCCCCGGTGCGCAGGCAGGGGAAGAGCGTGGTCATCCCCGCAGGGCGGCACGTCTGGGGCTTTGTTGGCAGCACGCCTCTGCCTCATTTCTCAGGAGGGAAAATAGGTTGGAGCTGCCTTCACCGTCTCCGCTGTGGAGCGCATGGTCACGGCTGCCCCTTGCCCCTGTGGCAAAAGCGGGAAAGCTGGCTGGGGTTTCTTTTATTTGTGCAACTACAGGCAAATTATTGCTACGTTACACCAGCTGAGGCTTAGGGCTGCACTTTTGAAATGTGAATTTTGTTAAAGATTCGCTGAGTTTTCCTCTGCCTCCGATGTACTCCCCTGGCCTTCCGTCATCCGATGGACACACCCCGGGAGCAAGCACTTGTGTTTGGGTCGGGGGCGCTAGATGCCCCTGTGCTCAGAGTCCTCCCTGCTCTTTGTGGAAAGAGCGCAGCGGGGATGCGGGGAAGCTGCTGCGGAGGAAAATCGAGTTGTGGGGCCACAGAGCCTGCGTTCATCGCACCACAGCCTGGGATGAGCAGAGGGCTGGAAAGCCAAGGGCAGAACTTGGCACAGAAGAGGCCGTATTTGAGACACCTGGAAGGGTAGTCCAGGCCATGTGATGACTCCCCACTTTTCCATTAATGTGCTTCTTGTTCTTGAAGCGTCCTGTCTTTGGCCCACTCCTGTGAAATGGGACCATTAACCTGGAGAGTGGAGAACCGCCCCTCCTGGACCTTGTAGCTCTTCTGTTAATGATGACGCTTCGGTTTTTTTCCTATTTTGTTCACCAAAATGGAATATTTTCAGCCTTCTTTCAGTGGGCTTTTCCAAAAGGACCTCTGTCCACACTTGAGAATATTGATTTGTAACTCGTGAATTTGCTTTCAGGAATTTCTATGAATTCAATGACTTTGCTCTGTGACCCTTCTCCATTTCTTTGATTAAATTTCATATTGTAAGAGGAACAATTAATTCTACAGTCCTTGCCCACCCTGAGACAAATGTCCTGCAAGTTGGTGCTTTGCTCTCCCCTTCAGGCAGTTCTGGAATGGCTCCAGTTCTTTGAAAGTGTGGAGAGAGAACCTGATTCCTCCAAATAAATATTATTTCACGGGAGATGTTAAGTGGTGGACCAAGAGGCCACTTGCCATTTTCACTGAATAAGTTTTTCCAAGTCACCACCTACTACTTGGCCTCCCCTTTGAAGGGACAAGTTTTGATGCAAAGCAAGATTGTCCCATCTGTGAGGCCAAACTGATGGCTTGAAGATAGGATCTTGGTTTCTATCAATCACACCTGTTTCCATTCAAGCTGTTGGATGTGAAACTGTTTTTACTGTAACGGATTGGATTTGAGATTAAAAGGCAAATCTGTAAAAGGAACATTTTAAAAAAAACCCTCAAATGCAGAGTAGACTCAAATCATGCAAGGGAAGAAGGGGAACAAATAAATAATTCAGGCATTAAACAACTAATTTTTAACCTTAGTCAGCTGAAGATGTATTCTTCTGTGTGCATGAAGAATAGGAAAGAAATGCAACCTCCTGTAGCAAGCAGAGGTGTTTATTCCAAAGTAGATCCACTTCTGACAAAAATGGTGTGTATGCCATGATAGCCCGTATGAACCTCAGATAAAGACTATCCTGGCACCTGCCAAAACAAAGAAGAAAATTGTCAGAGGAACAGATAGAAGATGATAAACAATCAGACAGGTATGGAAGCCTAAAGAAGCTGGTTTGCGATCAGCAGCCTGGTCATTGCCAAGAGCTTTGGTTTGGATTATTATTACTGAATCAATGCTTAGCAGCTTAAGACAGTGATGGTTTTTACAGTGTGGACCTTAAGCAGTGACAAGTTATTTCACTTGGAGAATCCAAGGCATTAGACATGGCGGTAGAGCTGCCAGTTGCGTTACTTCTTTAATTTCCAAAGGGTGGAGATCAGTGATCAGAGGGGTTGTATGTGGGGATCAGGCTACTCCATTTGGCCAATGTGCTGTCGTCCCCTTTCTCACTATTTCCTTTTCTGGTGTGTTCTGACCTTACATGTATCTTCTCGGAGGAGGTGAGATCCTTGAGGCAATGGAATGTCTTCTTGTTTTGCCCATCTGTGCATAGCTGAGCACAGAGGACCCTGCCTGCTGCCTTTCACCTCTGTTGTTCATCTGTAGGATGGAGATCACCCAAGCCTTTGAGAATACATTTCAGGAGCATTCCCTGCCATCACTGCAGGAAGATGGTACCTTTGTCAAAGGGAGAACTTGCCATCACTTGCAGAAAAAGGGGTTGCATAGAAATGAGAGAGAGTCTGGCATGTGGTCTTACCCTAAATCAGCTGCATTTTTAACATTCAGAAGCCAACAAAGATGAAAGACTCCTGGTCAACCTCTCTACTCCCTTGGAAAAAAAAATACAAAGACTTGATAAATATTTTGCATTAATAAATTCCATTTGTCTTATAAAACAAAGTTTGCCAACTACCAAAGCAGGGAAAATATTTTACATAACTCTGAGTGCGACGTCTAAAAGGTTGCTATGAGCCTGGTTTGAACAACTCTTTCCACAACCCAGAATGTGAAGGAATGCTAAGCTTCACCCAGGCTAGGACCAAGCTTGCTGCGTGCGTGCGTGCCTGTTTCTGCTGTCTTGTTGGTTTTATTGCAGTGGAAGTGGCAGACTGGCTGCCTTCTGGTGAGTGGAGTCCAGCAGGTGAGAGGCAGGCCACGGAAAAAGAGATGAAGGCATGAATGTGGCCCAAAAGCTGTTTGTGAACCCAAAACAATGTCCCTCACTATGCTGCGGGAACATTGCTATAAAAGGCAGGAAAAGCACAGCTGTCTACTATTATTGTTTTGTTGTTAATTTTTAAGGGCGATGGTGATTAACCAGTGGAGCGGATTCCCGGGGGAAGTTTCTCAGTCTGGACTACTGAGACTTTCTGATTTGCAAGGCCAGGCTCTTCCTGAAAACCCTTATGGGGTCTATATGATGGTTTGCATCATCCTGCTCTGGTTTCTCATCAGGCTGCGGAGCGGCAGTGATCAGCCACAGCATCTAGGGGAGCTGCAGAAGATTTTTCTTGCTACTTGCAAGCCCGCGCCCTTGATGTTGGTTAGCACTTCCTGGCATACAGAAATATGAATTGTAGGAGGTGGTAGAGGGAGGGGACACCCAAGCCTGAGATGAGCAGGGTGCAGCTGAGGTCTGCCTTCAAATGACAGTCCCAAGACCACTCAGGATTTGGCACTTGGAGAACTCCAAGCCAAGCTTAGGCTTTATAGGATGCACCTAGTCACAGCTGACCACCCTCCCTCCGCCCTTCCCGTCAGGCCTCTGTCAGTCTTCTCCTAGGTTATCAGCTTGGCTTGCAGGAGCTGGGGTTGTTTCTCTGCTCAGTTTAATTCCGTCTCTTGGTCACCTCTACCTACCCCCTTGAAGATGAGCCGTCTGCAGCTTTTTACATTTTTACGCTTGTCCTTGAGCCTCCCTTTGCCCTCTGCCACCAGCCAACCGCTCTTGGAGGAGCAGAGGCAACCAAAGGCTCCCAAGTCTCTGCCAGTGCCAAGGCCAGGCAATGGTGCGAGTTAAACCATGCAGAAAAGGAGGGATGCAGCAACCCCGGGTGCATAAGCACGGTCTGGAACTCAGCTCCTACAAACATCGAAGCCCCTGCTGCCCAGGATATGCACACCAGGAAGATGCACCATGGCTAGAGCCATGTGGGAAGTGGCCATTACCTCTTGGGAAAGCATCTGAAACAGTTGACTAAGGATTTATCCTGAATTGGGGTGAAAATTTATTTGTGAATCCCAAACAATGTCTCTCGCGGAGCTGTGGGAATGTTGCTATAAAAGGCACGAAAGGCCCAGCTGTCTACGATTATTGTTTTGTTGTTAATTTTTAACAATGAGGGTAATTACCCATTGGAACAGATCCCCCCCCGGGATGTTTGCTGGTCTTGAGTATTTAAACTATGAGGTCCTCTGAGTAGAGACGTGTCTAGGGCAAAGTGTATGTACAGCCCCGAAAACCACAGCGCCTTCAGCCACGGCTTGTGCAAACCTACTGTCAGTTGCGCTGCAGCAGCCGGGCGGACGCGTGTGGCCAGACACGCCGTCTCACCAGAGGGGTGTCAGCTCCCGCTGGGGTGGCAGTAAGTCTTCGGAAAACCTGGAGAGCTGGGTAGCCCTGAGCGCCTGAAGTCTTTCTCGATTTCATCAGATTGGTGTTTTACAGCAGAACGTCTTCAGTCAGACAATTTCTAGCCAGCCCCTAGCTAAGAACAATTAGTATTTGTTTTAGCAGTGATTGAGGCTCTTAAGAAAGAGTTTCAACAGCTAAAGGATCAACCCTTGGTCACCAAGGGTGCGGTTTTCTTGTTTTTCCCTCCCTTTCTCCCCCTCAATAGACTTTTTAAGTGCCTTCTCTTTTAGGAATCCGTTCTGGAGCAAATGGAGACTCGCCACTAAATTATATCTCAGGGCAGAAAAGCAATGCCAAGCCGGTCCGTTGATTTTGTAATGTAGGACACAGCCCCCCCTGCCCTGCGTGCAGTCATGCACAGACTCCTTGGCATCTAATTAATAATATGCAGTTAAGCAGCGGCTACTTCCTTGCGTCATTTCAATGCGGTTGCCAAGTGGAAAATTGAAAAGCAAGAGAGAGCCAGAGAAACGACGACGACAACAACAACAACAACAACAAAGGTTTAAAGTTCTAGGAAATTTCACTATGTGAGGTCAAAATTCCTTGGGCGTTCAGGGGCTGGGCTGTTGGCTGGCAGGCGCCTCTAGTTAACATGGCAAAGCCCTTTCTCTTCAAAGCCCTGCTCTCCTAAAGCACCTCCTGTTTGTCTGGAGTTTCTCAGCCCTAAAATGCGCGTGTGTTTGGGGAGGGGGAGGACGTGGGGAGAATGTGGGACTAGGGCAGGTTGAAGAGAAGTCGAATGAGGGTTTTTCTCGTGACTGGGGAGGTGACAAAGTATCTGGGGGATGGGGACAGGCAAGGAAGGATGGTGAAGCAGAGCTCCCAGGACAGGGCTGGGAAGAGGATGGGGTGATGCAGCTAAGGGATTTGCAGAGCAGAGGATATCCAAGAGTGGCCTTACAGACAAGGCAGACCTGGTCCTAACTTTTCTGGACCTTGAGGAGAACATCTCACCATGAGCATCTCCTCCCGGTCTGCCAGTCAGCGGTTGGACTGTGTTTGGCCTGTTTATGGCACAAAAGGGCTTTCCTCTGAGTGGAGGGTTTTTTAGCACAGCCCTGTTAGAAAACAATAACAGTAATGTCTCATGAGTTAGGGTTTCCACTCTTTTATGCTGCTAGCCCTGGGGAAGAGCTGGGGCATGCAACATTGTTGGCACGGCAAGAAGTACCACAGCTATCAACAGCTGAACTGAGCACTTGGGGGTTTTTATGCTTCTTCATGCTTGAGGTTGTTGGAGACGTGAGGAGAAGGGGTCCAAGGGAAGACCGGTGTTCAGAGCATCTAATGAGCTGTTTCTGCTTTGTCTGCCTTTCTTCTGTTTTCTCCTCGCCATGGAGGAAGCCTGTGGAGGCACATGCTTCTAATTCTTCCCATTTACAGCTCCAGTAGTCTTCATGAGGTTGGCAGCTCCAGGATCTGTGTGGCTGGAGACTAGCAATCGTCTGTGGGAGGCAGGCATAGGTCTCAAAAACATGACCTATGAGGAAAGGCTGAAGGATCTGAAGAAGGAAAGGCTTTTTGAAAACATTTTTTTAAATACATAAAAGATTTTGCTGTAAATCTCTGCAGCTCACTGGTTCTCTGTATCCATGTCAGACCAGAAAATAAGTGATGGTTGAAACTGCAGCAAGAGAGATACAGGTTAGATGTTGGTGACCAACATCTGGCCAAGTAGATCTGCCAACCTTACTTTGAGTCAGGGTTGGAGAAGAGACTTCCAGAGGTCCTTTCCAGCTTCAAAATTCTACAATTCTGTGATAGGAACAACTTCCCCACAATAAGCAAGGCCAAGTAGTGATGACATGAGGTGGTAGTAATGTCATATCTGGAAGTTTCAAGTTGGAGACTAGGCAAATGCTTGTCAGAAGTGGCTTGGGTAGAGCTGGCACTGTTTGGAGGAGGGAAAGCAGACTGTTCTCCTGAGATCCCTAGTGGCTTTGGCTTTAAAAACCAGCGGGTCCTACCTTTCAAGCCTTGATGTCTGAGGGCATCAGGCTATGCATCCTTCATTTCTGCTTGAAGGAGCTTGAGGCTTACAGATACCTGGCATGAGAAAAGGTAGGGCAACCTGGGAGTCTGAATGGTTTCATCAAGAAAAATGCTGTCCCCCCGTGTTGATCCTCCTGGATTGGGGGTTTTCTAGAGAGGGAAGGAACCAACGGTGTGGATGACTGTTTCTAAAAGACCCAATAACACTGGGTTGAATCACTGAGCGAAGATGGGCAGAGCTGCAAACAATACCCCGAGTTCTTGGCCTCCTTCCTCCACTCCCATTTCATGATTTTATTATTAAATCTAAACCTGGGGAGGTATGTTTAACAGTGCAAATGTATCATCAGTCAGCTCTCTTTCTCTTTGCCCTGAGCCTTTGTACATGAAGCAATGATGGGGGGGCCTGTAGCTTCTTGCAATTTCTTGCTTCTGTGGGATTCCCGTGGGCTGAGCGTGACTGAATGGCTGCGGTCCCGCGGATGAGAAATGCCTCACACCCTGCTGGCATCGAGAATGGATTACTGTTCCCCCGCTTAATGCATTTGTTTAATGCCCATTCCATGAGGCCATTTCTCAGGCTGTTTTCCTTGCAGGATATGTCTCTGTGTGTGCAATTAGCCAAGAGACATTAGCTTAATGACTTGTGCGTGTCTGAGTTAGGCCCGGCCCCATCTCAGATTGCTGCTTTTTCCCTCACCTCTGCAGCACAAACTGCTCTGTCATGCTCATCCCGGGGGCTGGATGTAGACAGTGTCTCCGGCTGGTCCCTAGCCAAAGTAACCCTGCTATCACACATACTTACCTTCTTGACTCATCATGACTTTTATTGCCCTCCACCCTTTTTTTTTTTTAGTTGTTTTTGTTTTATAAGTTTGATTTGCTCTTTCGAAGCTATTGTTTCCAGCCCTGTATTCCCAGTGGCTCCAGAGGACCACAGTGTATTCATGCAGGAATTACTGGGGCGGGCTCTGTGGTCTGTTTTGTGCAAGAGTTCAGGCCGAGTGATCGTTTTGCTCTCTTCTGACTAATTTCTGAGCTGATGGGTTAGGCAAAGGGAGAGAAATATCTGGCCATCAGGCTGCATTGCTCAGGAGCAGTGGTGTGCTTCCCCAAAACGTTAAGTCACCAGTTCATTTCGATGAACTGATTGCCTTGATCATCTCAAGTGGTTCACAGCAGCTGGCTGAGTAGTGGCTCTGGTAAGATGAAGGGGACACTGAGCATCCAGTCTCCTGAATAGTCCTAGCACTAGAAGTTTTCAGGACTGCAAGAGCAGATCTTATAGGGAAATACCTACCCGCTGTTCTTAATCGTCAGTGATGGAGAAGCCATCAGAGCCATCAGTGAGTTGTGCCAATGGGTGATTCCTTCTATCAAGGTTTTTTCTAGGATGAATTTGTCCAGTTTCGTTGCTCTACTATGGACTGCACTGTGCTCCTGTTTGCCAGGCTGAAGAGCCACCCTCTATCCATTCTCTTCTCTATGTGCATAATTGTTGCCTCAACCAAGTCACCCTGGGGCTTTGTCATTGATGGTCTGAAAGGTTCATGTCACACTTTTAGGTTTGAAGTTACATCTCTGAACTTTCCCCCTCCATCTTTTGCTCTCAGTCATTTTCTCCCTCATATACTTCAGCCCCAGCTCCAAAACTGAGCCCAACACACATGTTTGCAGAGGGCACTGGTAAAAGACAGGCTCCTCTTTACCCATTCCTGGCTGGACTGAAGCTTGTGCTGGCTCAGCTGGCCAGCTTCTCCTCTGGGCACGAATGGATGAAGTTTCCACAGCCACCAGTGTGGAACTGTTTGCAGTGACCAGACCTGTACAACAACATTCGTGGGAAGAAAGGCAAGCAGATCTGGGTATGCTTGAGAGCATGGTTCATTTGAACCAGACATTGTCTGCCTAATGCCACCTCTGGCCCTTTCCTTAAATGTGGGGGCAGGAGCTGTACATTTTGGATAGTAGTAAGTCACTTTATCTGCATCTCTGGCCTTGTGAAAAGTTTCCTTTGGCCTGCAGCAGTGTCAATATCCTTTCCAGTTCTTCCTTCCTCACTCTCCTCCCCATAGGTAAGGTCCTCACGATCATCACCTGCAGCTCACGCTGAGGAGAGACCTGTACTTGCTCCCTTAAAGGGAGATGAGGAAAAAAGGGGTGTTTGGGTGGACCATGGTGGAAGACTTTCTTCAAGGATTTCTCTTTGGGTAGGATAAGCGTGCCATGGAGCCAGCTGTTTAGGAGAAGATGGTTTCAGATCCAGTCTGGAGCAACAGGAAAGTAAGTGACAAGTTCATATTTTTCATTGCTTTTCCTCACCAATTTGCACTTCTGTAGTAGATTTGGCAAGGCATCAGCTTCAGACTTGGCACCAGGAGGAAAAATTCAAATTAATTCACCTTATCCCTGCTTTCAAAACTACAAGGTCTATCAGCTTATTGTCATCCTGGAAAGCACAGTGACATTTCTTTTATTGCTGAATACGTTGTTCCTATTAAAAAGTGTCACTCATGATGGTTTTTGACGTAGATGGATATAAATCAAATGCATTCCTTTCATCGATGCAATTAATGAGCAGAAGGCGTGGGGAAATTGTTAAGCTGTTGAATACTGGAAATTAAGGCCTTCAAGAACAACAACAAATCCCTGTCTATAATGAAAATAGCAAAGACATGTCAATCTTGTTTCGTTACCTGGTTATAGGATGCAGGTTTCTTTACTGACAGTTTCAGAAAGAGTGTGACAGGGTAAGAATATAAGAATACCAGGTCCAGTAGCTCCTATTGAACCAACCCCATGTGAACTATCTCATCAGACATGCTTCAAATTTTCTTACAGAAATTGTTTTTCTGCAATGAAAGCCAGTCTTTTTTATGAAACTGAGCATTTCAACAGGGCACACCTCTCTCTGAGGACCTTTTTCCTAGATTTTTCATGGGAAACTGACCAAATAACCCCAGCTCTGAGGTTATTTTCTTTTAAAACAAATTTATGTGCCTTTGCTGAAAGGCTTGGAGGTTTTGTTTCTTTATCCTAAACCCGAGAAACATGTGAAAAAGAGGTCAAGGATAACGACGTTTTTTAGCAGGGAAAAGCAACAACATTTTAACAACCTTTCTTACTGACCAGTTTGGCTAATTGTTCATTAAACCGCTGTTAAAAGCCTTAGTAAGGAACAAAACTTCCATGCTCATGTGGCACCAAAGCCACCTGCCTGGAAAGTCCTGCTAAAACAGCATGGTGACGGTGCCAAAACCTTGCTGGTCCAAGCTGGCCAGCCTGACTCATTTAGTTGCCAAGTCCCAGGACCCAAGCCCTTGGGGTTTTGGCCTCAGTTGGATTCATTTGCACAGAGGTGAGAAACCCTAGGTTGCACGTGAGCTCCAGTTTTTCTGCACCTCCAAGGGAAAGCGGGTGAGGATGGCTGTGCTGGGAGATGGGCAGGGAAGCCACCAGGAGTGCACGGGAGCAGGGTCTGGACTCTGGTCCTCATCTGCTCTGTGCATCTTCCTCCCACAGAAGGCACTGCAGATCATCACCGTGCCCACTTCTCAGGGCTTGGTTTTCGTTGAGTATGTGGGCTTGGGTTTGCGGTCTCTGGCTCTGCCTGCAAGCTCTCCCTGACACCTGGACCAAGCTATTCCCACAAAGAAAAATCCAGATAAATCCCATGAAAAGGACTCTTAGGTCTTTCCCCTTTTAGACCTTGAAGACAAAACTCCATTTGGGCCTGTGGCCATCTTTAAATAATTAGAGTTGTGTCAAAAGCTGGGTTTATCCCTTCATTTATGGGACAAAACCAGCCCGATCTCTCTGCCTTTCAGGTCTTGCAGTAAAGCTTCACAAGAGCTAGACATGGCTGGCTGAGCCAGCATTGTGCTTGACCTCACCACTGCCATGATGTTTTGGGTTATCAATGAAGAAGTGAGAACATTAGATGCACACGAATGTGCCTATGCACGGGTAATTCCCGCTCCAGCAAACACCATGGGCCAGGTCACCCTGCTGCCGTCGGGTTTCCTCCGTCAGGCTCAGAGGGATGGAAAGGGTAAAGGGGGTGCCTGGACTGCAGCTAGCCAGGGATGGAGGCCAACTGTCCCATGCACGGGCCTCCAGGGCTTTAACCTCCAGACCACAGTGCTCAGATCCTTCTGAAAAAGGACAAAGCTGTTCCGCAAAACTGTGGATCTGGGAGGCTTGCGGGCTGAAATGAGTCCAAAAGACATATTAACAGGCATGAGAGGCCTGTGATGAAATAGCTAAGGTATTAATGCAGCCAGAGGCTGGTAATGAATACAAGAAATGCCCACGTTTACCCAAGAGGTCCCAAAGGTCTCTTGTCCAGAACATTGTGATCCTTAAAGGAATCTTAAGAAAGTTAAATCATGGGGTTAGGGCTCCAAGAACAAAATCTGGGCTAGTGTGGTCTCTCAGCTGCTCTGACCTCTTGGCTGATGAGACCCTATTTAGGAACTTTGTGCTTTTTAAAGAGCATGGATATTATCCTCTGGGCCTTGTCACCCAGAGCCCTGTCAGACGAGGGTGCCCCCTTATCCCTATGGGTGGCATGAGTCTGCCACTCTGCCCCATGGCTGTGATACAGGTAACAAAGCTTAATTCTCATTTTTCAGATGAGACTCTGTCACCCAGTGGCAGGGGAAATCCTGAACACTCAGGTATTACCTGGCGATGTACAAAATGCCCTTCTAGTACTTTGCTCTCTCTCTCCATCTCTCGGCTGCTGGAGGAAACCTATGAGGTGCAGAGCATGGGCCAATGCAGGCTAAACTGCTATCATCACAATTTGACCTTTGCTTCTTCTCCTTGTTGTCTTGTCCCATTATGCCTTTATTGTGCAGAGGACCTGGAGATGGTCCATCAGGGCTGAGCAGAGTTGGGCTGCAAGGAGAAGATGAGAGCTGGAGGCTGATGAAAGCAGAGAGCTGTTGGGTCGCTGAACATCCCTGGTGCTGCATATGATGCAAACACCATGGCAACAACGAAACCAAAGCGGGTTTGATTTTTCTCTAAAGTTAATTCCAAACCAAAGACCATCTGACCTGTTTTTTGGAGGGGTTGAACTCACCTTTTGGGAGTCATTCGCTGCAGTCAGGCACATTTTTGACCCATACAAGGTAGACAGTCCCACCCTTGGTGTGGGGAGGTCGTGCCTGTCCTCAAGGCTGTACCCACACTCCTCAAACCATGTCTCAGTGTCCTTTAGTCTCTCTTTATCCCTGAGAATTTGTTCTTCTTTTGTATGTACTTTTCCCCATTCAGGATGCCCCAATGAGGAAGGGTGGGTGAGTGGAGGTCTTGTCGTACAGTACTGGACCCCTTGGCGTGAAAACACCACCACACTGTCATTATTTCGTGCACCTCATGTGAGAGTCCTTACAGCCATTTTTTGCTTCAACCATTTACAAACCCTGATTTTAGTCCAAAACAAGCTTCCTTGAAATAAAATAGTCATTTTCCAGTCTTCCTGTAGAAGCCAAAAGTATTTTAAGTTGAACTGGACTGGCCTAAACACAGGGTGGGGAGGGAGTGAGTAGGTTGGGGACATTTTAATAATGAAAAGAAGAATGTGAAAGGAAGGATTAAACCCAGGGTTTTATGTGTATTTATTGAGTCAATTTATAAGGTGCCTTTTGCAAAATATCTTGAGCACTACAGGAAAAACCACAAAGC
This sequence comes from Dromas ardeola, assembly GCA_013398915.1. Classification (NCBI taxonomy): domain Eukaryota; kingdom Metazoa; phylum Chordata; class Aves; order Charadriiformes; family Dromadidae; genus Dromas; species Dromas ardeola. Next base: position 109,533 of record VYZM01003151.1, on the reverse strand, counting down.
AAAATATTTGAAAAATTTGGACATGAAGCCAGCGTGTCCCAGCGTACATCCAGGCAGCGGAGGAGAACCTGGCACCAGGAGCACCTCTCTAATCCCTAGGCACCAGCAGAAGGAGATCTGTGTCTGTAGGGCAAGGTGAGCCATCAAGGGAAGGATCTGTTCCTTCTGGGCCAGCCAGCCACTGGTGGGTTTCTATGGGCAGCCTGGAGGTCGTGGTGGCTCAGGCCATCAGATCTCCTCCAAGCAGAGAGTCCTTGGGTGAAGGACCTTGTCAGAGATGGGGTGACCCTGGCTGAGCCAGGAGGCCTGGAGGTGACCCCCTTGCAAGCCTGGCTGGTGAACACACAGTCCCCAGGAGTGGGGCTGCCCAGGTGGGGAGCACATTGGGGAGTGCAAACGCTGCTCCCCCTGAACTGTACAATCCCTGGCACTGCTGCCCCTGGACCAGTTTCAACGAGAGGCCAATTGACAGCCCGTTACAGTAATTTCACCTGGCCACAGCAAGAGCACAGATGTTTATGGCACGGCCTCCTTTACGGGTTTTTCTTGCTTGCAGTTGAAGGTCAGCGCAAGTTTTGACTCTGGCACCCTGATGGCATGTTCCCGTGAGACGTCCAGAACTTCCCCTTCCAGCTGCAGGGCTTTGCTCAGCCCTGCCAAGGGGCTGCCAAGTGCCGCCCCGGGGTGGCTGCCTCCCCAAAACCTTTGGGAAGTGTGTGGGACACCTATGTGGTGAGGACCACTATAAAGAAAGTGGTTAACGAGAATGCTTTGCAGTCACAGGTAGCTGGGTAAGCTCTTGAATGGTGGGCTGCTTTTGGACAGGCATGTGAAAAATATTCTGTCGAGGGTTTAGCTGTATTAAAGAGCGGGTAAAGACCTCAGAACAAAATTGCAGGACCTCTATTATGCACCTTCCTCAATCTTTTTTTTTAAGGTTGGCAAGGAACTGAAAATGGGTAGAGCAGAAAAATGACCACGCAGATTGCTTTGAGCCATACAAGATACATTTTTTAGCATCTGTACTGTAGTTAATTTCCTGATGCAGTATTTTTCTTGAAAATAGTTTACTAAAATAAAGGAGCACCATGCCCAGGGGACAGTGATTAGTCTGCTGTACACAAGGACATTTCTTCAAGGGAGGAAGCATACCTGCAAGATGAGGTTTCATTTCAGGAAACACTGCTCACCAACATGCCGAATTAAACGTATTTGAAGGTAGAACTTTGCCTTACAAATCTAACTAACTTGTGCAGTATCTGCTGTGGCTCAGGCTGGGGGAGATGAGGCAACAAAACACTGTGAGTGGGGTGCGCTTCATCACTTCCTTCTCTACAGTTGGCAATTTGCCTGTTTTCCAATGCAGAGGAGAGTAAAATACTTAAAAAAACAAGAACCCGCTCATAAAACTACATCTCTTGGTAGTGAGGCCCAAGATAGGACTTCAGTCTGGTTTTAGCTCTTGCTTTTGTCAGCTGACTGGAGCTCAAACTGCAAAGTAGCCCTTTGGTTGGCTGAGACAATTACGACAAATAATAAGGCTTTGGGCAAACTCTGTTGGGAAAGGGGTTTTGGATAGGTGTCCCTTGAGAGGGGTCCAGGGTCTTTCAGGTTGGCTTCCCAGTGGGAAGAAGACCATAGTGAAGAGTCAGAAGTGCTCTAAATGTGATCCATTTTACTAATGTATGATCTGCCTGTCCATCTGTCTGTCCCAGGCTTGGAACAGAGGTGATAACTAGAATTACGAAGCCCAAACTTTCTCTTGGGATCCTGAGTGAGAAGCATAGGCTGATGCACCCACATCTTGGTGTGAGAAAGACAGCATCACCTGGCTTTCTGTTGCATGGTTTTTAGATATTATTTATAGAATCATAGAATTGTCTAGGTTGGAAGGGACCTTTAAGATCATCAAGTCCAACCATCAACCTAACACTGCCAAAACCTACCAGCTAAGAGTAGAGCTGATTTACAGCCTGATTTTTTTCAGAAATATGTGTGTGCCCAAAGGTGAGAGGTACTTGTGTGGAAGATGTTGGAATTGGCACTGCTGCAAAGCATTGCCGGAGGAGCTGGTTTGCATGCAGGAGGATTTGACCTTGAACTTTCTCCTGCAGTTCAAGCCAACATCCTCTACCCCCTAGGCCTGAAAAATATTCCTCCCCCTTGTTTTAAAAATACATTTGTTATGTCTAATGTTTCTGGCCAGAGCAATGGTACAGACTTTACCCGCAGAGCTATGCGGGTCAGGGGTGGGGGGTGATGTGAATTGTGAGTGGCTTTAGCTGGGCTCACTGACGTCCCCAGTGCAGTTACACCAGCAGAGCCGTTCTGTTCTGGGGACGTTTTATTGCCGTCCCAGGGGACGGTGGCTCTATTGCCCCAGTGTGAAGTACAGCCCTGTGAGACTTTCTGGGCTCACATTAGGCTGTGGCAGCCATGCTGCCAGTTCAAGAGTGGGTTTGAAAGCAGATACCCAGAGCTCTGACCTGCTCATGTTCAAAGGACCTGCCAAATGGCTCAGGCTCTGGGTCTCTGTCCAGGACCGGAGCGGTGTCTCCGATCCACCCAAGTGTTCATGTACGAATGATGTGGCTAGCAGATGGGACCCATTTTGGGGACAAGCTCAGGTAGAGTAGTCATGTCCCCTGTGATCTCTTGAGCTAGGTACAGAACAGGGCATGGACAAAAGTGGTGATGGAGAAGGTTTGTCTGCCTGTCCTCTCAGAGCCGGGCACAGGGGTTGCAGCCACACTGCCTGGTCCCCAGCTGGAGCATCCCAGCACCCAGGCCCAGCTCCAGACCAGTTCTCCTTGGGATCACGCACACGAACTCCTCCACCCTAACTGTCGGGTTTTGTGGGGGAGAGCAGAGGCCACTGCCATGCTGCCAGGTGCCCGGGGTGAGTCACAGAGTGCAACCTCCCCACCTCTAGTCAGTCTAGACGCAGGGGAAGCCCAGCTGCCTGCAAAGGCCCCAACCCATCGACATCTCAGCCAAGCTGCGCTGTCCTGGCTGGCTTGGGTAATTTGGAAGGACTCCAGTGGAGGACTTGGCAGGCTGATCTCTTGCATCTCTTCCCAGTTCAGACCAATGTGGCGAACTGGTTTACCGAGCACTTCATTCTGTTCGCTGCGCTTTTGCCCTTCTTTGAGTAATGACTGTGTTTGTTGGCAAAATGGCAATGTGCATGAGATGACGCCTTTTGTCCTCATATGAGAGGTTACTATCATGCTGGAATGGGAGCATCTACTTGCTTTTGTGGGAGAAAAGTGGGTGTAGGGGACAACCATGGCAATTTTGCAAGCAGCGGTGCTGGGTATAGGAAGCCACATAATGGGGTCCCATCTCTGCCACACCAGGGTGGGTTTTCCCGTGAATTCCCGGCAGTTAGGGAATCTGCAAGGTGTCCTGAGAAAGACTGTACCTGTCTGGGTGGGTGCAGGCGAAGGAGAGGATAGCATGGCGCTACGTGGATCATGCAGAGCTTGCTATCAAACCTCTCCAGGTCCTTACCACTACAGTTGATTTTTTTCACGTGAATAGTTTGTCTGGGCCTGACATTTTCCCACAGACCATGATTTAAACCTCATGGAAGCTCATCTGCAGGCTGCTGGTGGTGTGTGTATACAGGAATCCTGGCTGGCTCCCATGCAGCTCCATGCCCTGACCTGTCCCATGAAATTAAGAGAAGTAGAAGCTATTTCCTAGCAGATCTTTTGTGTTTATGCTCTGCTGGGTCAGGCTGGCCCACAAAAGCCATTGGGCTGTTTCTGCAGTGGCTAAGCGGCTGGAGGAATTTGAAAGCTGCACATCTTCCCATAGCGTCAGCTATCTCCTCTCCACGGGGCAGGGCAGTTCTGCTCGGACAGAAGGATGGCAGTACCCTCCTGACATCCACCTCTTGCTCTTCTAGGCATGCCAACGCAACACTGAGAGAGCAGCGTTAATCTTCTTCGGGAAGACAGACACACAAATCTTGAGAACCTGAGCTACAAAAAATCTTGTTTCTTTGAGATATCGGACAACTCAGAGAGGTACAAGTGGCAAGTGGAAGATGTTTCTTCTTTTTTTAACTCGCCCTCCGTCCCTTTCTGTACCCAGTTTCTATCTCTGCAACACCTTACATGTTCAGCTTTCCCCTGCCCTCTCCCCTTGCAGTTCCCAGTGCGTGCGGCCCTACAGAAATGCAGCACTGGTCTGTAAAAGAGCTGACTTAAACCCCGGGGCTCCGGATATCTGGCTGGGCTCGCCGAGCTCCTGGCATCCGGCAGAGGGCAAGCGAGCTAAGGGAGCAATCCTGTCCCTGCGATCCCTCCTGCGCTGCTCACGTCAAGGCCCAGAGCAGCAAATCCAGCCGACTGCTCAGGAAAGATCTTCTGGGATTCTTTTGGGCTCTCAGCAGACAAGTTCACATTATCCAACCCTTCCCCCCCCCACCCTTTCACCTGGCTGCATCTTGCCATTTCTCCTGACCAGTAACACCGTATTTTATTCTTTGCTACACTGGTGTCCTGATTGGCATCTTATCTTCAAACTTTTTAGCTATTTCCCAGCCTTACTAATGTGGCCAGATACAAGAACTATTTTTTTCTGGGTTTTTTTTGTTTGTTTGTTTGTTTGGTTTGTTTGTTTATTTTTTTGTTTCCTGTGTCTGTTTCCTGCTCTTTCGGAAGACATCTTCCACTTCTTCTTGGTCTACTTTGGAGCACAAGCGCCTGGCTCTTGAAAGCTGATTCCCTGGAAGAGCTGCTGTTTCCCCAGCCTCCCTGCTACTATAAGCAAGGAGCAGTTCTGCCCAAGCTGTGCAGAAACATTGCTCAAATTGTGCCTGCTTCTCCTTTACAGCTATAGTGCATCCATACATTCACGTTGTCACCTGTCGCCGTTCCAGCTGGCAGGTACACAGTCCTACGTGCTGCAGGATAGGAGAATTTTCCTAATCAAGTTCCCTTCTTTCTGGGGATGTGCACTGTTGACCCTTAGACCTGGCTGAGGTTTGAGACTTAGGATTTAACCAGCAAATTAAAAAAACCAGCAAGTTTGAAGTGAAGCAGATATTTCTGTCTTTTTTTTGTTTGTTTGTTTGGGATGCATTCTCTTTGTTCTCAGGACAAATGAGTGTGTGTGCATCATCAAAGTGATTCAAAGTGTGGTTCAAGTCTCAAAAGACACTGCGTAAAACCAGCACCAGTTGTTGTGTGTTTGCTTCCTTTAAAGGGTCAGAATTGGGCTGTACTTGCTTCGGGCTCGAAAGTCAAAATTGCTGGAGGAAATCATGTACTCATTTGCCTTTGGATGCCCGTAGCGCACAGGCTCCTGGTTCTTTTTGGCTTCCCTGAAAAATCCCAGCAATGAAGGTAAGTAGGCTTTACTCCAGCTCACAGCTGTTCTGGTAGGTAAAAAAGTGAGTAACTGGTTTATTGCCGAAGATAAGGGCTGCATTTGCTCTTGACTGCTTCCCATACCCCCCTGCAGCCACACCAGCAGCGCCCACCGGGACTGAGTTGACCCATGGGAGAGGCAGATGCAGGGGGGGAAGGATGGATCCAGCATGGAGCAAGGAAGTGGGTTAGCAGGTTCTGGCTGTGTGGCTATCCCAAAAGCCAGGTTGTTGCATAGGGTTTGGGGAAGTAGATTTGCGCCCTTCGTTTCAGACCTGGTGAGTGAGGGAGGAGAACCTGCATTTGCAGAAGGCTCGTTAGAAAACAGCTCTCTCTGGTGGGATGGGTTTCATCTGGAGTCCAGAAAGACAATAAACAGGAATGACATTTTTATAGAGCTGCTTTGCAGAGTGGGGCTGTGCTTAAAATCCAAATTTAGTTTATTTGAGTGGGAGTGTCCTCGGCTTTAATGTCCACTTGCTTTCAAAGCAATGTGATAGTGCTTGGCTCATGCAGCTCTGATGTCCAGGCAAACCCGTGATCTGGATCCCTCCTGTTATCTTTCTTAAAAGCCTTCTGCCCTTTCACTGGGCTACGTTGGTGCTCGTGCTTTGAGACCTTAGCTGTAGCGTTTTTCATGAAGGGTTAATTAGCAAGCTGTATTCTACAGCAGAGATGACTTCATTTTAAGGTTTAAGTAGCTTTGTACATCAGGCCAGTAAAATAATCTTGGAAATAGACACAGAGCTATAAACCTAAAAATCACGCTCTACTGCTGAGTGAGACACCAGAATCTTTAATGAAAGGTCTGGTTAATAACTAGCATGTGATAGCAGGCGATGAGGAGAGGCTGGGGGCTGGGTTTGTCCAACCTGGAGAAGGGAGAGCAAGAGCTAATTGCTGTATTTGACTCTCTAAAGGGAGGGTTCAGAGAGGACGGAGCAGGTCTCTTCTCAGAAGGGTGCCACAAAGGGACAAGAAGCAACATGCACGAGTTGCTGCAAGGGAAGTTCTGAAGTTCTGACTACAAA
>VYZM01003151.1:55870-94703 GCA_013398915.1 Dromas ardeola | reverse complement strand
TTGTGCCCTGCGCACCGGGCGTGGGGCACCGGGGACCGAGCCCTTGGGGACCGTGCATTGTGTCCTGTGCACCGGGCGTGGGGCACGGGGGACTGAGCCCTGGGGACTGTGTGTTGTGCCGTGCGCACCGGGGACTGAGCCCTGGGGACCGTGCATTGTGCCCTGCGCACCGGGCGTGGGGCACCGGGCACTGGGGACCGAGCCCTGGGGACAATGCGTTGTGCCCTGAGCACCGGGGACCAAGCCCTGGGGACCGTGCGTTGTGCCCTGCGCACCGGGCGTGGGGCACCGGGGACCGAGCCCTTGGGGACCGTGCATTGTGTCCTGTGCACCGGGCGTGGGGCACGGGGGACTGAGCCCTGGGGACTGTGTGTTGTGCCGTGCGCACCGGGGACTGAGCCCTGGGGACCGTGCATTGTGCCCTGCGCACCGGGCGTGGGGCACCGGGCACTGGGGACCGAGCCCTGGGGACAATGCGTTGTGCCCTGAGCACCGGGGACCAAGCCCTGGGGACCGTGCGTTGTGCCCTGCGCACCGGGCGTGGGGCACCGGGGACCGAGCCCTTGGGGACCGTGCATTGTGTCCTGTGCACCGGGCGTGGGGCACGGGGGACTGAGCCCTGGGGACTGTGTGTTGTGCCGTGCGCACCGGGGACTGAGCCCTGGGGACCGTGCATTGTGCCCTGCGCACCGGGCGTGGGGCACCGGGCACTGGGGACCGAGCCCTGGGGACAATGCGTTGTGCCCTGAGCACCGGGGACCAAGCCCTGGGGACCGTGCGTTGTGCCCTGCGCACCGGGCGTGGGGCACCGGGGACCGAGCCCTTGGGGACCGTGCATTGTGTCCTGTGCACCGGGCGTGGGGCACGGGGGACTGAGCCCTGGGGACTGTGTGTTGTGCCGTGCGCACCGGGGACTGAGCCCTGGGGACCGTGCATTGTGCCCTGCGCACCGGGCGTGGGGCACCGGGGACCGAGCCCTTGGGGACCGTGCATTGTGTCCTGTGCACCGGGCGTGGGGCACGGGGGACTGAGCCCTGGGGACTGTGTGTTGTGCCGTGCGCACCGGGGACTGAGCCCTGGGGACCGTGCATTGTGCCCTGCGCACCGGGCGTGGGGCACCGGGGACCGAGCCCTTGGGGACCGTGCATTGTGTCCTGTGCACCGGGCGTGGGGCACGGGGGACTGAGCCCTGGGGACTGTGTGTTGTGCCGTGCGCACCGGGGACTGAGCCCTGGGGACCGTGCATTGTGCCCTGCGCACCGGGCGTGGGGCACCGGGGACCGAGCCCTTGGGGACCGTGCATTGTGTCCTGTGCACCGGGCGTGGGGCACGGGGGACTGAGCCCTGGGGACTGTGTGTTGTGCCGTGCGCACCGGGGACTGAGCCCTGGGGACCGTGCATTGTGCCCTGCGCACCGGGCGTGGGGCACCGGGGACCGAGCCCTTGGGGACCGTGCATTGTGTCCTGTGCACCGGGCGTGGGGCACGGGGGACTGAGCCCTGGGGACTGTGTGTTGTGCCGTGCGCACCGGGGACTGAGCCCTGGGGACCGTGCATTGTGCCCTGCGCACCGGGCGTGGGGCACCGGGGACCGAGCCCTTGGGGACCGTGCATTGTGTCCTGTGCACCGGGCGTGGGGCACGGGGGACTGAGCCCTGGGGACTGTGTGTTGTGCCGTGCGCACCGGGGACTGAGCCCTGGGGACCGTGCATTGTGCCCTGCGCACCGGGCGTGGGGCACCGGGGACCGAGCCCTTGGGGACCGTGCATTGTGTCCTGTGCACCGGGCGTGGGGCACGGGGGACTGAGCCCTGGGGACTGTGTGTTGTGCCGTGCGCACCGGGGACTGAGCCCTGGGGACCGTGCATTGTGCCCTGCGCACCGGGCGTGGGGCACCGGGGACCGAGCCCTTGGGGACCGTGCATTGTGTCCTGTGCACCGGGCGTGGGGCACGGGGGACTGAGCCCTGGGGACTGTGTGTTGTGCCGTGCGCACCGGGGACTGAGCCCTGGGGACCGTGCATTGTGCCCTGCGCACCGGGCGTGGGGCACCGGGGACCGAGCCCTTGGGGACCGTGCATTGTGTCCTGTGCACCGGGCGTGGGGCACGGGGGACTGAGCCCTGGGGACTGTGTGTTGTGCCGTGCGCACCGGGGACTGAGCCCTGGGGACCGTGCATTGTGCCCTGCGCACCGGGCGTGGGGCACCGGGGACCGAGCCCTTGGGGACCGTGCATTGTGTCCTGTGCACCGGGCGTGGGGCACGGGGGACTGAGCCCTGGGGACTGTGTGTTGTGCCGTGCGCACCGGGGACTGAGCCCTGGGGACCGTGCATTGTGCCCTGCGCACCGGGCGTGGGGCACCGGGGACCGAGCCCTTGGGGACCGTGCATTGTGTCCTGTGCACCGGGCGTGGGGCACGGGGGACTGAGCCCTGGGGACTGTGTGTTGTGCCGTGCGCACCGGGGACTGAGCCCTGGGGACCGTGCATTGTGCCCTGCGCACCGGGCGTGGGGCACCGGGGACCGAGCCCTTGGGGACCGTGCATTGTGTCCTGTGCACCGGGCGTGGGGCACGGGGGACTGAGCCCTGGGGACTGTGTGTTGTGCCGTGCGCACCGGGGACTGAGCCCTGGGGACCGTGCATTGTGCCCTGCGCACCGGGCGTGGGGCACCGGGCACTGGGGACCGAGCCCTGGGGACAATGCGTTGTGCCCTGAGCACCGGGGACCAAGCCCTGGGGACCGTGCGTTGTGCCCTGCGCACCGGGCGTGGGGCACCGGGCACTGGGGACCGAGCCCTGGGGACAATGCGTTGTGCCCTGAGCACCGGGGACCAAGCCCTGGGGACCGTGCGTTGTGCCCTGAGGACTGGGAACTGAGCCCTGTGGACTGTGCATTATGCCCTGGGCACCAGGGACGGGGGACCAAGCCCTGGGGACTGTGCGTTGTGCCCTGCGCACTGGGCGTGGGGCACCGGGCAATGGGGACTGAGCCCTGGGGACCGTGCATTGTGCCCTGAGCACCGGGCGTGGGGCACAAGGCAATGGGGACCAGGCACTAGGGACCGTGCATTGTGCCCTGGGCACCAGGGACGGGGAACAAAGCCCTGGGGACCCTGCATTGTGCCCTGCGCATCGGGCGTGGGGCACCGGGGACCGAGCACTGGGAGCCGTGCATTGTGTCCTGAGAACTGGGGACCGAGCCCTGGGGACCGTGCGTTGTGTCCTGAGCACCGACAGTGAGCACTGGGGACTGTGTGTTCTGCACTGCGCACGGGGCGTGGGGCACTGGGGACCGAGCGCCGGGCGCTGGATACCGTGCACCAGAGAGGCTTGGGGCAGTGATGGAGTAGCGGGGCACGAGCACATCCAGAGGGCAAAGGGATCCTAAAGGGTGGCCCAGAAGGGATCCTCCCGGGGCAGAGGGACCCCTCTGGAAGGCAGGGAAGAGGTATCCCTGTGGGAAAGGAGAGAGTCCAGGGAGGGACAAAGCAGGCAGGAATGAGAGAGGTGCTGGAGGTGGGGAAGGAACGTGACGGCATCCCTGGGAGTGTGGGGGAAAAGGGGTATCTGGGGGTGCAGCTAACCTGGGGATTAGAGAGCGAGGTTTCCTTGGCACTGAGCAGGAACCCCAGGGTCAGGTTGTAATGGAGGTGGTAGGGGGGAGGGGGATGCAGGGACTGCCCTGGGGGCAGGGGGTAGGTTGGTATCTGCTAGAGAAGAGAACCCATGGGTGAAGTTTGGGGAGATGCAGCTGTGGGAAGTCCTTCGGGGAGCAGAGGGAGGTGGAATTGCAGATTTGGGTTTGATTGGGGAGTAAAAGCACCCTGGAGGGTGATGAGTGCCCCAAGGATACCAGGAGAAGCGGTGTGGGAGGACCATATGATATGCTGCCTGGTGGGAAGGGGTTGGCTAGGGAGCTGCTATGTGCGGACTCCATTCCCTACAGCCACCGTCCCAGCAGAACCCACCTTGGAGCTGGGGTGGCCTCTGCCATGGGGATCCTGGCCCCCTCTGCCTCCCCTGGTCCAGGCACTGGGTGCAAGGGGGAAGAGGAGCATCCCTTAAGGGCAGAGCCCCGAGGATGGGGATGCCGACAGGCTCTTGACCTGTTGCTGCGATTGCAGTGGGAGCGAGCGCTCCTGGGGATGCTGATACAGCAGAACTTGGTTTTATTAATACCTCCTCTCCCTTGCGATCAGCATCCCTCCGTGGGATGTTGACAATTGCCGATTCGGGTCTGGGAGTATAAACCAGCAGTTTCTCCTTTGAAATTGCCCCTCCTTGACTTCTGCCTCCTTGCCGGTTTTGCTCCCCTGGCTGAGACCGGGGCTCTGACCCTGTTTGTATAACTAGTTCAGCAGCACGACTTTGAATTCCCTCCCTTCCCTCTTGTTGAGTCTTTATTTAAAAGCGCCCTGACCCGGGCTCTACCTCTCGGCTTCGCTTCCCGAAGGATGGGAGCACAACTGGGGACCCACGCACGCTGCTCCGCTCAAAGGGGGAGAGGTGGAGGGAGTAGGATGGAGAAAAACTGGCAGCGGGGAAAACTTTTGCATGTTGCAAGCTGCTGCTTCCATGCACCCAGGCTGCGATGGCTGCTACTGCTGCGGTCCCCACTCCTGTCCCCACTCCTGTCCCCCCCTCCTTTGCCCAGCTGCGAAGGGCTGTAGAGAGCTGGGAGTCTGGAGAACACGTTGATGTGAAATCTTGCTTGACTACAGAATATGAGTGTCAAGGGAGTGAATTTTACACTCTCCAGAAGAAACCAAGGGCACTGAGATTTAAGGAATCTGGGGCTGACTTCCAGGTTTATGCTTTTACAAGAAACTGGGGGGGGGTGGGGGGCGGAGAAAGCATTGCAGTGATGGGTTGAGAGGTGATTTTCTGACTTAATGCTGCTCTTTTTTTTTGCTTTTATGGACTTTATTTCAGAATTTTTATGTTACTTCACTGGGTATTTTGCTTGATTTTATTATCCTTATTCCTTTATAATGGATGTGATTTATTTCACTGTTATCTCTGTGTGTAATACACACACACGTAAACATCACAGTTTAAGAACACTTTAATGTATGTGGTGCTCTGTAATGTCCATAGGGGGTGAATAATAAAAATACTGGCACATCCTTAACCAGCGTGATGTGAAACATGCAGTTGGAATATTCACAGTCGAGCATGTCTTGGCAGAGGAAACTTGGACATCCAGAAAAGGGTTTGCTCTCTTCAGATTACAAAACTTTTAACAGGTTGTTGTAGCCATTAGAAAAAAAAAAAAGCAATAAAACTGAACGCCCAAACAAAAACAAGACCCGAATCTGCTAGCTTCACTTGATACTCTTCTGTTCAGACTCACATGGTCACTTCCCTCTGCAGCGTGCCTGCAAAACATATAACAAAACATGTACGAGGGAGAGTGTGCTTTTTGTTTAAAGCAGTGACAGGGAAAGCAGTCTGGCACCCGAAGAGCAGGGAGTGGAATTCCCTTTCAAATGCTGATGTCAAGCTAGTTTCAAGAGTGCCCTGAGAGCAGGTTTTTGCCTGCAAAAGGCAGGTGTTGAGGCTTTTTTTTTTTTTTTTTAAATGTGCTTAAAGGTATTTACCCTTATTCCCCTTTCCAGCTTGAAAAGGCTCCTTTGGCTGATTCAGGGCTGGAATGCAGAGCTCGTGCTATTCCTAAATTAAGAGGTTGGCAAGTTTTTTTGTCCCTGATGAGAGGCAGAACGATTGCCCAAATGAAACAAGGAACAAAACTCTGCAAATTCTCCTGCTGTGGCTCCAGCATTGTTTAGTCTTCCACTTAGGTCTGTAAAGCCAATCCTGAAATGGTTGTAGGCGGAAAGTAACATAAACCACCATGTAGCTAGGAAGCAGAGGATGTTGCTCATTGCACAAGAGGCTTTGGGTATTTTGAAGATGTTGGGAATGTTGGAACAAAATAGCAGCAGTCTGTGGAAATCAGGCTGAGAACTTGTACCCCCCCCACCCCACCCCCCACCCCCGGGGGAGGCGAGTGCATGAACTCCCACCGATGGTGGGAGTGAGACGGAGGCTCGGCACCTCCAGGGATCAGCGCCTCTGAAATAGTTTCGATGCCACTGGACCACACTGTTTTACAGTTTATTTCAGGTCACCGTGTCACAAACTTTACGTACTGCTGACTGGAACCGCCTGAACTGGGGACAGAGGGTTGTCACTGTGCGCGTGAAGCTGGCGGAGGGTTCATGCCAGTCTTGAGTGTGTTTATTCTTCCAGCACCTCAGCGAGATCGGCATGTTGTTTTGCAGATGGGCTAAACGATGTGCCCGAAATCCGCCAGGACACAGGGAGCAGAGCGGGGACTGTCAGTACGTCATGTTAGCAGTCTGTGTCCTGGCAGATCAGCCCCCAGAAGACATCTTCTCTCCAAGCAGGTCTAGGGTGGCCCAGGACCAAATGGGTCCTGAAGACACAACGTGCTTTGAGAGATATTTCAGGTAGCATTGGGGTCCCTCAACCTTTCCAATCTCAGCCAGAGGGTGAGGATGCTGCCTTCTGCTTTGGCCATCATGAACTGGAATCAGGGGCTTGCGTGGTCTTGTCCAGCTCTCAGCTGCAATGTCCTTCTCCCTTCCTTCTGCTGGGTTTAGCTCTCACCTTGTGTCGTAGGAGGCTGGTTCAGGAGCTAATCCTGCAGAAAGCCAGCCCCAGGAAACAAGCCAGTGGTTTTCTGTCAGATCACTGACCCGAACTGGCTCAAGGTGCAGGAGGGTGCCAGTGCTGCTCCAAGGTGGGAACTTGTGCTCGGAGATGGAGCAGGGCAGATCTTAGCGATGTGAGCAAGTGTCCTCAATTGTCTTGCCCGAGTTATGAGAATAGCTGAAGAACAATCTGTTTTCTCCTAATGGAGACAAGGTCCTAGGAATAAAACTTGTTCCACTCTGAAAAAAAGGGCTCTTGAGCCACTGTTCAAAGCCGACCAGTTAAGGGATTTTTTTTTTTTTCCGCTTTGCCAGTGCAGTTCAGTTGGGTTTGTAGTATTTTTTTATTTTGTTGTTGGGATATTTGTACTAATTCAGCGGGATCTGCCTCAGAACCCACTGCTGGCTATTGAGTCCTGCTTTGGAATCTCACTGCTTTATTAAAACAAATGTGTTTTTTTTAGTCCACGCCAGTGCAAAGTAACCTTTCCAAATGGAAAGAGAGCTGTGCAAAGAATGCGGCCTCAGGCAAACTTGAACTTGCAGGGCTGGGGTTGCCTCATTCACCTGGTCAGGGACTCCACTTTGAACTCCCATGTTACCAAACCAGCATCAAAATAGTTAACTGTTAACAGCACAGCTCGTTTTAGCATCCAACTAAAATCCTTATTTGGGTAGCCCCAAATGCCACACATCCTTCCTTATGGGTCAAATGTCAAAACCTCCATTTCCCCTTGGCAGGCAGCTGCTAAAAGACAGCTTAATGTATTGCTCCAAAACACAGAAGACTCTGAGGTTGGAGGTAGCATAATATAAGTGGAATTTTAACAGCAACTTGAAAGCCATGCCAGTAATGCTATGAATGCATTTTTCACCTCCACCGAATTGCCAGGAAGACTTCTGCTTTTCTCCTGCTTTTATAAGGAAATGAAGCGTCCATCACGATCTGCATGTGCATGTGCGTGGCTGTCCTTCCGCCCCCACAACTTCTGACCCCGTCAGTCAAGTTGGCCAGATCTAGCGCAGCAGTGGAGGTCCTGAAGGCACTCTGTTGCTAAAAAATGGGTGAGGGGTAGAGGAGAGCCAGGCTATGAGTGTCCCCCTTGTCCCATGTTAGATGCCCCTTGAGGCAGAAGCACATGAGCAAGGGGGAGATTAGCTACGAGTGCTGCAACCAGGCGTTCAGCCTGGCTTATGCAAGCTTGGACATTACTAGACACCAGAGAAGCCAACCGCAAGAACCAAATCCACAGGAGCGTGTTAGTACGTCCACAGCCACTACAGCAGCTCTGCCCAGGCTAAACCGAATGTCTGCAGAGCTCCTTGCTGTGGAAGACATTATTAAAATTGAAATACGATTAATAACAGCTCTAAGGATGATATGTGAATGAAAAAAACCCTCCACACAGCTCATCTCTCCTCGCTGCCTCTGGGGCTTTGCCAGTAAGTGGACCATGTCTCCAAGCTCCTTCATAGCAACTGTGTCTGGTCAAGAGCTAACCTGGTCAGGCCCAGGGCTGGCTGTCATCTTTAAGTATTAAGGCAATAAATAACACCTTGTGGAGCAGCTTCTTGAAAATAATGCTACCCCCTGCCCCAGTTTCACTTGAGTTTGCTCTAGGGGGGGTGATGGTGGTGTGAAAATGGTGGTTTGGAGGGAAGGGGAAGCCTGGGAAGATTTAAAGGCTCTGGCCCAAAGGAGAAATGTGTTTTCATGCTGTCCCTTGGCAAATGATCTGTTTCCTTCTTGCCCTTTCCAGTTGTTTCCTTTCCTCTGGGTTTCAGGCTCATACTCGCTGAGCATGGTATTTGTCAAGGGAACAGCAAGAAGCCCCGTCTGTGAGAAAGTCCACATCGTTTGTTTTATCCACATCCAGGAATTGAGCCGAGATAAACAATTCAGGAGGCAAAACAGTGAAAACTGGAATGCGAGAGGTGTGTTTGTGTATGGCTCCGTACTAGACCTGGCTGCAATATTAGCTGGGGATAATTTATCTGCCCGATGAGTGGCTGTTGCTGTTACCCACAAGCACGACTGGATTTGTGAAGACAGGGTTTCATCCCCGTGGCCAGCAATACTTCTGTATACCTGTCTTTCCTGGTCGTGTGTTCAGCACTGAGGACTTGGGAGGAACAGCAGTTTCCCTGGTGGATTTTTTGCGTTTCTGCCTGGATTCCAGCTTTCTGAGCATGGTCGCAGCTGCCTTCCCTGCTGGGGCTCTGATTCCTTCAGGGAAGGTCTTTTGCTTTAGGCAGCCAGAGTAAGAGGAAGGCCAAGGTAAAATGGAGAGATGCTTTTAAAGCATTTCTGTTACAGGAGGAGGGCTGAGCTTGGTGGTGTACTGAGTTTCCCGGTGTATGAATTCCTGGTTTCTTTCCTTAAATCAGGGTGAAATACGTAACTTTGATCCAGTGGCTGCTCAGCAGACCCCTTCCGTATCAGAGGGATCCAAACCCCTTGTCACGGCGTGCGCTTCCACTGTCGCTTCCACCCATCTTCACCTCTGTCTCTTCCCTGGGGAGGTGCTGCCTAAATCGGTGCATGTGTGACCACTTTTGAGGGTGTCCTTTAGCAGCACATATTGAACGCATTGGGCTTGGCGTTCCAACATGTCCTTGCTGCCTATTTGCATCTGCCAGAAGAGGCAGGTTTGTGCTCAGTGGAAGAGCGAGTTACGTTATGTGTCCCTTTGCTGTGTGACGTGCAGCAAGATGCTACTTCATAGGTGCTGAGCATGCTATGGGATTTGGAGGCTGACCATGGTGCATGCTCCTGGTATGAACTCAGGAGAGAAAGAAAAATCCTTGCTGGGGGTCCTAACGTGTTGTGCAGCTTATTCTTGGCTGCCTTTCATCCTTGCTGAGCTGATCTTGTGACAGTCGTGCCCCATTCCCTCCCTGTCCTTGTGCACATCCTCATGGTCCATCATAGAATCATAGAATGGTTCGGGTTGGAAGGAACCTCAAAGATCATCTACTTCCAACCCCCCTGCCATGGGCAGGGACACCTCCTGCTAGACCATTTTGCTCAAAGCCCCATCCAGCCTGGCCTTGAACGTTTCCAGGGATGGGGCATTGACAGCTTCCCTTGGCAACCTGTTCCGGTGCCTCGCCACCCTCACAGTAAAGAATTTCTTCCTGATATCCAATCTAAATCTACCCTCCTTCAGTTTGAAACCATTACCCCTTGTCCTATCATTCCACTCCCTGATAAAGAGTCCCTCCCCATCTTTCCTGTAGACCCCCTTTAGGTACTGGAAGGCTGCTACAGGGTCTCCCCAGAGTCTTCTCTTCTCCAGGCTGAGCAACCCCAGCCCTCTCAGCCTCTCTCATACAGGTCTTGGTCCTTGCCTGGAACCTTGGGTGAGCCATGATGGGGAGTTAACCCAACCAGGTCTTCGCTTTTCTGGAAGGATGAGTTTTCTGACAGCATAGCAGATTGCAAATTCAGTCTTATTATTATTTCCAGAAAGACAAACTACCTTCAACAGATTGAGTCTCTGAAACATCCTTGCCCACCTTCAGCAGTCACTGCCAGCAAGCTAGGAGGTGTTTCTCATTCACAAACTGGCCAAGTGTGACCTCATTAAATGTGTGAGTTGACATATAATTACAAGCGAACGTGATGTGGTGGTTATCCTGGGTAAAGGCTTGAGAGAAAGGGGTTAGCGCGCAGTTATCGGAGCTTTGCTGCGGCCCAGCATTTGACAGCTTGTTGTAACTGCATTATTGATTGTCTTCTGTTCGGTGTTTTGCCCCACACGTGATTTAGCCAGATACCAGTGGGAAGATAAAATCTCTTGCTGCATCAGCTTATGGCAGAAATAAATTGTTTTAGAAAGGAAAGGGTCAGTAATCATGTGCCTTTCTTATGGACTGGAATACTGGGAAACATCAGGTCACTTTTATAAGCCTTAAACTATCCTTTGACATTGCGGCTTTTATTCTGAAGAAAGCTGCACTGTGCCTCTTGGCTGGTAAGGGAACAAGTTCACTGCCTGGTGCTCTCTGTAGTCAAAGATCCCATTAATTCTGCCGGCCGCAAGGAACGATTTCTTGGTATTTCATTCTGGACTGTAATTGAGAGTGACACAAAGCACTGGTGGGAATTGGACCGTGTTGAAATCCCTGCTTTTCCTTACAATTTTCTGCAGATAAAACAGCTCAGGTGGGATGAGGGGGTTTCTAATGCATCTGCCCTTGAAATTAATAATGTCTCCGACACCTCACTAACTGGAGGTGAGATTAGAGAGGAGTTTTTGTGCCTCCTGGCAGCTTGTCCTTGTAGCCAGGTGGTGCAGGATACATACAATGGTGACATACTGTTGAAGTCACTTGCATGGCGTTGTCCATGGGAGAGTCCTGTAGTCCTATAATGTTGGGAAAATTCATGACGCCTTGCCTGGTATTTCTGCTCGAGTCCACAGCAAGATTTCCCTCTAAGATCTTGCTTTTCAGACTTCAGCCAGGGCAGTCTGTTCTCAGCTCTTCTGGCTAGTTGTAGAAGATCCAACCCATGCTAGTGGACTTCTCTTGGCTAGGTGAGGAGGTTGTCTGATAACCTTCCCACGTTGTCCTCTTGCAGTTTTAAAAGTAGAAAAGGGTGGGCATCTAATGTCCATGTCCCAGGAGTGCTTGCTCTTCAGTCTGGGGGGACTGGTGGGTGCAGTGAGCTGTTGAAGGCGTTTTTGTGCTTTTGGGTGTCCTCCAAGACATTTTTCGTACCTCCAAAGATCATGTGTGTGTGTCCCCTAGTGTGGCCTGTCTCCTGTAGGTTAGGGAGTGCCCTATATTTCAGAAGTCCCAAATTTTGCTCTAGAGGGGAGCAAGACAGATCCTGAGTGGCCCCAGTGAAGGCAGAAGAGCAGAAGCAGTGAAACTGGCCAGAATCTGACCTTTTTTGGCATCTGGAAGGTTGCTTGGGGGTCATTTTCTGTTTGAATCCAGGAGGTTTTGTCTGTGGCACTCGGCACGCCGTTTGGCTGCGAGCTGAGCCGGGGGAGAGGCAGGTTTTGGGACCGGCGCGATGGCAGCCCTCCCACACAGCCCATGTGGAAACGCTCGTCTCCCGTTGCTTTCAGCGGGCGAGTGGCTTGCCTCCATCTGCTGCTATTTCATCTGGCACTTCAAAAGCAAGCAGAAATGGGGAGAGGAGCTCAGGTTTAGCGAAGAGGAATGGCATAAGGAGGAAGAGCAGTCGGGGTGGCTGGCATGGGGCTTCACCGTCCCGCACCATTGGAGCCCAGGGCTGGTGCTGGGGCTCTGCCCTGGCAGGGATGTGGAGCTACTGAGGCTGTGGATAATCTGGGGTGTCTGGCTTGGGGGCTCCCCGAGGTGCCTGGTTTCTGTCCTCTGGGTCCTGACCACCATGAGAGTTTGGTGTGGGGGTTGTAGGGTCAGGGTGGTTGGCCACCATGGTGTTCCGGTTTGCAGTGAGGCTACCCCAGCAACCCCAGGGCTTTCCGTGGCTGTTTTCTGGTCCCCCTCGCACAACCTGTAGTGCCTTTGCTAAAGACAAATTCCAGTTACACTGGTGAATTGTCTTGCTTCTTGGGGACATTTGTCAGGGGGGTTGCAATCCACCCTCCACATGGTAGCTGGTTTGCTCTTCTAGGTTTGCAGCTGAACCAGTGCAAGGAAAATGCTGAGCAATAATGCTATAATGAGTCTTATCACTGCTTTCTGAAGGTTGGAAGATCTGCTCCAGGCTCCATCCAGGCTCTGGCAAGGCGTTTCTTAGTCCAACTGGTCAAGGACAATGTTCCTGTGGTGGAACCTTCCCCCTATCAGCACTGCTGGGCTCCAACAGACATTCTTTTTCTAGCACAGCATCCACCACTAACCAAGGGCCATGGGTTTGATACGATCCCTGATGTGTAGAGGGCACTTTCCATTCTTCTGAACATCATGTAAACCAGATTGATGTAATGGCAGGACGACCACTGCAGCACCATCTTGATCTGACTGTGA
The DNA here is from genome assembly GCA_013398915.1 of Dromas ardeola. Taxonomy (NCBI): domain Eukaryota; kingdom Metazoa; phylum Chordata; class Aves; order Charadriiformes; family Dromadidae; genus Dromas; species Dromas ardeola. Next base: position 82,058 of record VYZM01003151.1, on the reverse strand, counting down.
TGTGAATGGACAGGTAAACCATCTGCCATGATGGAAACTGGGATGAAGAGGCCTAAAGCAATGGGTGGCCATGGTAGGGAACTTTTTCCTTTGGCTATGGTGAACAGTGTTGCCTTCATGGCTTGTGCAGAGGTGTATTTTGGGAGGATTTTGTTTAGACTGTTAGAAATCCAGGTTTTTACAGATGGTCCATAACAGAGGACATCTGGGGCAGAAGGTCTGGATTTCTGGTGGTGTTCAGGGAATATGACCATTCCTGGGACCGGGTGGTGGGACAGCACTAGAGGTACTATTTTGAAGGTAACTTTCTAACCCATCACTGAATTAAAAAAGCTGTCCAGAATTGGGGGGGGAAAACGAGACTATGGCAAAATGGTGCCTTCTTACACAATAGGTCAGCTCCCTGTGGGTATTCTGAGTAATTTTTTTGTTGTTGATTTTAGTGACTAAAATAAGTTTATTCCATGCTTTTTTTCCCTGCCAGGCCCTGCAGACCCTGTCACCCCCAGCTCTCAGGCAGAGAGACAGATTCCATTAATTCCTGTGCATTATTGAGGGATTTCGGTCGATGAGATTCTTGCCTGGAATTTCTCCGTGGAGGAGCCCAGCTTCCCACTGCCTGCAGATGGGATCAGAAAAGCTCAGCCTCCTAGCACACCCAGCTGGGTGGTGGGAATACAACTTCTGATGTCTCCAGGACAAATTCAGACAAATTCAGGGCACCTGTCACTGAGAGCATCGCCAAGGCTGGGCAGGTGAAAACAGTTGGTCTGCAGGGCTTGGAATAATGCTGAAATGCCTGATTCAGGCTGATTTGGGAGGTCCAGACCTCTGTGCACATGACTGGGGCATGCTTGTTCTGGGGGCACTGGGAGGAATTTGGCATGGAGCCCTCTGAGGCAACTGTCTTGTTTAGTAAAACTTGGGCTGTGGGAGGCGGTGTGAGGAAATAACAACATCCACTTTGGTTTCTGCAGTCCCTGTCCCGGGGGCCGGTCGGGTGTTGCAGGAGGCCACAGGAATCCTGCTCGTGACCACAGCCAGATTAATGGCCATTTTGGCAGCTTTTCAGGAGTGAGGAATTTGGCCACTTTCACAATAACGGCTAGAAATTCCACATGAATTAATTAGTTTTATTACGGGACATGTCCTTCCTGCTCCTCCAGGGCTGCTTGAAACACTGAACTCATTACATGAAGAAATGAAAATAATACTAAAAATAAGAACTGGTATCCCAAGCCTTTGTGAGGAAACACACAGAGTATACCGACGTCCTCCACCAGACATGCTTCCCAAGCTGTGGCTTTTGGCCAGATGAGATCTAAACCCAAGTTTTAGATCCATTGCAGCCACTAAAACACCCCAGCCTTCTCCGCCAGGGTGTCTTCTCTCAGCCTCTGCTCAGCTTAAGCCATTCATCTAGGTGTCTTAATTACTCCCACAGTTTCAGTTTGATGCAGTGTTCAGATCTGAACCTTGGATGCTGCACAGTGGAGGCTGCACACCTTCAGCCTCCTCTCCCCATAGGATGGGTTTCCATAGCGCTGTTCCTACCTTGCAAGGACACCGTTTGCTTCCATGGTAGTAAAGTGCTTGGAAATACCCTTGGGAAAGGGTGTTCTGCATTTGGGTTTTGGTCAAGAGTATGCCATAAAAATGACAGCATGGGCCTTTGGAAAGGTCTGCTCGAGATTACTCAGAATAATGTTAGAGTGATGTCAAACCAGGACAACTGAGTAAATATTTTGGGAGCCCTGAGCTGATAACTTTCGCTTGCTTACGTTTGTGGGGAGTCAGCCTGTAGAAACTTATTGACTCTCACGTGGTGTTTAAACAAAGGTTGTCCATGGACTCAGTGTGCTTTTATTTTGATCCCTTTTTAGAAGTGCTGATGTTGTCTTGAGATTTGCCTGCTGGTAAAGGACAGGTGTGCAAAATGCACACTGCTTGCTAGTCGTCCCAGTGTTTGCTTTACGAATATTGCTTCAGATACTTGCGTTTGGACAGGGGGTTCTCCTTCTGAGTCTAACCCCTCCTTTCTGCTCAGCCCCACCTTTGTGAACGAGGGCTTGACTTACTTGCTTTTTTTTTCCCCCCTTATTTTGGATGAAGGGAGTTTAACACGGCAAAGCTGACCAGGGAGGTGGCAAAATTCCTGGGGGTCCCACTACACAAAGCGTGGTTTGGTTGGTGTTCAGCCCTCTTGGGAACTGTGACCCTCATCCCACAGGGACTCAGGCCGGCTGAACTGACAAAGGACTGAAACACAAAATTCTCAGCATTAACAAAATGTGCCTGGTAAAAAAAGTAAAAAATGATAATGCAGACATAGATTCTTCTAATCTCAGACAGTTGGAAAGCTCCTGTCTTTCTAGTAATGTTTGTTATTGATTTCTGTCATTGCTTTCCTCCATTTTTCTGTTTATTCTTTTTATCAGGCTGGTTTCAAGGATTTGTTACCTTAACCCCTGGCCATTAGGCTGGTCCTGCACGTGCTGAAACCGACCTTTGCAAATTCAGACCACGCTGAAAGCGCTCGGGCAGTGCGGATATGACTGAGCAGCAGACCAGCCTGGCCAAAGGTCCATCAAGCCCATAATCCTGCCTCAGGTGGTAGCCAGCGGTGCACAAATTGGGAGTTTATGAAAAGTGCATGGAGTGAGCCTTGCGAGGTGGGAACAGTGCTATGGAAACCCATCGCGTTGCCTGCGATTTCAGGGATTTCCAAAGCACAGCCTGGTCTGCCGGCTGCTCGCAGAGGCACAACCTTCTTTGTTGTGCGATCTGCCCTCCTGACTTCTAGCAGTGGGGATTCCAGCGCTGGGGGAGGCAAGCAAACCCTTGTCTGTGTGCCTTGAGGCTTCGGGATAGGAAGAACTCCACATGTAAGACCAATTTGGGATTGCTCTTATGAATACAGTTTGCTGCCTTCTCCCGTCTCCTGCTGCCTCGTGCGTCCAGGAATGACAGGTGTGGTGAGAAGGGAGGTCCCATCACTTGGTCTGTGCCCACTGGAAGCACAGCCCTGCCCGGGTCTGGTTTTTCCCTGAGTTATGTGCTAGGAGAGTTCAGCCTGCCGGTTGTGGTTGTCAGCAGTGTCCTGTCCCTTGGAACTCATCTGCCCTAGCAGAGCTGAAATGTCCCAGCTGACCTAAAAAACTGGTTGCGATTGAAATGCAGTGGCCCCTTATAAATATTTAACTGAGTCTGTGTTTGTTTGTTTGTTTTTCCAGTTCTTCTCTTTTATTTTCCCCGCCTATGCAGGGACAGTCAACTGAATGCATATCCCCTCCATGGCATCCTGTGATGAAGCTGCATTTTTGGCAATTAAATTATGCATCTTGCTTGTCTCCCGTCATCATTACCCGTGCTCAAGACTGACATCGAGCTCAGTGTTGAGTGTGTGAATGCTCCTGTGGGAGTGTTTACAACCCACTGTGGGCTGCCCACTGCCATATAAATTACATCCTGAGAAGCTCTGCAGAGCCTGCAGTAGGCTGTTGCAGCTCTTCTCTTGAAGCAGTGAACTCCCATCAGATTTACGAAAATTTTTAATGGGGGAAGTTCCCAAAATTTTGTCCAAGAAAGAGCTGTGAATGGGAGGAACTTCAGGCGGCGTGGCAGAAAGCATCTGCAATGCAAGGCTGCAATTAGTGTGGTAACGCAACGAAGAAGGTGCCTCTGTGAGCAGCTGGCAGACTGGGCTGTGCTTTGGAAATCCCTGAAATCGTGGCTGAGCGGTGCTGGCAGCGTGACCCCAGCTGAGCTGACTGCCTGGTGCTGGTACCTGGGGCTTCTTCTGCAAGGTGTCCAGCCTGCCCTGAACTGGAGTAAGCCCGAGACGGGTCCCTGTCTTCTCTCTCCAGCCATGGAAGCATGCACAGTGCCCGGAGGGCACGTAGCCACATCTGGGAGGGACTGGGACATGGCGGATCAGATACTGTCCCCGTGATGGGGCTGGGGAGTTCTAGAGGTGCTAGCTTCATTGCAGGAGCGACGCCAGGAGGTAGGGTCACTCTCCATCGCAGCTCAACGTGGAGCAAATGCAATTTCCCTGTCATGACGGTGGTGAACGGTTGTATTTCAGAGCCGGAGTCGTGGTGTTGGTTCCCCTCCTCTCTGAACCCACCTCGGGCCTTGCAGTGCTGCCGTCGTGCCCTGGCTTGCAGGTCGGAGAGCGGGGCTTTGCCGTTTTCAGCTGGTGAGTCAGACCCTGAGCGGCCTCAGGCCCGGGCTGCAGGTTTGCCCTTTTTCCAGCTAGACACATGCATCTGCTTTAAGGCAGCAAAGACACAGAGTGGGCAAGATGGAGCCTCCCCAAAAACCCCGCAGCTCCCCAAGGAGCCGGCGCGGGGACCTGGGAGCGGGTTTAGACACCACAAAGTTTGGGCAAACATATGTTGCAATGCTGCCTGGAGAGACTTCTGTCCGGGGGCTTTCCTGTAGAGAGACGCACCAGGGAAGCAGAAATAGCAAGTGACTAAATGTCACGGTTACATTCCTGCCATCTGAAAAGAGCTCCCTATTTTCTTTTGGCTGCGACAATTAACTTCCCTTTTCTCCTCCCCGAGCGGGCGAGCTGGCTCCCGGTGGCCATGCCCTCGCGGCGGATACACAGGACGGTCCAGGTCAGGCTGAAAGGAAAACTCTCCTACTGGGGGCTTTTCACTGTTGTGTTCCTTTCTAAAGAAAATGTGCAGGACTTTTCCTGGCCCTTGTGAAGGCCAAGATGCAGGTCTGTATCTGGAATAGGGTAAGACTGGCCTCATTTGGGAGCTCGTCTGGGTTTTGAGCCACTCGCTTCACTCCCGCATCCCCTGTCTGAGCTGCGTGGGGTGGGGGCTGTTTGTTATTCACGTAATTAATCACATCCCTCCCCGACTGTGGTTCTGCTGCCCCCCAGGCAGAGACTGGCCATGGGCACCTGGGTTTGGTCCCTGCTGCGCTGTGAAAGCCTCATCTGGAAGTCAAGGAAGCCGAGGCAGGTGCTGCTGGTGTGCTGTTCTTGGGGATACTTATCCTTTGGAAAACCCGGTGGTGGGATTGTATCTCAGGAGAACGAGTTTCTTAGACTGAACAGCCTGCTAGTTGCTCCAGTGATGAACACTACGGAAACCATGGTGGTACCACATGTCGCCTAGTTTGAAGATGCCAGGGTGAGGAAAACACTGAAAAGGCTCCAATGCAAAATCCTCTGGGATTTTTTGGAGTTCGTTTTAATATTCTTTCCAATAGCAGAAGCCTGGACTTCTGTGGGACAAGAACCCGATGGGTAAGGAATGATCCAGCTGCTGCACCCAGGAGAAGTCAAGAGCTTGGTCCTGATTTGCAAAAGGCTTTTGGGGGCCCTCTGGGATCTCCTTGGTGCCGAGAAGAAAATATGCAGCGCTGTACCTGTGCTGACCACGTGCGTTCAGGCCAGGGTGTTCATCCCAGCCCCTCGTGCCTTCTCCCTTTGCTGCTGTTTTCTTCCCTCGAGCCCTGTACATTTTTCCCATTGCTTTTTTTTTGGTCAGCAGGTTTATTTTTTCCCTGCTGTAAAGTGCTGCGCTCCCTTTCTTCCTCTTGTTTTCTCTTGCTGCGTTTCTGCCAGCCTTACCTTCTCTCCCCGTGCCGGCTCTCGGATTTACTTTGCATATTTTCAGCGGGGTCCTGGCAGGCTCATTTTGACCTGTCTGGCTCGGTGAAGACCTGCTGAAACCTGCTGTTGCTCCAGAGAGAGGAGGCGGCAGGGGCTATCCTGCCGGGGTGGGAGGGTCAGGCGCTGAGCTCTGCGTGAGCACGTCTGGGAGTTTGTGGAGGTGACACGCTCTGGGTTTGGAGTATGATGGGAGTCCACGTGTTGCTTCCTGCTTGGGGCTGATCATTTCGGTTTGGCTGCCAAACCATTAAAAAAAAAAAAAGAAAAAAGAAAAAAGAGCAAAATCTAAGGTTTTATTCAGGTAGCTTTGAAATATTGGCATTTCTCCGTGGGAGCTTAAAGGAACCTCAAAACAAGCTTGCAAAGATACTGAGGGAGACCAGCAGCAAAAAAAGTTCCCCATTTGAGCATTTTAAAGAAAGCAAAGGGAATGAACAGCCAGACTCTCAAAAATGTCCCTGAAAAGCATGCTCCCAGTTTACCCAGTGACCCGGGACATGTGAAAAGTGGCCCCAAACTCTTCCTTTGACCGAGATGTGAACACAGGCTGTCTGGGCTCCCACACTGTAACACTTGGGTCTTTCCAAATGATGACATTTCAGTTCACCTAAGCAAGCTGGTGGTGTATGGGGGAGAGACTAGAGGAGTGCAGTGATCCCACTTGGCTTGGTGAGCCTCCAGGATCTCTGGCTCAGTGGGTGTGGAAGAGTTTAGTCCCAAATGGCCAGGCTCTTGGTGGCCATTGCTCTTCCAGTTCTTGCTGAAATTCTGCCATAAATGTACCTCCTTGGTGGAGCTGCTGGTACACAGGGTCCACTCCACCCTACTGGCCCCAGTACTGACCACAGTCTTCTATTTCTTTTCCTTCTAAAAGCACCAAAAGAAAGCCTTGGGTTTGACCATAAGCAGACCTTTTTGACGTGGTTGCTGTTGTTGCTGTGATTAAACCCAAACAAACCCAAACCCTGGAACATTTTCTATATGTCCGGCTTTCTTTCCTTTTTTCCAGGTCATCAGCCAAACCAAGAGGCCCCAAACAGACCCCAGGTGTTTGCACAGTCTTGGTTTTCATGCAAACGCACAGTTGCTTTATAAAAACACGTGCAAGAATTTGAACTACTTTGGAGATTTCCTACTTGCTCTCTTTCTCAATGGCATTTGGAGAGAGCTTATCTTCTCTGTTACAGCTGTACCGAGACGTTTTAGTCCTGGCTCTCTCCCTCTGAGATGGGGCAAGGAGAAGGCCATCAAGAAGTTATGGAGAGCGCATTATGACTGTGAAGGCAAGCGGCCCCTGGAGGTATTGGAGCAAAGTGCTACAGTGAGTTTTTCCTGGGGGTGTCGTTGACCCTCCGGGTGGGTTAAATGTCTGCGTCTGTAGCCAGCCCTTTTCCCCCCCCTCCTGCAAAATGAACGCGGCTTTCCTGGAAGCCCATCCCAAAGCTGGGGCTGGTGGCTTGCTGTCACGTAGAGCAATGCAAATCCAGCGCCTGGACTGCACTTGGACTGGTGCTCATCCAGTTTCTAGAAGGGGGGGTGTGTAAGTCTGCAAGGAAAGTTTTCCCAGGTTTCAGCGAGTTGAGTGACCATCACGGCACGTGGGCCGAGAAGGAAGCGGACCTTCATCTCTTAGCTCTTTCTTTCCGGTTACCTGAGGCGCTGTCTGTCTCCTCAGCATGCAAATTCCTTTCTGCTTTGCATCGCCCGTAATTCAAACCGTTGCAAATTGCTTTCCTCCGCCGCGCTGATATCCGTTTTCTGACTTAGCGTTTCTGCCGTCGTTGAGTTTTGGCCTTCACCCTTTGGGGGCTGGCACCCACTGAACCCAGCTGAGAATGTGGCCCTTTGTGCCGGAGCTGTTTGCGGGAGCCGGGGAGCTTTGCCATCCCCGCTGCGAGCCTTTTTGGCTGGGGAACGCGTGCCCTTTTCTGGTGGGGAGGGATTTAGGGGTGAGGGGGAGGTGAGAGCGCTCCTTGTGCTGGAAGAAAAATGATGAATGACTCTCTTGTGCTTCTGAACAAAACCAGGAAATCAGGAGGGGGGGGGAGGCAAAAAAAAGGAGGAAATGAGAAACAGTAAAGAGGCCTCCCCCGCCTTCATATAAGCAATCACTCCACAGCATCTGGAGCCCAGTAAAAGGGCCGTTCCCAGGAGACCTCGCACTCGCCAGCCACACAGATCTCCTTTATTGCAAGCTCCTGGGGCTTGCACCTCCACCTCCCCTGTGCCGGCTTGGAGGGCCCCGCACCCAAAAATGGCTTAACGAGGGCAAAGCCAAACTCGGTTTCCCTGGCTGTCGGCACCGGAGATGCGCATGTGCGGCTGGGCGGGCGGGCTGCGGTCTGGATCCGGCCCGAGGACACGGCTGCGTGGCTGTCGAACCAGCCGGAGCACCCGACGGGGTGTTGGTGCTGGCTCGTTGCCTCGCAGCGGCGGGCAGGACGGTACCTTGCCGGTGTCACGTTACAGTGGCGCATCGGATGCGATACTCCATCTGGCGTGAAATCCACTGGAGCGGAGTCACCCCTCCTGTCCTCTCCCCTGGAATTGTTTTGGATGCATTAGATGCGGCAGGGATGAGCGCAGAGCGGGTCACTGGGCATTTTTAAGTACCCTCAGGATAGAGTTGGCACCTCGAGCAACCCTGACATAAGCAATTGAGATAAAATGATGTGGGAATACGTAACTCTGGTAGGACTGGAGATGATGACAGTCCAGCATGAGCCATGGCCAATGAGGTCTCCATGCAGAGAGCAGTCCAGCAAAACTCTGCTGTGGCTTGTTCTGATGTAGCCACATCCACCTCCATCCCTGCGAGGCTTTTGAAGCACACTGCAGTTTGGTGGCTCACTCTGAAGAAGCTCCTTCGCTGTTGGTTAAAAAACATATGTGGTAGGGACGGTAACAGGCCGAACTCTTCCCTGGTGTAATCGCACGGGCATTACTGGTTTGCTCGTGGAAGGGGCTTGTCGGCAGTGGGAAAGCTGTTCCTGAGCATAACTTTAAAACCATAATGCTGGTGTCAGAAATAGAGACCCTGCAAGGGGGCGGCTCCCACCCATTTCCCGTTGGAGATGATCATGGTTGAAGCAGCTGAGCATCCTCATCATCCCGGCCCACACACCGGCTACTAATCTGGTTGTAGCTCTTATCCCTCTGTTGTCTCCATCAGCTCCCACCTGAATTTAAATGTTAGGCGGGGGTGAGCAGGGAGGCTGCCTGTTTGTTTCTCCTTCCCAGGCTGAGAGGCTGCAGAGGAGCTCTTCTTCCTCTGTGTGTAAGCCTGTTAGGTGTGGTTTTACCAGCTGTTGTCCTTTGGTATGAGGAGCTCCTGAGTGGCATTTGGGTCATGCTTATGGATTTTCAATATTCAGGGCTCTGTAGGAGAACTGTTAGTAACAGCAGTAATACAAATACTGTGGACCCTCTGTGCTGATGATGCTTTTATTTCTTATATATAGATATTGTATTTTCAGACAGGATTTAGCACAATGCTTGCTCACCTGCTTGTGTGACCCCACTTTCATTCTTAGAAACCTAGAGGATATGGTGAATATCTGAAAAATACATTTGCTGTCTTGTGTGGGCATGGGAAGAGAAAGTTTCCTCTTGTGAAAAGGTCGTTGTAAATCACGACCTTGGATATTTGCAGCTGCTTTTGAAGTCGTCTCTTAACACTTTGTGAGCAGAAGGGATCCTCATCCTATTTCATAAATGCGGTGTCCTCAACGTGCAGATCTGCTTGGTACGTTCCCAAAGGAGCTTCCTCTCAAGGGGCTGGGGGAAGGGATGGCTGGGCTTGTGAAAGGGGTTAGGAGCGCTCACACAGAGGAAAGGCAGAAACACCCTAATTGCAGAGGAGTCGCAGGCACCCTGCTGTTGTGGGGAAAGACAATAAAATTATGTTGTGTCCTTGTAAAGTGGTATCTCCAGGTTTTCCCTAACTAGTTAATGGTGGGGTTGGAGGCGATGCTAGAGGTTTGGGCTGTTCAGCTGGGCTCAAGAGGAAAAGCAACATTGCTGAGCAGCTCCTAGGGTTGCTCAGTCTCTGGAAGTGGTGTGCTAAGAGGGACAGTATTGTAAAAAACCCTCGGTTCTGCCCACAACCCACAAGGTAGCACCTTCCTGAACTTACACTACTTCTCCTCATGTGTCCTCTGTGTGCTCGACGAGGGTTGTGGGAAGCCAGGGAGTGCCTCCACTCTTTCCATTCCCTGTGTGAACCCCTGGGTCATCTTCGAGGTGACCCCTGAATTGCACGAATTTGGGGGCAGTGATCAGAAAAGGCACTCTTAAGCCCTGCCTGCGAGGTCTGGGCTGTGGGCTCCTTAGCTAGAGGGGAATGGTGTGCGTGGAAGGTGGCAAGGCTAAGTTTCATGTTTCATTTGGTCAGGGACTGGGCTGGGAGATTGTTATTTCTTTACAGCAGTTGTTAAGACGTATGGGGAAAATATAGGGCTTTCTCCTTGTGCCAGCAGTGCCCATGAGAGTCTGGTGAGGAGTGTCTGGTCCTTAAAGGAGGGCATCTTATGATTTTCCCTGTGCCTCCTTTTGGGTTTATACCAGCAATGCTTTTAAAGCAGGATCCTTGGGTGGCCAGGGAGGCGGATGTGCTGAGTCAGCACTTGTTACTGCCATGTATCAGAGCCTGGGCAGGGGTGTGAAGTTTTGGGGAAGCTCTGGACCATCGCAGCCTCCTTTGATGGCCACCCCTGTGCGAGGGGGACCTTGCTGGCACAAACGGGCGGCATTTGAGCCTGGTGAGTTTACTTTCTCTGGAAGTCACTTGGTCGGAAACCCTGGGCTGGTTGGCAGAATGACTGATGCAGTTTGGTCCTGAGCCCTTCAAATTAGCTGGGTCCACTCAAAGGGAGAGAAATCTCCGGGCTCATCTTCCTTGGGAAAAGCTCCTGAGGGAAGTCTGAGTCCTCTGTGGTTTCCATAACGCCATGCTGAGGTGTCTGCGCGTCCTGATGTCTTACTAATTTGCCAGTGATGATTTTTTTGAGTTATTTTTAACAGGCGCATTGTGCAACTAATGGGCTTTTTATTGGTCGTAAACAAGCCGAGCTAGGCAGGAATGCTGCCGAGGCTGGACCAGCAGACTTGTCTCTCGTTTGTGTAGAAATAACTTGTTCACTTTTTGCCTTAAAAAAAAAAAAAAGAGAGAGAGAGAGAGAGAGAGAGAAAACCTATGGCTTTCCTGCAGCCTGATGTTACTGCTTCCACCACCCTCCCCCATAGAAGCAGCAACGAAGCAGCTGAAGTGCACGCTCTACACATCGTGGCCTGATTTTAGGGTCTAAAACTGCTCTCTGTTTTGGTTTAAGGGTCTGTGACCTCTGGAGGGGGGGTAATGGCTTTGCCCACCATAGCTTGATTGCACAGGACCCATCCTGTCCTGGCACAATGAGCTGCTCCCTGCAAAGCTATGGGATGCTCAGGACTAAATGCATGCAGCTGGTGGGTCTTGGTGAAGGCTGTGGAAACCCTGGTGTTTCTTATCATCCTTCTTGCTTGATAAGCTCAAAACTGGCTGTGGACACACGGCATTTCAAAACTGTTCTGGGACACGAGTGCGGTTGTATCAGAAACCCATGCAATGAGGGAAAACGCGGGTATGGATGCAAAGTGTGCGGCCGTTGCCTTGAGGGTGCCTGGTGATGCTGGGTGTGGGAGCCCCGACCCGTTGCCACAAGGCTCTGCTTGGGGCACTGGGGCTCCCCCCAAAGCTAGGAGCTGCCCACGGGCTCAGCTTCTGTCCCTGCAGCGTGTGTGCCACCGCCGTCCAGGCTAACCTCCAGTGAAAAGTATCAAACTTCAGTGGCCAAGAAAAGAGTGCTGACCTATTTTGGACACTTATTTATATTCAAGTTGCTTCTCTCTGTCTCTGTGAAAAAGCTGTTGTGACTCCAAAACTTTCAAAAAGCTTTTCCCCTCCCATAGCTTTTGTTTTTAACAGGCCATAATCTAGGACTAACATCTGTATTTTCCAGTAGTCAGAATAAATATCTTATTATCTTTTCTTTTAGTTTTCTTCCTGAAAGAACACTTTCACAGAGCAAAGCCAGTACTGTAATACAGCTAAGCCTTTGGTTGTGTTGTGTCTCAATTTTTACAGGTTCTCTTTTTATTTAAAGTCTTTTCTACCATTAAAAGCTTTAAGATGAAAACAGGAAAAAAGGTGAAAATATGTAACTGCTGTCTCTGATTGATTGTGAGATTTTTCATAATGAAAAGTCATCTAATGTAGAGTCACAAAACCTGTGGAAAACTGAGGGTTTTTTAAATACAGTTTCCTTCTGTCACTTACTGACTCTGTATCGCTTTGCTGAAATTTTGATCTTTTCCTGAAAGGTCTTATTGCTGAAAATGGTTGGGGGTATTTTTTTTTGGTGTGTGTCTTGTTTTGACAGCTAGCTATTCTCTAGCTTTATGTGCTGCAGTTCACAGTTAATTTCTGATGTCTTTTAAATTGAAACTGTAGTGTCTATGGCAAAATTGTATCCTTGGAATAATCATGAAATTTGAACAGCTCGGTCAGCGCAGCCGTGTGCATTGACCCTAGCTGGATACTTGTTATCCTGCATATTTTAGGACTTGTATTTATTACTGTGAACAGTAGGAATGTAAGTTAGACACTTAACCAGCAAGAAAAACAAAGGCAAATGCTGCAGGTATGTTATCCATATGAATGAGTGACAGTTGTTTTTAGTGAATTGTATTCCATGATTTTTCCTACTTTAATGTAGGAGCTTTTTGTGTGTATCTGTTTTCTTTCTTTTTTTTTTTTTTGTCTTTGAGACCTGAAAGAGCAAGGGTGAAAAAACTGGGAGCGGCTTGATTTATGGAAATTGCAAGCCCTTTGGCTTCACTAGCCAAGCTTGCAAATTCACTGAATGTACCAGCCTCCTTATGCTTAACTAGCTGTGCCCTACGTGAGTGCATCTACATGAAGATCATATCCAACTCCCAGAAGGTCAGTGGGAGCCTTTCCACCGTCCTTGCCTGCAGTTGGATTTGACCCAAAGTACATCTGAGAAGGATTAGGGAAGTTTCTTTGCTACAGTTGTGGTATGTAGCTTTTGTGTCTGTCATCTGCATTCCTGTTTTCAGAGTGTCCAGCATGAAATTACCAGTGTCATGGGCACAGACAGACAGACACACAGCCACCTATACCCACGTGTGCACTGAGGTGTCTCTGTGCATCGATGTGGCTGGATCTGGGACAATCCCAGTGCACTGTGGTAGGAGGGCTGTGCTGGCTGGTGCCCTAGAGAGCGCTGGCCCTATGGGCTCCCAAGGCTGATGGCTCGGTGGTTGCCATCAAATGTAGCTGCTCCCTGAGCGTGGTCAGGTGCGACTGTCCTGTGCTCACGGGGCTGGTCCTGTGCAGGGCTTTGAAGAGGAGGACTGGTGCCCGTCTTGGCCCTACATGCTCTCATAATGTTGGTCACTGGGCAGCCAGATGCTGTGATGCAGTCTGGGTGTGCTAAGTCCATGGGTGGTCTTCACCCAAAGTCACCAGGGAGTGGAGAGCAGGAGTTGGAGCACTCATGGTACAGCAAGGGAGAGTTTTTCAACTTCTTTCAAAGACGAACAGCAGTTGAGGTCTGTAGCCTCTGATCCAGGACCTCTACTGATGTAATACTCTCCTGAGAAGCTCAGCATTGCCCTTTGCAGGAGTGGAATATGGCATAGCCAAGTGAAGGCCTCCATGCTGTATGCTGGGGTTTGAAATGCCACATGCTCTTCAGCTTTCAAGTGGTTCATGTCTGTTTAAAGTGTTATGCCCTGCTGTGTGTTAAAAGCATTTGTAAAGCTCCTCTGAAAGGAGGTAAGCCTGAAGGTGAAACTAGTTCCTACTGCTGCTGGGATCAGAGATACGTAACAGCTCTGTGTGCTGTGTTGCTTGGGTTTGGTTGTTCAGACTTGGCCATGGAGAGACCAGACTATGACCCCTGCAATGCAAAATATTTTTTTTTTAAATATATTTTACAAGTGTATAAATGGTTTCAGCGGACACCATTTCTTTGCTTTCAGTAGAGCAGTTCTAGGTGACCAATCACCCTAACAAAGAACATAAAGAAATGATGGGCTTCAGAAGAGATGCTTATTTTGTCTCCTGAGTATTCTCCATAGACTGGTGCAGATGAGCAGTGCTGTTGGCACTTCCTGGTCAAACCTGCTGGGGTGCTTTCACATCAGCAAGGAAACCAGGAGTTTCCCAAATCTATCTGGGATCTGCTGGATTAGGCATGATGGGAGGCTTCTGAGCCTGGATGCCCAGGAATCCATGATGTGTATATAGTCTGAATTAGTTTTATCTATAGAAGGTTTAATGCCATACACTTACTGAGAATTGAAATGCTCCTTATTCAAAGTAAGCAGAATTCTCCCTGCAAATAAGAAGGCAAACTCAAAGGAGGGGCGCTGTGTGTGGATTTGGCATGTTTAACATAGTTTAGCTCCTCTACTGTGAAAGTGAATTCAGATTAAGCTTCCCCTGTGCACACAAGCCAGTTGAGGGATTTTGTTGTGTGATGAATCGATGCAGTGAAGTGGCAGTTGTAAAGGACATCTGTCCTGAGCTCAGGGAATGTCCCCGGAGCTGGCATTAACTGCCCCTGGCTGGCAACATTGGCAGAGGGGGGAATGGAGGACACTTTGAGGAATGCATTAGACCCACCTCTTCAGTGCTTAGCTCTCATGTATCCTATACATCATATATCAGGTCCGAAGCCTCAATTTTTCTATACTGGAGGACCATGAAGAGGTTTTTTTCTTTTTCCTCGAGTCCCTCAGAATTCAGTCCCTTGTACTGTTACTTACTTGTCTCCATGGCGCTGATGGTGTTGCGTAGACATGTGTTGGCTCCACACCTTACGGACCAGAATGTCAACCGGGTAAATTTTTGATAAAGTTACTGGGGAGAACTTCTGGTTTTCTGGTTTGTCAGTTTCTTGGAGAGGCTGGATCCAAATCTGAGCCTTTCCTATATTGCTACCACCATATTTATCTCTAAGCAGGGAGACTCCGATTAAATTACAGTGTACCTCTGTTAATGTGCAAGTATGGCAGTTCTCTTAAGTTTCATATTAGTTTTATTTTTCATGTGTTGAGTAATCATGCTCACACATCCAGAGCGTTGAGGAAAGAGCAGTGCACAGCAATTGCTGGATATGCATTTCAAAATTCCCCGTGGAAGATTGTCTAATTAGATTTAATGAGCTGGCTGGTGTGCGTGCATGTGCGTGTGCGCTTTCACCACCTCTCTCTGGCTAACAGGATCAGAAGTGCTCATGGGTGTCCAAGGTAAATTGGATGAGTACGTGGGAGAGATGTTTTTGCACTTGCGGAGTGCAGGTTTGAAGCAGACTTACCTGTGTTTCTCATGGCTGTGCTGTAATGAGAGACTTCCATTGTGGAGGTGAAGCATTTGATAATGCGGGTGGTAAATTGGAAGCAAGGTTTGCTGTGGTTTCAGCTGCTTAGGTGAGGAGGGATGGGAGCAGAGTATCTTTGATAGTTGATATCCCGTCCTCCGTAATGTACTTCCAAGAGCCGCGGGTGCAGGGAGGGAGCAGAGCTATAGTAGGTCACAGAACGTGTGCCACCAAGCTGCCAGGGGAAGGTTTTAATTTAACTGGAGACAAACAGTGAGGCTGGGATTTCAGTGGGTGAGGTGGATAGCAGCCATCAGGTTTGCACCTTGCTGTGTCTCTGGTCCTCTCCGCTGGCTGGTTTCCCACCCCTCCGTCGCCGGAGATGGCCCTGAGTTGACTGTGTGTGATTTGGCTTTTTTGCAAGGGTCAGGGCCATGGGTCAGTGCTCTGTTTCCAGGAAGGACCAGTCTGGGTAGAGAGCCATGCTGAAGGGTTGGCCATTTTAATGAGAGGTTTCTCTTTGTGTTTTTTCTTTTTTTATTAATTAACCTTTGTTTTCTGTCAAGAAAGCTGTCCCGAGGCATGACTTAGCAAGGCAAACATGCCCAGACAAAGGGAGCATTAAGCCTGCACAGAGGGAGGGGAGAGGGTTACACCTCTAATTACTTTGTGTGCATGTAATTTATTTTTTTTTCCCCAAACTTTGGTGAATGATGGGTCTTGAAAGGACTTGCCGGGGTTGGTGTGTGATTCACTGGGGCAGAGCGTGTTCTGGGCTGAAGCTGCGGGCTGTCTGGGCCCTGGATGCCACGGGCAGGCGATGCCCTCGTGCCAGTGTTGCTCATGCCTGAGTCAGCGCTTGTGCAGGTCAGGCTGCTCCTGAGCTGAGCACCAGGTGGTGGGTTTTGCTCCTCACGTCCCAGCCAAGCCAAACAGGAGGATGGAGAGGTTCAGTTCTGCCATATGAGCACTGTCTGGAAAGGAGGGGCTTGGGAACATCTGGAGTGGCATCTCTTGGTAGCAACGTACCTTTGTGGGTACTCAGAGCCATCCTGAGCAGAAGATCTGGAGCACTGAGCTGAAACACTGCTTCTGCCAACCAAGGGGCTCGAGAAGGAGACAGACCTGAACCTCTTTCACGCCTCTCTACCCCCAAATAGGGACACAAGCAGCGAAAAAGGGATCAGCGCTCTCTCACCCTACCAATGAGCACCAGCCTACAAACCACCCAACCTGCCATCCTGTCCCTTTCTCTGGTCTTCATGCCTGGCCCTGGAGCTCATGATAGACACCCAGGCTCTCCTGAACAAAATGGGACCTGGGTTTGGCTGGGAAGGGAGTTAGGGCTCATGATGTTCATGTGGGAAGCAAGAAGACGGAGGAAGGGGAACTAGGGTGGGGGTGGAAAATGGTGAATAAGCAGTTGTGGGGCTGGTGTTCAGGGAAGAGGAGGAGAAGCCGAGGCTGCCCAGGAGAGGGGAGGAGGAACTTATGGAGTGGGCTGCAGTCCTGGCCTCAAAGCCAATGGGTTAGGAGAGCTTGGCAGGGAGTTGTGGATCTAGTTTTAGGCAAACAATGTAAAATATAATGTGGAATTCAAGGAGGGAGCTCCAAAGCCAGTGGGCTTGGCTCCTAAAGATCCCACTGTAGGGAATGCATTTTAGACTGATTTCTATAAAGGTTTTCCCTTTCCCACTAGTTTTTGGATCCATTGACCAACTCCCTGCAGGTGGGGTGCTGCAGAGGTCTGACCGATGATTTAATTCCTGAAAGTTTGGTGAAAATCAATGGCCAGGTAGAGGAGGAAAGGCCCTGCTAGTGCCCACTTGGAGAGAAAGGCTGTAGTGTGGGTTCAACTATATATTCAACATGTGGGTGCTAGTGCCCAAGATGCCCCCATGGGTAGCACTGCTCCTGAGATGGCTGGCTCTCCCTTTGGGAAACAATGCACTTTCAGCACCAAAATCATAGAATCTTTTAGGTTGGAAAAGACCCTTAAGATCGTTGAGTTCAACCGTAACCCTAACGCTGACAAGTCCACCACTAAACCATGTCCCTAAGCACCACATCTACATGTCTTTCAAATACCTCCAGAGGTGGCGACTCAACCACTTCCCTGGGCAGCCTGTTCCGGTGCTTGATAACCCTTTTGGTGAAGAATTTTTTCCTAATATCCAACCTAAACCTCCCCTGGTACAACTTGAGGCTGTTTCCTCTTGTCCTATCACTTGTTACCTGGGAGAAGAGACCAGCACCCACCTCTCTACAGCCTCCTTTCAGGTAAAGAGCGGAAAGGTCTCCCCTCAGTTCCATGAATGGCGGCCTCTATTCCCTTCCTCCACCACCCAGTTTTCTATTCTCACCAGGTGAAATGCTTTGGACACCCACCTGCTCCCCTCTTGGGGACTGCTGCTTTTGAGGAAGGGTCCTTTGGGCTGTTGCTGAGAGGATATGTCATCCCCAGGGGTTTGGGGAGGCTGTTGGTCCCGCAGGGTATGGACACCTTCCTATGCATCCCAGCTGGACCTGGTAGGAGACAGGATGCAGGGGAAAAATGGGCCTTTGGTCTGGGTCAGTTTGGCTGGTTTTAGGGTCATATGGGAATACAGCGAGACTGGTATCTCCTAGGGGGCAATGTGGCCAGAAGAAATTCTTGCAGGGTCAGATTTTGCAAATTGAAAAAGCCAAACCCTGCTGTGGCAGCTGGGAAATGTAGGGGAGGGGGTCCTTCCTCCTGCTAGGTGGTTCCAGGTTTGCATCCTATAGCTTGAGAGATGGGGCTTCCTCACTTCTGGATATGCCACTCAATAACTTGAGCAGATCTTTCTGTTGGGACTCTTTTTTGTTTGTTTGTTTGTTTGTTTGTGTTTGTGTTTGGTTTTTTTTTTCCCCTTCCGCCCTTGCTTTTCCAGCCTTCCCATCTTCATTTCACCAAGTCCTCTTTCCTGTTGGGAGGTGATCCCATGCTTTAATAAATCTCAGCATTTTAGAGAAAATATTTGTCAGCAGATTCCCCCAAATATCTCTTATGTTGGTTTCATTAGTGAAAAAATGTCTCTAGCAAAAGGGAGTGAGCATCTTTGCCATTTCAAGCCAATCTTTGTCCAGCCAGGGTGGGGAAATCTGTCTGCAGCATTGCCTGTTTTGTTCCCCCAGCTCTTCTCTGCTGGTGCAAGATCAGTTGCATCTTACAGCTTGCAACAGGGTTATAAGTATTTTTATTTTTTGGGGGGAGGGGGGGGAACCCACCCAACTTTCTGGGGGTTCTTCCATTAAGTGGAGCTGAGGGACTGCAACAAACTACCTCTTTTGCAGGAATCCCTTTTGGCTTGAAAGGAATTATTCATGCAGTTATGCAATCCCTGTTGAATTTTCAATTTGTCACAGTTTTCCTCTGTCCCCTCCCTTTTGTCCACCAGCCCAACTAGGCTCCTGCCGAGTCTCTTCAATGACTGACATGCTTTAGAAAAAGTCCTAAGTGTAGGTGCAGTCCTGATCTGGCAACGATCCGTGTCTGAGATCTCTGCTTGGAGCAAGTGGCTGCGGTGCAGAATGTGGGTCTAACGTCTCTCCCAGTTTAAGGTTACCCCAGACAGGAGGGAAAGCCATCATTTTTCATCAGGAATTCTTTTCTGAGAGGCTGCGGTTGCCTGGTGTCTCAGCTTCCCTCCCTGCATCCGTGTGGGAAAGCCGCTAGCTTTTCCAAGCAGTTCACATTCCTTGCAGGAAGAAATCTCAGAAGCAGAGGACTGCATGATCCTCTGCGGCTATAACCTGAACGTGGTCCCAGCGCAAAGGTATTGGGAAAAGCTCGGGAGCATTTACTTTACTAATATTGGCTCAGATGGGTGGCCGCTGAGCTCAGTGTTGTATTTTGCTCGAGCAATTTCAGATGCGGGATGGAGGTGTTCACTGCTTATCCTGATGTAGGAGAGCTCTGCCGTTTGCAATAGGAACCTGAGCTGCTGCTGCCACCTGTTAAATCTCAAATAAGAGCCTACCTGTGCTACGCATCAGTTTAAAAGCATAGTTTGGCACAAATTATTGCTTCTTTAGTTCTGTGTGAAAATCCTCCACTTCCAGGGAACCTGCATGGGCTTTGAGCCTGCGTAGGTCTGAGCGTCAGCATCCTGCAGGGCAGAGGTCTCTCCTGTTGGCAGAAGCAGGGCCGTTGAGCACAAGCCTGCTCTTCCTCCACACCAGCTGTGAAACAAAATGGCTTAGCCTAAATCACCCCAGATGCTTGAGTTTCCTATGAACAGGCTAATGTGGAAGCGAGGGGCTGGATCTGTTGAGACTCCTGGGAGCACCGCATGCGGGTGGCCGCCGGGGTTTAGCTGGTGGCCCAGGAGCCTCCTCTGAGCTGGGCACGAGTGCCCTGTGCCACCGCAAATGCACTTGCACCAGGGCTGCTCTCTGGTCAGGGGGATCCTGGGCGCGTGTACCCTGGTGGGATGGCAGGGAAGGCTCCTCCTGCGCCCTTGCTGTTGCCACAGGGTCCAGTGGTGGCAGAGTATCTGCAACAGGAATATGGGGATGGGGTTGTCCTGAGAAAATGGTGTGTGTGCGGGCTCCTTCACTCCCATGTGTTTCCCCCTCTGGAGGGGAGGGGGGTCTGAGCTGTGGGGTGGCCTGGCGTTGAAGAAGCCATGCAGCGGGCGATGCCTGGGCAGCACCGACACACAGGTTGCCTCTGATTCACGGCGGTGATGCAGATGTCTGTGGGATGTCAGCTGGAGCTGAACAGCTGTGAGATAGGGTAATGTGGATTATTTTTTTCATGTTATTCCTTCCATTCAATACTGTGCAAGGATCAGTGGAAGGGACTACAGATAACAAAGCTAGCTGTTGCCATTCACAAAAGCATTTTCTTCCGACCCCCTAAAAGCTCCAGCAGGGAAAATAATAAAAATTCATTGGTGTTCTCGTTTCCAGGGTGTTCATTCCTTGGAGATGCACCAAGATGGTGGAATAGGAAGATCTAAAGGAGGATGTACATCTCCTGGGGCTGTGGTCAGGAGTCTGAAGAACTGTTTAAAAATACATAAAGCAAAGCCAATCAACCCTTCCCTGAAGGCGACTTTTGCTGCTCTCCCTTGGTGCAGACAGGCCTTGAACCTGACACCCCCATTTTTCCCTGTGCTGATTTCTGTTACTAATTTCTCTTGCCGCAACAAGTGTTAAAATCCCAGCTGCTAAGCAGCAGGCCTGGGCTGTGTTTCAGCCCCCCCTCCCGCTCTCCCCTCCTCCCGCACTCCCCTTCCCAGGGGCTGTCGACGTGCCTGTGCCTGCATCCTTTGTGCTGTGTCCTCCATCCTGACACAGCTTTTTCCTTTTTCTCTTCTCTCCCTGTGCCTCTCTCATTTTTGAAGGGTTCCGGCTGGGGATGCGATGGGTGGTGGGGTTTTTTAGGGGTTGACAGAGTTCCCTGAAAACGGTCCTAACCTGAGGAGAGAAGAAACCTTGTGAGAATATTTGAATTACTGACTGGTTTGATGGCCTCTTGGGTGATGTGGCACAGGGGCAAATACTGCTCCTTGCAGACCTTGGAGTTGGGAGGCCTCTCACCTGTAGAAGGTGCCCCAAAATTTTTCAGTTTCAGCGTGGCTAGCCCAGCCATCTGGCAGGGTCCCCTAACCCCCTCTGTTTCGTTTGGGTCCTAAAATTGCTTTAAGTGAATTCAAACTTAATTCCTCCTGCTTGATCCAGCCCTGTCCCCGGGTTTCTTCCACGTGGGATGTGCTGGAGTCACAGACACGTGGGAACACCTCCAGGTCTGGATGGTGTTTGGGGTAAAACACACCATTTCTCTCTGTGGGGTTGCCCATCTCTGCCCCTTCCCCAGGGTGCTGCCCCGCTGGCATCATGCAGGCAGGGACCACATCTCCTTGCCGCGGCCTTTGCGAGGTGAGCAACTGGCTTTCTGCTTGCCCGCGGGCTGCTCGGTAACAGGTCTGTCCCCACTTGTCCCTGCCACCGCCTGAGCCCCAGGGACGGGGAGGGCAGGCGGGATCCCCTGTGCTGCTCCAGGGCCTGACGCCAAAGCTCTCGGCATCTTCGCTTAGCACAGGCGTGTGCGTGCATGTGTTTTGGGAGACTGGGTTTGCTCTGCCCATTCTTTGCCCCTCCCCCACCCCTTAAAATTCCCAAATCTTAACGTTTTTGATGCCTGTCGTGTACATGCACGCTCTGTGTATCCAGAGCGCTCTAAGTATCTGATTACACTCAAAGTGCAGATCCTTCCCCCTTAATGTCTCTGCGGTGTGCCATGCCGTATTAACTCTGTCAGGAGGGCATCTGGGCGATAGAGTGCAAACATGGTCCTTGTTTAGCTCTTGCACTCAGTAAAGACTTCTCTTTCTTGTTTTAAAGCAATGTACTGACTGTCCCGTTTTGAGCCTGGCTTACTTCCAAACAAGCCTTGTGTGTGGGCACGTGTGGATTATCTTTGTCTCTATGGCTACCCTGAAAACTTTTGAACCAGAAAATTCACTGGAGGGATCGAGCTCTAACATACTGGTTTCCTACAGCTTTTTTGAAAGTAGTTGCTAGGTGGTGGGACTGTACCTTGCTCATGTCTCCACGATGCAGCAGAAACTCAGCCCGTATTAGACATCAGAGAACCAACAATCAGCTCTCAAGCACAGTCTTAGGAAAGAGCTACATAAAAAAAAACACCAACCCTTAAAAATCAAGCTTTGTCAGTTCTATCACTCCAGTGTATTAATATTAATTAGGTCATTCTACTAATTACCTGTTCATCTCTATGTAAGGAGCGATTGATAGCTTGCTGATGGGTCCCAGCTGGAAACAGTAGAGCACGAGAAACAGACCTTGAGAGTCACGTGTGGGCAAGAGGGGGTTGATTATCACCTCCAAAAGCTCTTCTTTCTCGGGCTTTTAAATCATTTTGGCAATCCCTAAGGTCACATGTGGAATGGAGAAGTGCTCTCTCTGATGAGGGTTAAACATGTGCTTTTTAAGAGAGAATTAGCGCATGTAAGCTATTCACTGGTGTGTGCCTGCTAAGAGCTGCTGTCAACATTTTGAGAAGATAACAAGTAACAGCAGTTACAAATATCATCATCATCATTACTGTGTTTTGGCTTTTTTCAGGCACCTCCCCACTTGGGCATTTAAAGATGTTTCTAATTAGTCACTGTTTCTGGCTCTGGGAGGTGACTTGCTGAGTCTCCTGTTGTAGTGATGTCTCTCTTCTGGGCCTCTCTGGAGCTCATCCTGGGGTGAGCATTGTTTCTGCTCCTCTCATGAAGATCATGCACTCTGCGGTGAGCATGAGGAGCTAAAGTAGGGGACCACCTTGTGTTATCGCGTTTCCTGTGGGTGTTAGGTCTCTTAGAGGGGTGATGTTCATTAGAGACTCATCGGCTTGTCTTGCACCATCTGTTGGATGCGCCAACTCCTTTTTCTTTCTCTGCCTTTTCCAGCTGCAGTGGCATACAGCTACTGTCTGGCACCAGCAATTTTTCCAGCTCCACTTTGACTCTGGGTGCTTCCATGCTAGGCTGGAATTTGGGGATGGGTAACGGTCAGGAAGGAAGGACTTCACAGAATCATAGAATGGTTTGTGTTGGAAGGGACCTTAAAGATTCTCTAGTTCCAACCTTTCTGCCCTGGGCAGGGACACCTCCCGCTAGACCAGGTTGCTCAAAGCGCCATCCAACCTGGCCTTGAACACCTCAGGGATGGGGCATCCACAACTTCTCTGGGCAACCTGTTCCAGTGCCTCACCCCGCTCAGGGTAAAGAATTTCTTCCTAATAACTAATCTAAATCTACTCTCATTCAGTTTAAAACCATTACTTCTTGTCCTATTGCTACACTACCTGATAAAGAGTCCCTCCCTATCTTTCCTGTAGGCCCCCTTTAAGTACTGGAAGGCCACAATAAGGTCTCCCCAGCGCCTTCTCTTCTCCAGGCTGAACAGCCCCAATTCTCTCAGCCTGTCTGCATAGGAAAGGTGCTTCAGCCCTCTGATCATCTCTGTGGCCTTCTTTTGGACTTGCTCCAACAGGCCCGTGTCCTTATGTTGGGGGTTGGATGGTACTCCAGGTGGGGTATCACAAGAGCGGAGTAGAGGGGGAGAATCACCTCCACGTGTAGTCTCTTGTCAGTCTTTCTAGACTGACTATGGCAGTTGGGTCCTATGGGTGACTTCTCAGCCTGTTTTTAAACAAACATAAGTGGTGACATTCCCCATGTTTCAGTTGTTCCATTCCATGCCCGGTGTAATAATTTTTGAAGCCATTTAAACTATTTGTTAGTCATTTTGTGAAAATCGGCAGAGATGAGACCCTTTTAATACTTTGAATTTGACATCAGAGAACTGCATGGAAAGCATTCATCCGTGCCGGTCCCCTGGACAGCCGGCCTCCTTGGTTCTGCTCCCTGGAGGATCCACCAGTTCATTGTCATTTTGGGCAGAAGAGATGCTGAAACTGGCCTCGGCCTCCCCCAACCCAAGAGTATTCTGGTAGTAATCTGGCCATTTTAAGACAATTGTTCCTTTCTGCCTTGTCAAACCTTTTCTTTCCTATTCTCTGTATTCTCCCTTAGAGCTTCTGCCGCTGCTTCCACCCCTGCTGGTGGCAGGTTGACATCTGTCAGACCTTCCTGGTTCCTTCCTCGGCTCCCTGGGCCCAGTTTCCTTTCTCTAAGTGTTTCTTGATCATGCAGCAAAGTGCAACCTTCAAGTTCAGTATAAGCTGCTATAGAAACTGCCGTAGTCCCCAGAGGTTCATCCAGGTGGGAATCTTCATTATGGAATGGGTTCGGACTGGTGCTTATTTGGCATCAGAGCAGAAGTGAGGACAGGGTCACAAACTAACATTGCTCTCAGAAAAGAGACAGCAAAAGCTTGGTCCAAGATGTGGAAATAAGGAGGGGAAACAAAGAAAAGAGGGAAGAGTGTCCTTCCCTGAAACAAGAGCTATTGTTGCTCAAAGCAGGGAGTGAAATAACATTAGATATAATTGATGTTATGGCATAAGTGGTGGAGACAAGGAAACAGAAACATGGAGGTACGTGCCTCTGGACATCTGTATGTGAACAAACAGCTGTCTCAGGAAGAAATTCATTTGTCCTGGATAGAAATTACTGTGGATGGGAACTGGTTAGGGCAGGTTTACTTCAACAAAAGGTTGCATCATGCAGCCTTTTTTCCCTCCCTGTAGGCTATCTGGGGATTTCCTGGCTGATCCTGCTCATGCTGCTTTCCCTCGGTGCTTGAGATATCTCTAATAGGTGCTTGTGAACAGCTGTGGTGGAAGAACGCAGAGCTGGCCTAACTCATTAAAGAAAAATGGGTTCATAGCAACTAAGGTGATTGGGGGCATTAATCAGTGCCTTCAGTGGAAGATGAGGGTTAGTTGTTTCATTTTCTTTTCATTGCAGCCTACCGAAGGCACGATGGATCTGGTGAGATAGGTGTATGGCTGTTGTATTCATGGAAGCAATGAAATAAGATTCTCCACTGCCCTTGGCAAGAGTCCTTTGCCCTGCTGTGTTGCTTCAGCAAGGCGCTCTCATCTTCCAGTCATTAGTCATCCTCTTGTTATTTCATTTTGTGTAAGAGATTGTAACCAGCTGAGGAGATAGGGCAACATGAGAGACCAGGCTGCATCATATACGGCTGTATTGTTCCTTTGTCTTTGCCTTGTCCTCCTTCCAAACCCATGGCCGTCGAGACCATACAATAGAGAGCAGGCAAGAGCATTCTTTATGGTGGGAGGAGCAGCCAGTTTGAATTTGTGCAAGTTAAGTTGCCTAACCCTGGAGTTACACTATCCGTTGTGGAAAAAACAAGTCCGGAGCCTGGGACTCTATTCCCAGCTCTGCCACTGATGCCTGCATGATCTTGAGCAGATGACCCTGAGTTGCTCTAGCTCGTCTGTCTGCTGCATGTAAGCATTGTGATGGTGCAGTGTTGATTTCGGAGAACTTTGAAACCTTGATGCATTCAAGGAGAGTAAAGGCTGTGGGCTGGAGGACTTCTGCATAATGTGGCTGGTTACTGCAGCCTTTGAGTCACCCAGGCCCCAGGAGGTTCAGCAGGAGCAGGTGGATTCGAGGGAACTCAGCTTGTGGACCTGAACCTGAAGATCCATATTAGCTAATCCAGTCATGAAGCAATGAGATTAGGGGTGCTCAGCTCTTCCCTTAAAGCCTGTCTGTTTTTCTTTGATGAAGAAGTCTTTAGGAGACAAGATTATCTCTAAATGGGTTTGTTCAGCAAATTGTATGCTGGGACTCTGTTGTCCTGAAGGGACCTCAGGTCAATGTGTTCATCTTAAGTGATAACAACAGTGTTTGACAAAGAGTAGTATTAGATTTATCATTTCTAAGAGGCAGTGTGTGATCTCCTGGGGTCTTACGGTTCTTCCAGGACCAAACCTTGGTCCTTCTGAAGCTGTTCGCTGACTGGGAGCAACTTTCTCCCCATGAGTAAATAGCTCATTACTGCCTGACTTTTCTCAGAGGCAAGTTGAAGACTACAGTTGCCTGTTACGTGCTTAGGCTCACTTATGTTTTGGCACGTACACCTCTTTGATATGAAAAATGGCTGGGCTGAGAAAATGCAAATCACTTTTGCAAAATCGCTGATTCTTTTTGTATGGGAGGAAAAAAAGACGCACCCAAATCTTTCCTGAAAGTCCCGAGTTTGAGGAGTGTCCAACTTCTGCCGCACTCAGTAATGACGGTGGCTGGTGCCAAGTAAGAAACAGGAGTTTTTCAGCAGGTAACAAGGTGGTACGGTTAGGTGGATTGTGTTTGGTGCTGTGGGGAAACAGCTGCGTTTCCCCCACCCTGCTGGGTGGCTTGAGGTGGGAGCCATGTCAGGGTAAGCATCCAGAAGCAGCTGTCTCTCCGGGCTTTCTGCAGGGGGTCAGCTTTGCTTAAGCTGCGTAGCCTGAGATAAAAAGCAAGTCAGATGCACAGCTCAGGGTTAATGCCTGGGGTTGTCTCAGTTTGGGCAGCTGCAGTGTGTGAGGGTTTTTTTGTGAGGAGGCAATCTTTGGAGCGAGGCAGGTGAGGCAATTACCACAATCCTTCTCCTCTCAAATTTCACTAAAAGGTTCCAGCCTTTGCAGGGCTGAAGAAAGAAAGAAACCTGACTTCCTCTGCCTCACACACCACCCCCC
>VYZM01003151.1:38223-55813 GCA_013398915.1 Dromas ardeola | reverse complement strand
TTTTGCTTTAACCTGTATGTGCAGAGATAATAGCGTGCCAAAATAAAGTGGAGTTATTTATGTGGCACTAAAAGCACAGTCAGTGTCAGAGCAAGGGTCTTGCACCTAAATAGCTATTCAGTGTGGCTAGATGGCTGTCCTTGCCATAGTTACAAGGACTTCCTTCTATCTGCTGGCTTGATGCTAATAGTCATTCTGTCAAGGATGGGATTTTTATGATCCCTTTTTTATAGATGTGCACTGCTGGATAGAGTGATAAAATTACTTCTTCAAGGTCTCTTAAGGAGGGTGAAGCAGTGTAGGAAGGCTTGAATCCAATTCTTTTGAATCCCAATTCATGAACTTGGCCCTGAGACTGTTTATGGGACCTTCCTGGTGTCAGGATTGACTTCCCAGAACTCAGCTATATTGCACCAGCGTAAACTGCCTTAAGCAGATTATAGCCAGGGCCACATTAGCTGCTTTCAAGGACTTTACTGTAAAACACAGTGCACAAAAACTGGAGTGGGAGCAGGAACAAAGACAGTACTGAAAGCAAAGCTCTTTGGCCTCACAGTGAGTAACAGAGTGGGCACCGGGACTTTCTTAGTCTACCAGAATCCATTTTTGTCTTAGTCTAATTCATCCTCTTTCCTTTGCATTTCCTCTTTTTTTTTAGATAACATTGGTTTTGATGAAGAAACGTGCCAGAGCCTGTGACTTCCATGACAAGTCCATTCACAGTCCCTCACATTGAGGCAACACTCCTGACTCCTTCTCAAACAGACCAAAGTTGAGGACACCAGTGGCAAAGACTACTTCAGTGAAGGGTTTTTGTGGTGGTGTTTTTTGTGTGGCGGTGTGTTTTGTTTTCTTTAATAGTATTCTCAGAAAGGAGAAGGGTCTGGGTGGCTGTGATCAGAAGTCAAGGGCTGCAGAGTTGGTGACACCACAAGCACTCGCATGTAGACTGTGTGGACTGGTAATGTTGTTGTCCTATTTGTAGTAGGCTAAAGACATAGGCAAGGCAAGCTTTGTGGGGGAAGGGTAAACTCTCTTATTAGGCTGGTAGCCAAGCCTTCAGGTACACGAGTTGGTCTGGAACAGAGACAGCAATCTTCAAAGCTACATTCAGTTTGAGGGGCAAATACTCTGAGCTTAATGAGATAGGTTGATCAGGTAAATTGTTGGAGAGAAAGGTAGTTCATACCTGCATATGAGAGGGGTGTTAGCAAAAAAAGTGCAGTTAAGGAAACTACCTTCTGTGGGGAAGAGAGAGAGAACCTAACACCTATTGAACATGGGGTTAGCTGGGAGGAGGCGGGACAGAACTACTGCAGGCAATAAAGCCAATCTCCCTGTTGAAATCAGGATTTCTAGAACCTGGCAGGGTTATAAATGCTTGTTTCCAAGCTTGCCTTTTGAAGGTGTTTTATGGGTCTCTCTTGAGGACCACGGCCGAGAGGTCAGAGGCTGCCCAAATAAAGGAATGTGCCTTTTCATAGCATCAGTAGCTGAGTTGTAGGACTGCTTAAAATTTCTGAGTGCTCAAGAGGAGGCTGGGGAAGTTAATGGGGGCTAAAATCCCCTCAGTTTTCCATCTCCACCCACTTTTGTCTACTGTGGGAGATAAGGCTATGTTGACCTGTGGTCTGAGCTGGTACAGTTGTTCCTGTGATGGGATGGTTGTTTCGGGAGACATCCTGGTGACAGGACCACTTGAAGGTATTCACAAAATACCTTAGGAGACTAAGTACCTTGGGCAATAGCCATGGGAGGATAGATAGATAGAGCTGCTGACTTTGAAATGAGGGGTGGCAGGAGTTGTGTGGATAGATCTCTCTGTAATGTTATTAGAAAGATAAATGTTACCAAAATAATATTGCTGTGGGAACTTAGGAATGTATCTTAATATCTAGGAATACACATTGGCAAACACATTGTATTAATAAGGTAAAACAGATATTCCTGGATGCGACAGCCCAGATTTTTTCATTAAATAGTAACAGCACCAGCAAATGGAGGTGCTATTTTAGGTTTTGTTTTGGTAACTAATGTTGACGTTACAGGAGGGCCTGGTTGTACAGAGGAATCTTGGGCTTAGTGCTCATAAAATGGATTCCTTTTAAATTAAATGGAAGCCTAAACAAAAGTAAGTCTGGAGCTAGGATACTTGTCTTTGAAAAGGGCAAACTTTGAAAAATGAAAAAACCTGGCGGGTGAAGTCATCTGGGCAGAGAAGCATGAGAACTTGAATGCAGAGGATGCAGAGCCTCTCTAATTCAGAGGTGCAGAAACTATTTGGACCAGGGATCCCAAGCAAAGGAGGAAAACACGGCAGGCTTCAGGCTGAAGCTGGTGAATAGCCACCTTAAAAAGGATAGTTGGGATTAAACAGAGCGTCTGTAAGGAATGGAAAAAAAAGACTAATCGGCAAAAAAAGCAATGTCTTGGAGGTCAGGAGGGGTAGGGATAAAATGAGAATTGCCAAAAGTCAAGCTGCGTTAGGCCTGGCAAAGGAAATTAAAACAAATAGCAACAGGTTTCTCAGCTATATAAATAAAAAGAGACTTGAAGCTGCTGTGCAGTGAGGACCAACTGGAGATTAAAGATGATCTAGGTATGGCTCCAGTATTAACCAAACTTCACTTCAGTGAAGCTGGAGGGGATGAGGACATGGAAGCCTTGAAAACTGAGGGGAAAAATGAAAGTCAAAGGACTAAAGTGGTTGAAATCAGATGGAAAGCAGAGGCCAGGAACACTGACCCCACTTCCTGAAGGGACCAGGACAAAAAAAAAATAAATCACTCTCATGAATAAAAATGTTTAGGTCATGGTGGTAAATAGGAGACAAGGACCCAGTTTTTAAGATTGCCAGTGGTGGGGGAGTGATTCAAACAGATACAGACCCATTAATCTAACTGACACTGTAGCAGATCTGGAAGACAGAGTAATAAAGGACTTGAAGGTAAATGCCAAACAGATGAAGCAAAGGTAGATCATGCCAGGCTGAGCTGATACTTGTGCCTGATTACACTACCCTTCTTTTCTGAAAAATCAGTTGTCTGGTCTGCGTGACCTCTTGTGGAGCAGTACATATAAATGCGTGTGAGAAAATACTCCTTTAAAATGGGGACAAGGGATCTCTGCCACTTCAGTTTGAGAAGTGGGAGGTGAGGGAGTGACAGTGCCTTGTGCGGGGATGGTGGGGTTTGGCTGCAGAGGACCCCAGGGATAGGATGTGAGGTGCACCTGGGTGTGGGTTTGCAATGATGGCCCTGGTGGAGACGGTAGGTGTGAAGGTGTTGAACGTTTGTGATTGCACTGAGTTCGTATCA
Source organism: Dromas ardeola (assembly GCA_013398915.1). Lineage (NCBI taxonomy): Eukaryota > Metazoa > Chordata > Aves > Charadriiformes > Dromadidae > Dromas > Dromas ardeola. The sequence continues at coordinate 52,496 of VYZM01003151.1, read as the reverse complement.
TTGTCAGGGAGAGAGAAAGCTCGGGAAAACTCTTTAGGATGAGTGATGTGGAGGGATGACAGGGTCAGGAACGGGATAAAACAGAATAGCGCAGAGTGCTGGGATGGGCAGTAAAAGACCAGACTGGAGACTTTGATGAACGGGACGCTTGCTAGTACAATCCCTCAGTGGACAAGTAAGACCTGTGTGTTTTAGTCAATCCCAGGGTGAGGATGGACTGCCATTTGAGTTCTGCTTTGCAACAACCACCCAGGCTCACCCTATATCCAGGGAGAAGCATCCCACAGGGGGAGGGAAGCGTTAACCCCTCTGAAAGCAGCTGACAAGCCCTTGGCTGCTTGAAAAAATGGATGTGGGCAGGCGCAGGTGCAGGGACGAGCTCCAGGGGAGCTGGAGCATGTGCCACGGGGAGGGCTTGGCAGGGGAGGACTTGGCTGCTCCCTCGAGATACAGGAGGGAAACAAAGACAGGGAGGGGAAAGAGTGCCATGAGCTAGAGAAGAGTGCTGGCACGAGGACAGCATACCATAACTCGTCCCTAATAATATCCCATCAAGAAAATGCGGCATCTTCTGGCTGGAGCACTGTCCTTCTAGGACATCTCCAGGTGAAACCTCTAGGGCAGGACAGATGCTTTTCTATTTCCAAGGAGGGTGCCACGATGTGGCTGATGGCAAGTCCCATATCCAGTGGCTTAGGAGGCCCTTGCACTAGTCCCAGGAACAATTTTGGTTTTCCCTTAAACAAGAATATTTAAAAAAATTTTTTTGCTTAGTTTTATTTGTAGGCCTAGCAGGTTTTTTTTCAGTGCACAGGGAAATGTAGGGCTGACCTTGCCATGCTAATGTTCCTTTGGCTTGGCAAGAGGGAAGTTTTGTCACGGGAGAGTGGTTGTTAAAGATCAATATTTATCCACCAAATTCAAAATAAAATTGTGCTCTCAGAATTTGGGGTCTAGTTCAAAGTACGCTTGGATCTAGGCTAAAGTACTGTTCCTCTTTGACAATAAGTCACTGTACTGAATTTTCAAAGGAAATGGAGATGTAGAGATTTTTTTGCTGTCTTTGTTAATACTGTTTTCTAGGTGCAGGACCCCAGTCTGTATGTTTTCTTTTTTAAAATAGATTTTATTTTTAATTGTAGCAAGCCAAGCAGCATGACATACTCTGACCTAAAGCAAGTTTCCATGTATTTATTTTTTACTGAGATTTTATTGCTCAGCATTTCAGGGTAACAGAAGTGTCTTACATGTTTGTTTTCTGTAGGCTCTAGAGTTTGCCCTGCAGCCAAGCCAAATTATTCCAGCTTTGGGGGAAACTGAAGTGAGGAAATCTGTACTTTGTGACCTTAAACTTTCAATGAAAGGGGATTTGGGGGATGGAGAGATGGCAAGTGCTCAAAGAATGGATATTTGCAACGAGAAAATTGGGGAAGACTTTAAAACAAAGCCCTTGTTAACTAGATAATGTGGTAAATTTAGGAAGCCCTCGATAGAGAATCGGTTGCTAAAGAGGAGGTATCAGGTACATCATCTGAGGCCAACAGCCCCCGACAGAAACAGGGAAAAGGATAGCTGGCATCTCTGATACTTTAATTGCAAATGAAACAAAAGCTGGCAGGCGAGAAATTGAGAAGTGTCACATGCCTTTAAGGTCTCCAGAAGGCTCTTCCCCAGCTTACAGTGGTCCTTTGTAGGCTGCTGTAAAGTGATTTATTCCTGTTACTCGGTGAGGGTTGGATTTTAGGCATTTGCTTCTCCCCACCTCCAAGCTTCCCCTGCACAGCCGCGTTGCCTTTGGGGCAAAGGAGCAAGATGCACTTCAGACTATTTATGGCTCATTCTACAGTTTCATTCTGGGAACATCCCAGGGAGGCTGATGGCTGTTTCAGCGCCAAATATTCATCAGCCTTCTGCCACTTTCCAGTTAATTTGTCTGGATGACTCCTCTGATGACTTCTCATATTTTCCACCACCTGATGCTTTATTAAGAGGTTGTTCCTTTGTCTGTCTCTGAGGCTGTTTCGTTGTATCAATGCTGCCTCATTTCCTGTCTGATTTAAGGATTCATGCTAACCTCATCAGTCATGGCAACTGATCAAGGCCATTTTTGTAAGGAATCATCATCTGGAGACCTCCATCCCATGCTCACCAGCTCCACAGTAGCAGGTTTGATCTGACCACTGCCCTTTTCTTTGGCAGCGGTACTTCGGTTTAGGGGTCAGCCCATGTGATGTCAGGTCTTCTCCTTGGTGCATCCATCTCTGGTACTTTTTGGGTTCATTTTTCACAGCTTTAAGGCCAGAAGGAGGGTTTCCCATCCTTAAGCCTGACTCTTGGTCCAGTTCAGACCACAGATTTTTGCTGTGTGAATTGCTGTTTTGACTAGAGCACTACAAAAGACATTCGGTTTTTGACTTCAAAATCACTCACAACAGGCAATGCTATCACAACCCTTTTGTAAACTGTCAGTGGCTAATTAGTTGGATTGTCCATGTCTGTCTCGTCCAGTAAAATCATCCCAGTAACAGCTGACTATTTGCAAGTGTCATTAATTCCTTTCTGTTCTTCATATACTGAACTATAGGTGAAGTCAAATTTTCCCTGGTTGCTCTTTTTCCTTCTTAGTATCTTATCTGACCAATTTCTCCTGCTTTCTTCTGTGGCGCTCCATTACAGCTGTATTTTAGGAATGAAGAAGCAGCTTGTAGGGAATTTTCTCTACAGGTTTTATTCAGTTTTGCTTTTCATTATTGATTAGCAGTTTCCATTCTCCTCTTCTCTTACACTCCATTAATAATAAATATTTATGCTGCCCCATCAATTTACATAGTATTTACATAGTATTATAGCAGCCTTCCAGTACCTAAATGGGGCCTACAGGCAAGATGGGGAGGGACTCTTTATCAGGGAGTGGAGCGATAGGACAAGGGGTAACAGTTTTAAACTGAAAGAGGGGAGACTTAGATTAGATATTAGGAAGAAATTCTTTACTGTGAGGGTGGTGAGACACTGGAACAGGTTTCCCAGAGAAGCTGTGGATGCCCCATCCCTGGAGGGGTTCAAGGCCAGGCTGGATGGGGCTTTGAGCGACCTGGTCTGGTGGGAGGTGTCCCTGCCCAGGGCAGGAGGGGTTGGAACTAGATGATCTTTAAGGTTCTGAACCATTCTATGATTCTGTGGACATCAAAAGAGGCAGAGCTCTGCCCCACCAATTTCTGGTCGTTCCATGCATCTCCTGTGCTGTTGGGGGGGCACTGGGAGCAGAGATGCTACAGCTTTGCTGGGGAGTACCCAAATACTGGAGGTGCTGAGTGCATTTTGCACCTTTGGAGCTCCCTGGGAATGGAAGACCTTCCTAACTCTCCTTGAAAGAGAGGGGAGGACAGAACTGCTGGTGATACTTCATGCAGAGAGAGTGAAGTACTCTGGTAATTTGCTCAGTGTGTCTAGAAGGGCTGGCCCATGCGGTGCATTATGCAGTCTGGTCTGTGTATGGAGAAGGCAGTTGCCATTAAAAACCCGCTGATCTTTTGTTCTCTGGGTGTTGGACCGTTGCATGATGAGACCCAATGACAAAGTTGGCAGGGCTTGCTCAGCCTGCTGCATGGGGTCCCCCTCTGCTGGGGCAGAGGACCCAGCCCGAGTCCAGGGAAACCGGACCTGCCAACTCTGCCGTCTCGGCTGCTGAAACAAATCCTGTCTTTGAATGCTCCCTCCCTGCAGAATTTGCATTACCGCTCCTGTGAGATGTTAAACGCCACCAGTAACTCTTCACTGCTGACTACAAACCCATCCCTCCAGGGCGACCTGTTTGCTGCTCCTCCAGGCACACTTTCTAAGAGATGCAGGAGGCAGACGTAGTGAAGCGAGTCTGTAACTCAGCTATTGCAGCTTTAGGGATGTCACTGGCCTGGAAGAACTTGATGATGAACAGTTCTGTGTCTGTGTAGGGACCAACACAGTGAAACCCGTAGAAATGAGATCAACCGAAGGATTTTCTTACCCTGGTGTTCAATAGGAAGAGTCAAATGCAAACATGATGATTGCAAGCGCATGTGGCTGTCCGTCGTGAGGCCTGTTCAGTGCAAACTGGGTTTATCTCTTTGCCAAGAGCAACACACTTTTTTCCCTTTAACCCTCAGCAAGCCTTCCTGCTTTCACCTGGCTGACACATCATGGTTTATTTAGCAAAAGCAAAGCCAAATAAAGGCAGAGGGAGCGGAGTGAGGGGGGCCACGGCTGGGCTTTGTGAAAGGCAGGGATGGGTCAAGGGAGAAAACAATTAGGAAAAAGCAAGTGTTTTGGTGCAGAGTTTTAGAGTGGGGCTTGTAATGTTCAGTGGTAAATAGCTGGTTAATCAATGCCAGATTGTCTGTTGGACGTCCTCTTAATTACTTCAACCTGTGCCAGACACTGATATCCTTGAATCCTGAAAAATCCCATTAGGTGCTTTCGTTGGGGCCCAGCCAACATGCTTCGCAGGCTTTTGAGAGAGAGAAGCTTGTGACGAGAGCGAGCGCCGATGGGCTGGGGCCGTCGGGGCAGCGACGGGGTGGCACTGGAGGGGTCTGTCCCTGTGTCAGGAACACCCCGTGCAGCTTGTCAGGGAGATTGCAATGAATCCCTTGCTCTGGGGTGGTGTCCCGACTCTCCAATTAGACAGGCAGCAGTAAGAACTGCTGCTGCTGCTGTTTTCCATGTGCTTTGGCTTTGTTCCTGTGCCCTCGGCTTGTGCCAAGGCCTTCTGTATTTGTGAAAAGGCCAGGCATTTTTCTTTCTCTTTAAAGAAGAGGTGTCCTGGGTCCCAGCTCCTCGCGAGGGCTGCGGTTGATTTTTGGAGGCGTGATGGAGATGTGCGTGGCACACAGCAGGTGCACCTTGCTTTCTGAAGGTCACCCCTTGATTAAGGGGTCTTCAAAACCTGTCTCAACAGACCATGAAGACCTGCACTTTGGTGTTTAGGTCTTTCTGCTGACTTGTTCCTGTGGGCTGAGATGGAGAGCTATGAAATTGTGAACAGGGGGAGGAATGAGAAGATCACTATTTTTCAGTTTCCTTAGGCATCCTGGGAAAAGATCAAGCAGCACATCTTGGGGAGCACGGCACAGAATTAAACCATGACAGTCATCGCTGTAGGAAGTTGGAAATGTCCTTGATTTAAATGGCTTCTAAAAGGAAGTACAGAAATTCACAGAGGGATAGCTGGCTATACAATATGAAGATCCGCGTGCGGCCTCTGGCTCGAAATGTCCCTATGCCATTGGTTTCCAAAAGCAGAAGAACAGATCAGCCCTTACGCTCCTCCTAACATCTGCTGCTGACCACAGCTGTAGCTGCTGGTGGATCATGGAGATCACAGCCCAGTGCTGGAAGAGCACACTGGTGCCTTGGCAGGGAGACATGAAGAAGAGTCATGTGCTGGGGCCTCAAGCAAGCTGCGTGCAGCTGGGCAGGTCTGCGCTGCTCCTCCGTCAGCCTCTGCGTCATGGTCAGCTTTGTATTTTGGACTCATGACTGCTTTGGTCTCTGCACAAGGAACTGCCACAGCCTGCTCCCTCTCTCACTGGTGAGCATCGCTGCAGATGCCCTCTGCTGTCCCCTCTCCATGGCTCTCAGTTGAAGGGGGGTTCACATGGGTTGCATGTAAGCCATATGAGGCTCATGGGGCGCATGGACCCTGAGCAGAGGACACACAGTCAGAGGCTCTGGTTGCAGGTTTTGGTTTCTATGTACTGCAGTATCTAAATTCTCTGCCTTCCCCACCTTTGGAAGACGGGGCGTCCTTGTGAGGATGACTTGAATTGGCCTTCCCATGGGTAAAGCCCAGCTGGGTTCAGTTAGAAAGCCTGAAGAGATATTTTTTTGATAGGAAAGATGTCTTTGCTTTGTGCATATAAGCCTTGCTGGAGGAAGGGAAAAGGACAGGGAGAGGTTTAGAAATTGTAATTTACTTACTGCCCTCCTCCCAAGGAATCCAGAAGAGCTTTTTTTAAAAAGAGCATATTTTTTAAAGATTAGATTGTTTTCCTTTCCAGTGAAACAAGAGTGCCTGAGTAACTCTCAAACCCACAGCAGCACCCACTAACAGTTTGGGATAGGAAGTGCAGAGCTTAATTACATTTTGGCCCTCTTTCACTTCACCATTCAGATGTTTCTTCTCCTGGGCTTGAAGTCTTGTTGGACTGGGGCAGGAAGGACCAGGGGAGCTCATTCGGCTGCTGCTAGTACGCCTTGCTTTTTGCTCGCTTCAAGGGTGGCTTTTGTGTTTAGACATCTGAGAAAAGATACCAGGCAGCAGGGATAAAAGATGGTTGGACTTGGCACTGCAGCATGAAATCAAACTGGAACATGGCATAGGGAAAGCTGACAGTGCTTTGAATATCTTACTCTCGTAGGAGGGAGGACAGGCAGGACGTTGATGCCTGCTTCCATCGGAAGAGTTGAAAGCCAGAGCTTACAAGGTGTGACGCTGGCTGAACAGGACTCCCTTGTGGGTGGGGGACACGAGAACAAGCGGGTGACAGTCCGGGCAGCACATCTGGGGAGATGACAGGTGGGAGCGAGGAACGTACCTGAAAGGCATGAAAACCAAGCGGTGTCACTGAGGAGCTTGCTTCTGAGTGTCTGAAACAGATTGTGGGAATTGCTGCGTCGCTTTCCATCCAGCCACTTACCCTGAAGCTGCGGTAGTCCTGGTTTCAGCAGGTCGTCCTGCTTTTAGCAGGTATAAAGCCCCTGGGCTGTATGCGTGGGTTGTATCCTGTGTGTTAGCAGGAACTAGCATAATGCATCTTCTGTGCATTTGGTGCTCGGTGAAATCCAGGCTGCCCGCTGAGTGGTCCCAGCCTCAGTCTGCAGTGAGAGAAATACTGTCTGGGGCAGTGTTTTAAAGCCAGGCTTTGGAGACACTGCTGGTACCTGCCTGTGCCAGTTCATGGCCTGAAAGCTCAGGAAAGACGCTGGGCACAGGTCCCTGGGAGGATGCTGCAGCCCAGCAGTGGTGCCCCGACTCCTTCCTGCAGGAGGGACCAGTTCTGTTGTTCTCCCAGTCTTGGGAAGCACTTGGGGTGGCTTAGTGGGAAAACAGACAACTTTGCAGCCAGTATTCCTCTCCGTTCCCAGCTACTGCGTGCCTGGCTTCTCCTTTTCACAGGGAAACACAAGCATCTTCCAGCGTAGGAGCTGGCAAAGGGTCTTGCGGGTAACCTTTCCTCTGTCTGGGGGCATGAAGGACCTTTGCGGTTCCTGGAAGGGATTTCAAGCACCCCATGCATCGGATGCAGGCTTCCTGAGCTGGGCTTTTCTGTTCTTCAGGCCACCTGGAAGGATGTGCCAGAGGAGGCTCGCAGCGTGATTGTTTGTGAGCGGTAGCTGGCACTGGCGCAGCCTGCGCTGGGTGGATGGAGGGGGACGTGGGGGCTGTGTTTTGATTCTGCTTTTCCTGTTTGTTGTAACTTGGCAGAGGCAAAGTTTCAGAGACTGCAGGGGCAGCAAGATCCTTTTTCTTTTCTTTCTTTTCTCCCTGGCATGTACTGTGACACCTTCCGCCAGTAACTCTGATTTTTATTTTATTTTTTTTCCCAGGGGGAACAGAGGGACAGTGGGAGGGGGGATTGGTGTGTTGAGGCTCTGTAGCTTTGGAGCAGACAAACCAGAATATTTAGGACGGGGGTTCGTTGTCTAGAGGGGAGACTTTCCTAAAAGCAGCCCCCAGCACGTGAGCAACTGTCACAGGGCCTTTCTTTCCTGCTTCAGGTGAGATTTCAGTGGAAATTTTTTAAAAAAGGAAGAAGGAAAAAAAACGAAACCCCAAATGCACAAAACCCTCTCCCCAAGGCCTGTTCAACAAATGGAGATAAAGCAGCAATAAAGTCAAGTGCTCAATTAAGCCAGATGTACGTGCTTTAAAGCACTACCAGATGTGGCAACAGTGGCTCTAATGAAGTGGAGTTTTATGGACAGAGTGCGATGGAGGCGGGTGCGTGTGTGCCTGCGCTTCCCGACGGGGAATGGTGCAGCCCTGCTGTTGTTCTGGGGGCTGATGAAAGCCCTCGGAGGTATGTGGGTACTCGGGACTGGTGTTTCCCACTGTCCTCTCAGCTCCTGCCCCCTTGCCTTCGAAATGGCTGCAGTTATGGCTCTTTTCAGTTGCAGTGGTCTGTCTGAGAGCAGTGAGGGTGGGTTAATTATAGCACTCCAGGGCAATTTATCTAATGACAGCCTCCCATCTTAGTGCTCCCAGGAGGCTGCGGTGGTCCCCTTGATGTGTTCCTTCCCCAGACCCTATGCCTGGGGAGTTACATGCCCTTAAATGACTGCCACATTTTGTTCTGCAAATTTGGGGGTTCAAAAATGCTGCAGAAAGCTGTGAGATGCTTTCAGCTGTAAGAAGACGGATAAAGTCTGGGTAAAACCTGTTATTCACATGCTGTACAACACCTGCAACGTGCGGGGTGAGCGGGACCTGCTGTAAAGCGGCTGGCTGGGTTTTGGCTGGGGAAGCTCACCTGGGCCATGCTTAGACCATGTGCAGGGTTTGTTGGGAGAGGGACGTAAACATCAGTATGCCACAAGCCAGCTGAAGCTGTCCAGTGTTTTGGGGTGAACTCCATGTGAACACCCATCCCTCTTGAAGCCAGGGGATTCCCCAGCATTTTCTTGCAGAAGCTCAGTGTTTTAACTATTTGGCTTGTTAACACAAGCATGGGTGGTTTGCTGTACCTGGGGGACTGCACCACCACCACATACCAGCAGCTCACCCTGTAAAGGGCTCTTTGCCACAAGCCTGGGTGTCTTCCAAGCCTTTAGGTGGTAGCCAGATCCTCCCACCAGGAAAGGGGTGCTGTGTAGATCCAGGTGCATGGCAAACACACCGGGGCATTGGTGCTGAGCACGCTGCCTGGATGTACGTGAAATGCTTTTCTGCTCTGTTTGAGCAGTTGCACATCTGAGCTTCCCTTCCAGTGGTTCAGCTGGCTTATCGCATCTGTCTCCATCACTCTTGTGTTTTGTGATGGTCTGTTTTTTAAGCTTTGCAATGCCTCCCTCCTCCTTGGGAATGCAGCCGACGGATGTTCCCCTTTCTTTTCTTCCTTCCTCTACCACAGTTTTATGACTCTGTCTTCCTGCCTTTTGCTCAGCGGGAGTCTGCATACTCCTGAGGTTGGAGCTTGGGCAACTTCATGGGTGGCCCAAAATAGAGTCGTTTGGAAACAAAGTGAGATCCAGCCCCTCTCTCTATAAAGGCAAGAGACCAAAGCAATGACACAGCAGGGCGAAGCAGCAGGCTGCCTTGCACTGCTTCCCTCCCACCTGTGTGGGAGGAAACTTCCCCTTCTGAAGGCCAAGTGACATTGGTCTGGCCATGCTGTAGGCTCTGGCGGTTGGAAGTCACTGAAGGACCATAAAGGTGACTTGCGTTACTTGTGTGTGCATGGTTGTTGTAGGCTGTAAACAGTTATTACAGATCAACCGATCTGCAGTAAATTGCTGCCTTGTGGTAGCCTGTCCACGAGTCTGAGCCCTTCATGGCGTTACTGCATGTGTGCGTGTTGTCATTCAGCAGTGGGACAAATCCGCAAGTCTTGGTTTTGGCAAAACTCCTGTTTATTTCAATAGCAGTGTTGTATCATTGAAGAATTCATACCTAGAGAGAGGCAGTTGCCTTATTTCAGTAAATGCACATAGTAAGATAAATAGTATACGTGCATAATAAATAAACACGCAAGACCAGGTTCAGTCTCAGCTCATGCTGTATTCTAACATGAGGGTTCAAATTCAGCTCTGCCCTTACCTGGGAGAGGGATAAAACAAGGGTTAAAGAAATACAGCAAAGTGACTGCAAAACTGAGTGAAATATTGCCCCAAGAACAGATGAACGAAGTATTTTGACATAACCTGAAACAACTGCAATATTGTTTAGCTTGAACATCAAACAAGCAAAAAACACGATCAACTTTGGGCTTAAATGTGGGATATGGCAACTGGGTAACAGCCCTAATGAGGAGGGAATGATTATGTCTGTGAGTGCTGGAGGCAGCTGGGAGATGCTGATGGGCAGAAGAGACTCACAACTAAATTACAGCAGATACTGCCTCTTTTCCACCTACAGTGCAGTGCTCTGGTTTTATTTGGAGGCACTTGTGCTTTGTCCGTAGGGAATGCAGGTTCCTGGGGAAAAAGCAGTCACAGCATTGGCTTCAAGGCTGATGCTTGGCGAAGGGGCTACAATGGGGACTGCAGGTCCAGCAGACCTTGAAAGGACACTGGTGGTAATTGCTCTTGGGCTCTGGCAGGATAGGAGGAGAAGGTAGGAAGGAATTATCGTAATAATAGTGCGTTTTTCAAAAAGGCAGACTTTGAGGAAATGCGCAATGAGATTTGGGTGGGTGGTGAGGGGAGCCCTGGACTGAGCTGCCGTCTGGAAAATCGACTGTGGAAAGTGAGATGTTATTTAAAAACTAGTAATACAAATGGCTGAAGTTCATTCCATTTGCATGCAATAGTCATAATAACCGGAGAAGCCAATGTGGCTGAGAAGGGAGTGGAGCAATACCAGAGATAGGCGAGAGAAGGCTCTTGCAGGCAGGGTGGGGCACTGCTCTGACCTTTTGGGGGTTTAAAGTATTTTTTGCTTTACTTGCAGTATTTTTTTTCCTTCTGATTTTGAAGCTTTTCCACTTTTCATCAGGGCGGAAGGTCAGACTTTTGGCCACTCTGCACACAGCCTTCCCAGAAGGTGTGCAGAAATACTCTGCTGTAGACTCTTCTGGTCATGCCCTGTCCAGAGTCGCTTCCCCACCAGCTGTTGGTCTCGATGGGGGTTGTGAACAGGCACCAAATGGCGTAGTTGGGCTTCCAGAGCCAGAGGACATCTTCCTGGTGAGCTAAGCCATCCCTGAGGAGCTAGGACAGGCAAAGGGCATTGCCAAAAACAACCCCTAGACTATCTCCCCTGGCTTCTCATACGATAAAGACCACAAAATTTCCTTCGGCCACCTCTCCTTGGAACAAGATGTCTTGTATTTAGCTAAAGCAACCCCCCCATGAGACACATTATGTGGGTTTGAAGACTCCGATGGGCAGATGTGAGCGCTTCCTCCAGTAGCACATCTTTCCTCGGTGCAGGTTCAAATTGATTTTTGACAGTCTCTCTCCAGCTGACTTGGTGTTTGCTTGTCACTGCCTGCACCTCGAAAGGTAATCATCTTAAAATAGGAGAAGAGTCTGAACAGGTCCTGTATATTATACTTTTTCCAAAAATGTGTGAGGGAGACAGAAATGTTTATTGTGAATTCGGAGAAGAGTTTCTTGTTTGTGACTGGGTGTCCATCAGATCATCAGTCCTTCGTCAGCCCTTTCTGGCGGGCTGCAGAGTGTCGTACCTGGGAATCAGCCTGGTTGAGATTCACAGCTCCTGTAACTCTGCCAGCCTCTGGCTCTGCTGCAGGAGAGGGAGACACAGCGTCCCAATGCCAAACAGAGATCATCTAGATAATAACTAACATGCAGGCACCCTCATGGAGGCCACGGTAAGGAAAGCGTGGATAGTCCGGACTGTGGGATGCAAAAGCCCCAATGGGTTTGGACTCGGGCTCAGAGATGAGCCTATGTTTTGTAAAACAGACTGGGGAAATAAAGGTAATTCAAACATAGGAGAAAAACCTGTAGGAAATGAACGAGGTGTTTTTGTGGTCTGGTTTTGTTCTGGAAATTAATAGGAACTGAGGATTTAGAAGCTGAGCTTATACTGGAAGTTGGTGCAGGCTTTTTGGGGTGGCTGGGGGCACGGAAGACCACACGGCTGCGTGTGAGTGACTGGGGAAGGAGAGCAGAGACTTGGCCTGGTAAGCTTAATGGCTTGTTTCATTCTGGCTTGTTTCATTCAGGCAGAAGCCCCTAATGACTAAGTAGCAGCTCCTCTGGGGATTTTACAGACGGGGTCAAGGTCAACTTGGGAAGCTGCAGTGCAATTAATTTAAGCTTGGAAGTGTTTTCAAGTTAATTCATTTGGTTCTGCCGGGAAGGTTGCAGCTTTGTGGAGGGCTAATCGGAGAAGTGTGTTGAAAGGGCTGAGATACGGTTCACTAACAAGGGGGAATGCTTTTGTGGTGGCAGGGAGCTCGGAGAGCCTCACTCAGCAAAACCTTCCAAACACGTTAAGGTCTTTGCCCTGAGGAAGCTGCCTGCACACGCGTTGAAGTTAAGCACATGCTCAAAACCACTGTCATCAGCCACAGGAGGAGACCCTCTGGCTCCGCAGCTTTTAGGTGAGTCCGGAGAGTCTCTGCTGTAGGTGCACTTTGGGATGCTCAGCAGCCCAATGCTCAGGGGAAGAAGTGGGTGAAAGAAAAGCAGGCTTGCAAGTGGAAGCTGGGTTGACTTGAAGTGTCCCCCTGCATTTTTGAGGGACCCGAACAGTGTTTGCCCTTATCGTTCTTGGCACGCAGCGAGCGGCTGGCGCGGGAGGGAGCAGGATGTCGCAAACACTGCTTGCAGGCTCACTGTTGGCAGGAGGAGGGCTGGAGCAGACCTTCCCCAGCGGTGGTTTGTCCTCTGCTGGGCCCACACAGTGTGGGCTGGTGATGTGCTACACGGCCCATCAGTCGAATCGTTTGGAAAGAAAGCTAACAAAACAAACCCTGCTATTTTATCTCTCTTCAGCCTGGCTGCACATTTCCATGAAATGGTGGAAACTTACTATTTTTGAGAATTCTGTTCCTGTTTGAGATGTAGTTGGCATTTGCTGACGTGTTTGTAGATATATTGGGAGGTGGAGGGGGAGGAGGACTAATAGGGAGACAGGCAGTCATGCAAACACATGCACATGCAGAAACACATAGAAGCAGGCTGTGTTATTGCACAAGTCCTGTATCCTTGGGAAACCAGTCTACAAACATGATTTTTAAAAAAAAAAAAAAAAAAAAAAGGGCTATTTGAAGTAAAGCCCTGGGGAAGGGACATCTCAGTCCCTCTTCTTCCCTCATCTGACATCAGCTCCGCTTCAGTATCACTTCTGTACTTGCTCCAGGGTGCCAGAGGAGTTTGTGTGCAAAGGACACAGGCACAACTATAGGGCGCTGCGCAGTGGGTAAGCGGTTTTTCTCTGGCTCTGGACCTAGGTGGATGGAGGAGGGCAAGTTGCTCCCTCCAGCCACCAGGAACGGGCAGAGAAAAGAGAGCGAAGCAGGCTGCTGAAAGCTGCGCTGCCCCGACTCATGTCCCCAGCATTTTGCAGGAGCATAAAGCATTTCCTGCGGGACAACCGAGCCAAAGGAAGGCACTGGGTGCCCCTTGGATCACCCCTCGGTGCCAGCCGCTCAGGGCAGGGGAGAGGAGCTTGCTAAGCAACCCCCCGGCCAGAACATGCTGTTCCCTCCCCAGTCCTGCCCTCCCTGCTGGTAGAGATGGGCTGAAAAGATCTCACGGCCAAAATAAAGGGTGTTTGCAGAGCCCCAGGGCTCTTGGCCCCAGGAGATCTGAGTGCTTTGTGGACAGCTTATCAGAGAGGGAAAACAAGCTCTTGGAGACCGATGCAGGAATTTTCTGGCTGTGGCGTACAACTGCTTCGCTGTTACTGATCAAGTTGGTGTGATGAAATAACCCTGGGGAGCGCAGGCAGGCAGAGGATCCCGGGAACCCGCCCTGAGGAGCTCCTTGGCAGATGGACAGATGCTCTGTGCTGATCTCCAGCTGTGTGTCTCATAGGAGCTGGCGGGTCTGAGAGATTTGGGAGACCAGCCTTCCTGCCAGCCCTCCCAAAAGCTGGGTGTCACGGACACCCCTGGGCTGCCCAGGAATGCTGGCTGTGTGTCCTCTGCAACTAAATCAAGTGCTTAAACATACACGTGTCGCCTGTGCAGAACCAGATGAGGCTAAGCAGAACAGGCTGCTGGCTGGGGAGAGGGGACCAGGAGAGGTATGGGGGGATCCCTGTAGTTGAATCCAGAAAGGGATCATGCATGATTCCTTCCCAGTTAGGTCTGTCAGTGGCTATTAAACCCAGTCTAGATGTAGCCTTTGGGTCCTGAACTGCCGATTGCCAGGAGGAGAGCTGGGGAGGGATTGCTCTGTAATTGTGTCCTTTCTTGTGCTTCTCCCCTGAGCATCCACGGTTGGCCTCTGTGAGAGATGTTGTCCTGGGGCAGGGGGGCTGCTTCTCTGCTCTGCATCCCTTTTGCATCCCTTCTCCTCCCATCGCCACCTCCTCTACAGGGCCCATTGCTTGTGCTCCCTCTGTGGCATTTCCCAGTCACGTTCTGACTTTTTTTTTT